>JAWWES010000006.1:28600639-28631118 GCA_035583135.1 Lophotriccus pileatus
GGGTGTATTTTTCCCCCCCCCCCCCCCCTCCAGATTTTTTTTGTGATCTCTGTGCTCTTCTGCCCAAACTTTATTGTTGTTCTCCTCCTTCTGTTGTCTACACATTCCTCCTCTTCCTACACAGCACAGGAATATCCCATCCCACTCCTAGTTCTTTCTAAGCCAGAACAGCATTAGCATTAGCATTGTGCTGGTGACAGGCAGCTAAGATTAAACGAAGCACTGCTCAGCAGCAGTGAGAGCACGTACGTGTGCGACCTTGTCTCTCCAGCCCTGGACCCAACGTGCTCCTTGGAGCTAATCCATTCACCCAGCAGCCACGGGGACTCTACCTTTACTCCCTACATGAAGTCTGCTGATGGAGTGAAATGTGGGCATTAAATTAATGGTGGTTGATTGCTTTCTTACTCTGACAGTGGCAGGTGTGTGGTTATTAAGCCGTCCTGCCTGAGTGCTTTAGGCCACTAATATTGGCCTTTCCCCATGCTGCTGAAACATTTGTCTTGTGTTTCCTGCTTGCCAATTCAGTCTTCCCCTCCACAGCCCTTCTTGCTGGAAAGGATTCATTCTCTGTGTCCTGAAGAACAACATCTCAACAGGATTTTAGGAGCACCCGAGTTCCTGTCCTCCCATGGTCATCAAACTGCCTGGCACCGCCCCTTTATAAAACACAAATTCTTGTCACTGTCTGTTTCACAGGTGACCTGCAAGGTCTTGGAATGGGGTAAAGTCCTTCCTGGCAATCCTCTTGCATGTTCCTCAGTCTTTTTGAATGGAGAGCAGGGCATTTTGAAGCTTATATTTACACTGCAAAAGTAAAAACTCAAGTATCTTTGGCTTCTCTCTCAGGCTCTTGAGACTCAGTAAAGAGCTCAGTTTCTTCACCTTCAACTTATCTGTTCCGTCAGTACTGGTTTCCTCCTTTGGCTTCAAGCAAACCTCTTGAACCAAATTCCTGAATAATTGCCCAGGAGTTGTCTGGAAAGGCTGTGCACCTCTACCAGTACAACTTGTCCTCCTGAATGGCCATGCCTTTAGGCAACGTGTTAGGGATATGTCTTGTGCTGCTGCATCTGAAGACTTCTAATACTGCTTTTAATTTCTGTGCTTTCTGTATAAAACATTCCTTTGGAATCACACTCCAGGATATTTCAGGAGGTGATAATCTCCTGCTCATATTACCCTCCAATCCAGTCCTGATAGCCCTAGCAAAAAGCTGTCCAGTTGTGCAGGGTGTGAGCTTTGAAATGCTGATCATTCATTAGTGACCTTTCCTGGAGAGCTTTCACTGGGCAGGAGATTAAAGCAAACATCCAGGCCAAATTCCAGCTCAGGTGGCAGAAGTCCTCACATCTAATTGTCCTCCTGCCCTTTCAGTCAGATTTGTCATTATTCCATGATATACTTGTGGGCAGTGATTTACCACCCAGTCCTCTGGCTCCCGTCTCCAAACCTGGCTGTCAGGCGCAGCTGTAAGTGCTGGCAGGCAGTCAAGGACTAAAGATGAAAGCCAAGGCAGCCTGGAGTCAAGGATGACCTCTCCAGCATCCAAAGCCTCCTGTGCAAGGTCCTCACAGGTTCAGCCTCACCATTTCCAGCTCCTCGAAGGCTGTGAGGAGTGTATGACAGGAATATATGAAAAAGCAGAGAACAGCCAGACACTATTATTTATCCATTCGCTGTCTAAACTTACTTCAAGATAAAAAGGAGTTGATTGACATGAGAGCAGGAGGCAGAGCACATGGAAACCTCCTGGTCCCAGGGGACACCTGCTGTGGCTGCTCTCACGGGGCAGGGCTGAAGCGAACGCCTTTCTCTCCTTGTCAATCACGACATGCCCTTCCTTCAGCAGAAATTGTATTTTCCAGCTATTACAATTTTCAGATACTTTTCAGATATTACAGTTTTTCTGATATTATATTTGTCAGGGATGATATTTTGCAGATGGTATTTTGCAGGGCTGATGCTTCTGTGCAATGCTCCCATTCCTGAAAGTGATTCTCTGTCAGTGCTGGGATGCTGGAGCTGTAGTACAATAAAGGAGTGGAGGAAAAAAAAAAGACCAGGACAGAACCAGGGGAGCAAGATCTCTGCAGGGACACACAGCAGAGACTGTCTAGTCATAGAAGTGTGTTTGTGCGCTGGAATATTTAATGTCAAGCATCCTAGGAGCTGAGGATATATAAAATGACACAGGTCTTGAGGAACTGCAACTTTCTCCCTTTTTTATTTTCTTCATTCTGAAACCTGTCAGTCTGCCATTATGTCCCCTTCTTTCCCTCCTGCAAAGACTCCCTGCTCTATTCTCCAGTCCTCCAATTGCTCCCACACAGGACCTGGGAACTGTATAGGCTTTAAGGGGGACACAGATTTTGGAAAATGTTTCAGTGTCCCAGATTTCAGGAAGGGGAGCAGCCTTAAAACGATCCCTCTCCTTCACCATATTTATCTACCCATGGAGATGCTCAAAGAAGCCATGGGCAGCCTGATCCTGACAGGTGCCTTGTTCCTGGAGATGCCTTTGGCACTCTGCTCTACTTCTCGGGGCTGATGTCACTTTGCTGTCGCCCCAGGCTTGGACCCAGAGTTTGCACTGTTAATTGCTCTGCAGTGCTTGTGGACAGGAGCTCTGGTTTTGTCCACTGTAGCGGTGTAAAACCCTGATCTCCTCCTAAAAGTCCTTTAATTAAGAAGTGTCAGGGTGAGTTGGAATAATACACTATATCTGGGGCTGACAGAAGGAGGGAGCACAGCTGAGATGAGACGTATCCATTTTCATTGCCGATCCCAGACTGATGATGGAGCAGTTACTGCACAGAGCCCGTTACTGAAAGAGCTTTGAGAAACCCAGAACACAGGGGTTTAGCCTCTAATTTGGTCTTGGCTGGCAGACAAGCCCAAAGACATTTCTGCCTTTCCCTTTGAGAACCTAGGCAGTCTCTCCTGACTGACATGCAGCCAGAAATAGGGTTGTCTGTTGCTGTCCAATACCCAGGGCCATTTCTTAGGGCTTGGGGCTTCAGCAGGAGTTGAAAAATATCTCCACGTCCTAAATGATTACCAGAAACAAGCGAAGCAGGAATAAGATTAGGACTCTGAGGGAGAAACAGGGCAGTGTTCCGTTGCTAAAGATCGACAACATATATATAGACAGAGCATATGAATAGCATATTTATTATATATAGCATATAGATAACATACTATACATAGCATAACATATTATAGATAGCATATAGATAGCATATGCAGCATATAGAAGGAACTATCCAAATAGCCTGTTAAAAGATTCTTAGGGTTATCCAGAGGGATCTGGACAAGCTTGAGAAAGCTGGCTCACAAGGTTTAATAAGACCAAGTGCAACATGCTGCACCTGGGTCAGGGCAACTCCTGGTACCAACACAGGCTGGGGATGAACAGACATAGAGCAGCCTGCTGGGAAGAAAGATGCCCTTTTTACCAGGGCATAGAGTGACAGGACAAGAGGGAATGGCTTCAAACTGACAGAGAGTAGGTTTAGATTGGATATTAGTAAGGAATTCTTCCCCATGAGAGTGGTGAGGGACTGGCACAGGTTGCCCAGAGAAGCTGTGGCTGCCCCATCCCTGGAAGTGCTCAAGACCAGGTTGGACGTCCTGGTCTCATGGAAGGTGTCCCTGCCCATGGCAGGGGGGTTGGAACTAGATGATCCTTAAGGTCCCTTCCAAGCAAACCATTCTGTGATTCTGTGATTCTATGATTTGATTTGTGTGTAGCAAGAGTGTGAGAAAACAATTCCCACAAGTTACAGGCTCAGTGTCTGCTTTTTTTGTAGCCGTTTATAGATCTGTGATAAATTCTTTGGCTTGCTACTAGATGTTTGTACTATCTGTTGTCAGGTGCACAGTTCTTGGCTGGCACTATTAATATAAAGAACATTTCCCTGCCCTTGGCAGGGGGAGTTGGAAGTAGGTGGTATTTAAGTTCCCTTCCAACCCAAACCCTCGTAGGATCCTATGATTCCTGTTTCTCCTCACATGCCTGGTACAGGCAAGAAAACAAGGACAAGGCTGTAAGGGAGTTTGTGGTGGATCCTGTGAGATGGCCAGACCCTGTCCCTGTGGGCCTGGGCTTGCTTGTGGGTGTGTAAAAATGATCCATACCAAACATTGCAGCTTCCATGTCCTTGCCATGGGGGGGGAAAGGAGCAAAGGCAACACTGCCAAGATCTCCCACAGCAGAACAGGAGCAGGTGGAGCCCTCAACCCACAGCATTGCAGGAGTTCAGGTCCTACAAACCCTCATCAGTCTCTGTCAGATCCTGTACAACGCTGCTCCTCTCATCCTTTCGAGGAGTGTGACCTTGCCGAGTGCATTCCCGACTCCGGCAATATTTTTAGGCACTTGCTGGGAAGTAGCCAATGCTGACTCAAGAGCTTTCCAGTCATGAACTACAAAATCTCAGACCCTATAGAAAAAGACTGTGAGGAGTTAGAAACATGTTACTGGAAGAAAAAAAATGGGAGATAAATTTATCCTGGGGAGAAAGGGATATGTATGAAACCTCCAGCTACTTCAACTCCGCTGGTGCCGTTCAGGGAAAGGAAATAAAAAACAATGGCTGTGTCCATAAATAGGACCAGGCAGGGGTTTAAGAGGACACAGATTGCCTAATAAATCTTTCCATATTTCTAATCTGCCCCAGCTGACTCAGATTACATTACTGAAATGTCACAATTGCTAAGCATTACCAAGTGATAAGAACGCTTTTACCACCGACCAGACAAGTTGTAATTATGCCACGTCCTTTTCCTCTCCCCTTTATTGTAGCTCTAACAGACTCTCCAAGATCCTTCCTCTGTTTAAATAAGAACTAAAAATGGCACAAGGTAATAAAGCAAAGTGACAGAAAACATAGGGGACAAGTTCACAGCTGCCATGTTTTATTAAAGGTTTTTCTTAATGACAGGATGTTACAAAGTGTTGCATTAACATGCACAAGATGCAAAGAGATGGTACCTTTCAAGCTTGATGATTCCAGGAGGAACTTTTCAAAGGTCCAGTGTCCCAGCCTTGAGGAAAACCTTTTGCCATGACAGCTGGAAAGCACTTTTTCAGAGCTGCATCAAATGATGTTTGGCTTCGTGGCAGCTCAGAAGAGTTCACCTGATGCAGCGGTGTAAGTTATGGACATCCTGGGATCGTGGACCTTGGGAAAAAAATCAAATGCTCTTTGCCAGGCAGGGTTGGATGGAAGGGTGTCTGTTCAAGAGGCAGCTTCCTGCCTTCTTTCCCCTCCAGTTGTAACTCCCCACACCTCTCTTGCAGATGGACTGGCCGCTTTCCGTGCTTTCCTGAAGACCGAGTTCAGCGAGGAAAACCTGGAGTTCTGGCTCGCCTGCGAGGACTTCAAGAAGACCCGCTCGGCAGCCAAGCTGGCCGCCAAGGCCCAGCGGATCTTCGAGGAGTTCATCGACGTGCAGGCTCCTCGAGAGGTGGGTATTCCAGCACCCTGGGCTGCCACGGCACCCCTGCGCCACGGGGAGCCGGTCCCTCTCCCCCACGCGGGACACATGGGGTGCCAGGGAGCCCTCCCTCCTTCCTTGCCCTCCCAGGGGTGATGGTGATGAGTGGGTAAGGAGGGTGGCACTGCCATCCTGGCTGCTACAGCTGCCTCTGCTCGTGGTGACTCATCCCCAGCGAGGGCAACCACTTTGACGATACTAAATTAGTCACAGCCAGCGAGTTCACTGGTAACCTCAACCTACATTTCCTAACCTCTTCAAGCTTCCTAGAAGCATTTCACCTTGCTCCTCTCATTTACTATCAATCCTCTAGCAGGCTACTGGGCTCATTCCACACAGGACACTTTGCATAGAATAATCCCAGGAATGACTAACGTGTTGACTCTCCAGGGAGGAGTGTTTATCTGCTGACTAACTCCCAACTCAATTAGACCTCCTGAAAGACGCGAACAATAACCCCGAGCTGAACAGAAAGTGCAGTCACAACGCAGAGCCCGGAATTGTTAAGTCCTCTTTCAAGTACCGACAGGCAGATGGGGCTGTCAGGTCCTGTGTCGTGACGCTGGGTTGTGTTACTGTATTCATAACACAGCCACAAGGGCCTTGCTGCACCCGCCCTCCCGCAGCGGTCCCTGCGCTCCACTGCACGGGTGCTTGTCACCATCCGGGTGCCTGCGAGGGGAGCCCCCTAAAAGGGCTCGTTTTACTCTATTTTCGGGCTAGGAAGGCTATTGCAAGGCTGCTGAGAAGGACCCAAATTTGCACCAAAGTGTGTGGGTGTCTCAGGGAACGCTTCAATGCCCGCTGCTCTCCGCGAGCGTCTTCTTGCTGTTATTCGTGAGGCTGGGTGAGATTTTTAGGACTGGAGGGCTGAATCTTGATTAGAAATGCAGAGCAACAGGTCGGATGGGGGCTCTCCTATAATTTGGTCCAGTTGTGAAATTTCCTTAACACTGCTGTAATTTTGGCATGCTGGAATGTGAAATGACCCTTAAGCGATGCAGAGAGCTAATCTGTATTGCAGTCACCCACCATAAGGCAGACAGCTTTACTTTCTAGGCTCCTTTGAGTTTGGACACTGGGTTAATAACAACAAATACCAACTTTTCAGCCATTTTTTTCCAAACAATAACCCTAACAAATGCTGATTGCTTTGCTAGGGAAAGAAAACAGGAAAACTCCCTTAGCTGCCTCAGCAAACAAACAGCAGTCATAACATTGGAGTGGTTTATTTTTTCAAGCCTCTGCTCCAGATATTGTAACACTAAGCTGTTGTGGGAAAAATCAAACAATTCATTTTAGATCAACAGAAAGCATTTGAAAGCATTTAATAAGAATGTACCAATAGTTTAACCCCAGTTAAAAGTTCATTCAGCTGTGTATTGGGCATGTAGTGAAGAATAAAGGGAATAGAGAAGTCATGGTTGGCAGGAGGGAGTTAGACTGAGTCAGCACTTTCGGATGACGTGCTGCATAAGAGCCTGAATAAAAGTAATTTGATTTCAGAAGGGTTCAGATCACTATAAATCCAGTTCAACCTTTCCAGGCTTGGGGCAGGATTCATACCACTGGATCACTAAACTCCACGGAGTTGTGGGGGCTCTTAACGCAGGGGTGAGGGGAAGGACCCTGGTCCTGCTGCTGTTTTACAGCCACAGCTGAGAGGGAATGTGCCATTTGAAGGAGAAAAACTGGTCACTCAGTACCAAACTCTCTTCTGCTGCTTTTCCCAGGTGAACATAGACTTCCAGACACGGGAGCTGACGAGAAGAAATGTGCAGGAGCCCTCCCTCTCCTGCTTTGACCAAGCTCAGGGGAAGGTGCACAGCCTGATGGAGAAAGACTCGTATCCCAGGTTCCTGAGATCCAAAATTTACACAGACCTGCTGTCTCAAACCCAGAGGAGGCTCAGCTAGAGCAGCTGTGGGGCCCTCGGAAACCATGTGCTTCCCACAACAGCCAAAACCCATGTCTAAATGTGAAAATTTCTTGGTGTTAAAAGCAGTGGGAATGAGAAAAGAGGGAGAAAGGGAAAAGGAGGCTTCCAGATCATGATCCAGGTGTGGTATTAAGATTCTTTGACTTCCTGTGCTTTTTTTATTTTTGGTTAGCAGTAGCACCTTGCAGTTGTTGCCTCTCTCTAGCACAAACCCACAATCCTCTCTAGCCACGGGGTCATCTGTTGGGAAGGCAGGTTTCCTTTAAAATTACTGCATTGGTTTGTGTGTAAATAACACCACGGCACCTTTCCATCCTTCCAGACATCTCCCTGGCTCTCAACTCTCCCCTGTGCTTGGAAGGGCCCTAAGGGCGGTTCTGACTCTCGTGAAGCCATGTCCAGCCCAAATCAGTGTCTCCCACACAGGCTGCTGGGGTCTGGACCCTGAGACCAAGGGGAGGGAGAGAGGAGAAGGCACATGATTCATGCTGCTTCTCAGAGCAGAAACCATCAGCAAACTCAGCTCACCTTTTGATTTTGGTTGCACACCTTGTGACACCAGCTGCCACCCCGTCACAGCCCCTTACCTTTCAGGGATGGAGACCAAGGGTTGTTTTCCATAGGACTGCCAAGGAGCTGAGATTTTTCTCATGAGGAAGGTAATCCCAAATGCTCTCGCTAGACGTGGTCAGACGAGTCTTCTAGTGAGAATGATTGTTTTTCATTAATATTATTTATTTGTGCTGTAGCTTGGCCTCAGGACCCCCAGTCGCCGTTCAGGCTTCGTTGTGTTAGGCACTGTACCAAAACCTAACACGAAGAGGCTCCTGGCTGCCACAGACATTAACAGGCTTGGTGGCTTCTCAGGAATGGTCTGTTGGCTGTTGGGAGAGAGTCGAGAGAAGGAATGTCCCCTCTGCCCCTTGCTGAGATGTAAGAAAAGCACAAGGCCTGTCTGCTTGGGCAGAGGGTTATTTTTCACGTAGTACCTGAGCAGCACGTGGCAACACGAAAAATCACAGTTATATTTTTGTTATTCACTGATTATTGACTGTTGTTACCTACCGATTGTCCACTGTGGGTTCCATGCCAGCTACTAAAGACACAGACCCTGCTGCCTGGTGCTTGTGTCACACAGGATAGGGGGAAGCATGGAGTGAGCAGGACGGGCGCCTGGGTGCGCAGTGGGGTGTGTGAGGTGTTCCTTGGCCCTATTCCCACAGCCTGGATAGCCACTGCAGGAGAAGGCTCTGTGCAGATGTCAGGGGTGTAGCACCTCCTCCGTGCTGTGCAATAATTCCTACCATCCGATGGCCCCATTTCCGCGGCGTTGCCGTTCCAGCTTCTCAGATTCTTGCAATATTTTCCTAGTGGAGAAGCAGACAGCCTGTCTGTGGATTTGAGCCTACAGACCAGAGGTCTGTTTTCTTAATTTTATGAAGGCCTGGAAAGTGACTCCATGGACCTTTTCCTTCTCTCCATCATTGACAGACCAGAGGCTTTAAACCTCTGCTCTAGATGAGGGTGGTGGGTAGGTTGGATTCATCAGGGAGCTGCTGATAAAGATTTAGTGTAATGTGGTGTAAACTAGGTAGAGTGAATTCTAAAGCTAAGCATGATGTGTTTGGAATTAGATACAAAAAGCCTGCTTGGATATTAAAAATTACTGTCCATGAACTAGGTTGGAAACAGTTTTGGAGCTTTTTGTAAGGATGCTGTGCAGGACATTAGGACAAATGGCTTTAGGAGCAAGATAGAGATGGTAAGCATGTTTGGTTTATTTGGAGGTGTATTCCTGTGGTCTCTAAGACACTAAAGTCCAAATATGGTAGAATTGTAAACTTTATATTCAGTAGGGAAACCTGCTTTTCAGTACCTGTTCAGTCAGCAACAGAATTCTTCAGGTCTTTGGTAGGCAAATATCATCTCCAGTTAACTTTCCTTGAGGACTGGCCAGAAAAAGCAGCTTGCTCTGGCGTCCTGGCCATTGTTCTAAGCTGTCCTTTGCCCCTGCAAGGACACCTGAGGAGCAGGAGTGTGGTGAGAGATGTGGCATTCTGCAGCCACACTCAGGCTCAACTTTTGAAATTGTTGAGGTCCGTGATGTCCCTGATGTTGTGTGTCCAGAGAGGCAGTGCTCAAGGTCTGGATGTTGCTTTGCAAAATTTGACTGTAGTGGCTTCAGGCAAACTGTCTGTGCTACTTGTTTGAAAGTGGGAGCAACGAGAGAGGTCTGAAAAATGCCCTGGATTTGCCATGATTCATCCAAGGGGTCCATGTTGCCCAGAGCTTTATGGCAAACAAGATACCTGGCAAAGAAGGTGTAGTGGCACTACTGTGCAGTGCTGTGGAAGGAATCAAAGATGGAAGGAAAGGATAAAGAGCTGTTCATCCAGTGGCTGTTCCTGGTGGTATCTGGGCCATAGGAAGTGGAGCAGAGCCACATCCCCTATACAGCCTCCTCCTGACACAGGGGATGAGGGCAAACCCTCCCATACTGTGGTGAAACACTGTCAGTGATTGACCTGCAAGGGAGGGATCAAAGCTTCCCTCACTGACTGTGAGGAGAGACTGGAAGAACTGCCCTTTCCAAGAAACACTGTCTAATACACCTGTGTAACACAGAATGGACTGGGATCTCTCAGGAGCACAGGCTGTTTTGGCTGAAAAAGTTCCCCTTGAGATGGCCTGTGGTCCCAGTTGTACCCAGCGTCACTGCAGCTGGTGATCCCAACTGCTGCCAAACGGCAGCTCAGCTTCCTCACACTGTGGCATCAAACCAGTCCTGCAAGGGGTGAAGAGAGGCCACCTTCTCTGGCCCTGCCTTCCTCACTTTCAGCCTCCTCTTGCCTGCATGTGCAAAAAGCACCCCAGTGCTGCCCAGGATGCGAGAGCCAGCAGCAGGAGGCTTATGCAGTCATAGCTTTTAAAGAGAAGACAGAAGGCCACTTAACTGCCTTGTGGTACTTCTCTACAAGCCCCTGACAGACCTCCTGAGTAGGTATGGGTAGTGCTGACCACCCCAGACGAGGCTCTGCAGCAAAGCCCCCCACGGTGGGGAGGGTCAAAGATACAGCCAGGAAAGGAGGACACAGCAGAAACGAGAGGTTTGTGTCAAGGAATGGGAGAGAGGACAATCCCCAGGCTTCCCTGATGGCTACAAAGTCTGGTCCTGTTCAGAGTATGACTCCAGGAGGTAACACCTCTCCGCAAGCTCCTCCAGCATTGGTGCTGCTGTCCTTTCAGTTTATGTCAGAACTCATGAAGAAACTTCAAAGTGGCCAACACCCTGTAAATCCAAGCTCCCCACTCTCCTCCCTCAGCCTGGGATATTGCTTTGAGTGGGCACATCCAGAGATGCCATTGCTGCAGTGGAGACAGGAGCTGCAATCACACTGGCTGATGTAGGAGAAGTGTTTTGCCCATTAAAGTTGTGCCAGATAACATCCTCCACGGGAAACATCAGCCTAGAGCACAGAGTGGAGCAAAAGTATTGTCTGAGGCATACGAGTCTATCACAGTTATTTTTGTTGCTGCTCTTACAGTTCTCCTCTCTTGAAGGAAAGCAGACTAGTTATTTAAAGCAAAATTATATTTTTCTTAAACAAAAAGTTGGCACCAGCTGCTTCTTTTATGCCAAATGTCAGTCTGAAGTGAATTAAAATAGACAGCCTATGGCTCTTCCCCTTAAACCAGGGGCTGATCAAGGAAATAATGACTGAACCAAAGCTTCAGAGAGCACTGAGTGATGACTAATCCCTATCAAGGACAAATATCCTATCTTTGATTCATCTCTTCCTGATGTGAAAGGGATATTCATAACTTACAAACCCCATTTCTCTTCTCCACAAGCCCACACCTTCAAAATTTTCCTCCTGTTCCTAGTAATGTCAGAGTGTGCCATCACATGAAGACAGGGGAAAAAAAATTGGTTCACTCAGCTGTTTTTATTCTGTTTGCTGCTACATATCCAGTCAGCTCCCAAGTCCTTTGATAGCAAAAGGGAAGAAGAGCTTACAAATCTCCTTCCTCTCTTCTAACAAGCTTCAGGTGGTGTTAACTCCAGGATGGAGATGCAGAACCCCCAATCTGCTTTAAGATTCTCCTGCTTTGGTCCATCAGCCAGGCTTGGGATGATTTCCATCACTTTTAGTGGACTCATTAATGTACAGAGGGATCCGTGTCCTCACGCTGGGGAGGTGTGAGGGGCAAAGTCTCGCTGGTCTAAGCAGGGGAGGAAAATCTGTGTGTGTGTCTGTGGGTGTGGGTGGGTGAGAGTGCATGTGACTTCATGTGTACCTTATTTAGTGTCCTCTACTACAGATGCTTTTCTGAGACATAGATGTGCATGTTAAAATAGGAGAATTAGGCACAAATGACATAAAATGAGAATTTTTAGCCAGTGTTGTGTTTGCCTTGTGTGTAAGTTTGACTAGTAGTAAGAGATGTAAAACTCTGCTAGGCTTCCAGTTACCCATAAGAGCACATGTATCAAACTGAACTGAATGTTCACTGATAGACACAAAACCAAAATGTTTACAGCATTCAGAGCAATAGCAAAGCATACCTCATGCCAGTCCTGGAGTGCCTCTCACCCATCAGTGCAAGCTCTCCCCTTCCTTGGGGCCTCTTGCTTCTCCCTTCAAAGCCCTCTCTCCTTCTCTGTCCTGTCCTGGGGGTCTTCCCTCCTCCTTATGCTTTCCTCCCTGAAGTTCTCCAAGCAGCTTTCCCTCCACCAGCATGTCTGTCCCTGTATATCTGAGCCTGGGTCTCCCATAACTCCCCCCATGCCCTCCTGTTTCCCTATGCTCCGTCCCTATCTATCCCTTACCTCCTCTTTGCCTTTTCCTTCCCCAGGCACTTGTCTCTGGCCGTGCCACCTCCCTCCTACACGCCTCCCACTGTCACTATAAAGCTCCTAGTAGCTATTCCTTGCCCATTATATAAGAACAAAACGTTTCACATAATTTCTGCATTACCTTTCATTCCTGGGGCTGCTGCAGTTGTCTTTTTCCTCGGTGCTGCGTTCCCTCCGGCATCGTGGCGTTATATCCCACAACTGGAATTAAAGTCCATTTTGCTGCTAGAACAGAACACTTTTCTCTACCGTGTCCCCACCCTGGGCTTTGCAGAGGCTTGTCTTGTCCCCAGGATTTTGTCTTCCTTCTTCTCCCATCCACGCTCCACGTGCTGTGCTTGTGGTAGGGGCTGGCTGGTGGAGGGGGCAGCCGTGCTGTGCAGAGGCAGTGGCTGCATCAGCAGGGTCACAGCTGGGCTTCCCCTTGGCTTTCTGGTACATAAAGAATGGTGTCAATAAAGGTGTTTGTATTGTACTCGCTTGGTAAAGTCAGTTGTTCTGCTCTGGGCCTCCTCTTGCTTTTACTGGAGGGATGTACCTCTAGTTTGAGGCTATTCCCTAAACTCAACAGGAGTTCAGGGAACTGAGGGTGTCGGAGGGAGGTGACAAAAGGGAATGAGTTTTTTATCGAAAACCCCAAACATTTCTGACACAGAAGTACAGAAGAAAGGGCAGTGCCTGCTTCTGGAAGGACCTGGTGTACCAGGGAGCTACGGGGACCAGCTGTGAGGTGAATTGTTTGTCTCAAGTAGCCCCTCAACTCCCAGTTTGCATCGTGTGCTGCGTGCCCCAGGCTGGATCTAAAACATGATGGATGAGGAGCCACTCAGCTTTGCATTTACAACGTAGATAACAGTGTTATCCTAAGAGAAATGTCTTCATGTTGCTCTATCAGTGCCTGCAGCCACCAGCTAAAAAGCAAGGGGGGGAAGGAGGCACCTTCTGTTGTGTTTACTCACGCAGACCTCTGAGGGATTACTGGCAATGAAGGGAGCAGGGTACAGGTATATCCTGGGGTAAGATCCCCCTTCCTTAAAAACCACGACTGAAGATCTCCTCCCCTTATAACCTCTCCCCCTACTCCTCCACAAGCAACCCAATTTGGACATGTAGAGTTCAGATTTGCCTTTAAGCTCTCTGGCACCTCCACCTTCGGTGGGATGGAAGTGTCCCACTGTCAGGAAGGGGCTTTGAGGACCCAACTCCAAACCCAAGCATCAAATAAGACTGTTTTGGGTAATAAAGATGTCTTGTTCTTGTGGAAACACACTTATGGGTGGCTCAGAAGAGATTGAGGATGGCAGTACTGTACGGGGTGAACTCAGAAGCCAGCCACTGGGTAGAAAGACCAGCTCAAAAGAGCTTCCCTGTGCCACATTTTTATTTTAATGGGCTCCTGATGCTGCAGTTTGCTCTGCAGTGTCTGGGTGCTGCTGGTGTGGGTAGATAACAGCAGGAGCTGTTCGGGCAGGCCGTGCAGGCTGTTCAGTCTGATCCCTTCCCGCTCAGGGAAAGGCATGGGCTCGGGTTCCGTCTGACCTTCCCTCTGCATTAGCTGCTTGTTTGCTAGGCTCACCTTCCCTGTGAGGCTGGAGAAGCTCCTCCTGTCACCACATTGTGAAGTGTTACTCACCTGTACTGTATAGAGACCGTGAGGACGTAATAAACAGCCTGAGACTATTTGTTCTCTGCCTGAGTGTCTGAAAAGGTGCGAATTGAGCACATTTGCCTGTCTGCAACGTGGGAACTGCGAGCCTGGAGATGGAGAGGTGTCTCCTAGCAGAACTGGCTGAGGAGGAAAAGGATGGGACAAGCTGGTGCCTCCTCAGATCCTGGTTTCAGTGGTAGAGACATTCTGGATGGGGCAGCAAAGAGAGAATATGACTAAGCAGTCAGTCTGCTCTGTTGAAGCGATTAAGAACCAGGCTCCCTTGAGGTACAGTTTGGGGACATGAGTCAGAAATGTGTCAGTAGGACCTGGGAGACTACAAGGAAAGAAAATCTGAAGAGCCTTCCACCAGTGCATTGCTGTCCTTTTCTGGGTACACCTCACTGCAGACCGATGGATTGTCCACCCCAAACTCCAAATCCAACCCACAGGGCCTTCCAGAAGGGGATGGGCCCTTTCTCAGCTGGGAGCATGGCAGAGGGACACAGGGCTGCAAAGGCAGCTGGTCGGGAGAGCCCTGACCACCTTCAGTACATGTCCTGCCTTCAGGCAGGGAGAAGGGGTGATGGCTCCAGAGCAAACGCTCTCTATCAGCCCAATACACCCACAGACAAGCAGCCAGAAGCGGCAGAGCTGGGGCATCAGCTGCTCTGTGGTGGCACGGCTCCTGCTTGCTCCTCTGTCAGCCTTTCCATCACAATCCCTCTTTACCAGACACAAAACCAAGAGCCAAGTCTGCTCCCTGCACCAGGACCAGCAGTGGGGGATGCACAAGCAAGGTCTCCCAAAAAAGGGAGCGGTGTGGATGGATCAAGCATGACCAGGTCACGAAGAACAAACAATGAATGAAGAGCTTTCTCCAGTCCAGAAAAAGCAGCCCCAGCCTCCAGCAGGCAGCTCATACCCAGGCCTCAGCTTGATTCATCCTTATGGGATAAGCTGAGGAGAGATGAGAGAGGCTGCAAGGTACTGGTGAGGTACTGGCCAGTCACTGGCCAGTTTAGAGTGTCTGGAGGAGCCTGGGCTTGCTGGAGGAGGGTCAGGCAGCAGCTGAGGGCAATCCCAGGTAATAAAGGGGGAAGGGGGGGCATTAGTAGGGGCAGAGCAGATGAGGGGAGGTTGAGTGCAGAAAATTCCACAGTGAGGGATCTGCTGCAGAAATCCTGTTGGGGTTTCAGTGGTGAAGGGCTGAGACCAAGCAGAGCATCTCCTGAGCAGGTCTGGCCAGCAAGGAAAAGCAGAGACCTGGATCCCACCCAGCCCTGGGCATACAGAGGGCATTCCTTGCCTGGTGCACAACCCACCCTGCCTGCAAAAGGTGAGTGTTTGCTCCGTGGTCTGCACGAGGTTTCGTTTAAAAACAAAAACTAAATGAGCTTGTTTTTCTCTGGAAATGGGTGCAGTGGAATTTATCAGTCCCTCTGGCTTTTTTGTATCCCCCTTTCTTTTTCCCAAAATCCCTTCTTTCATTGTTTTTCCTTTTCATCTGCTGCTTCTTCCCTCTCTAAGCCTGTCTCTGAGCCAAACCAATTTACATGCATCCAAGGCAGGATCTGCCATTAGAGCTGCTCTGTCTCTCCTCTTGGTTAGGATATATTTAGCCGTCATATTTAGCTTTCTTTTTCCTGGCAGTTCGGTGGCTTTAAAAAGCAGGTGCCGGGAACGGAAAGAGAAGATTAAGAGTACCTGCTGTCAGCCACCTCTCCCTGTGCAGCTGTGCAAAGCGAGCACGTGAGCAGAGTGGATAACAGCTGCCCCTTGAAAACCTCATTTGTAATTCTAATTTTTTTATTTTTTTTATTTTTAATTTCGATAATCTCTTTCCGCACTGCTACAAATTTCCAGAGCGGCTCCTTCCCCTCGTGTACCGCACATGAACACGACGTGTGTGTTCACTGGGAATCTATGGGGCATCCCGTGGGTTTGGGGTGAGGGATGGATGCCAAGGGACCAGTGCTCCTGCCTGTGTGGGCAGCTGCCTGTCCTGTGATGGGAAAGGCATGGGTGGAGCCAGGCTCACCTGCAGCCTACATGGGTGTAACGTCCCACAGCAGCCCCTGCCTGTCCCTGTCTCATAAGCTGTGCCCAGCCTCCCCAGTCCTCCCTGGCACCATCATAGAATTGTTTAGGTTGGAAAAGACCTCTAAGATCATCGAGTCTAACCATTAACCCAGCACTGCCAAAGCCACCACTAAATCATGTGCCCATCACCTGGTTCTGAGTGATGCTGTGCTCCTGCTGGCACAGCAGCAACTTTCATGACAGGCAACCCCCTTGCCAGCACCTCATTCCCCATCTCCTTTACCTACATCTCCCCTTAAATGCATCCAGAGCTTAACAACAGCTTGTAGCTGGAAAAATGGGCTGTGCAACAGGAGCAGGGCCTTTAAGCCTCCCATTTCTCTTTGGGTTCAGCGTCTCCCTCATTTCATGCAGGCTCATCAGGCTGCTCTGAGGCTCTTCTGAAGGGGTGCAGGGAGTGTGTAGTGCTGTCTCCAGGTTTTACCATTCCTGGTTGCCACCTCTCTGGATACTCACTGGTTTAGGAGAAATGGTGTGTCAGACTCCTTGGGGAGCCTGCTTGGCTCACGCCTTCTGTGATGTAGCGAGACCTCAGCAGCATGGCTTACCCTGGCTCTTCCTCTCCTTGTCCTCCCTACCTTCTCTTCACATCCATTGCTGTATCTTCCCCTTCTTATTCCACTCAAACAATATAAAAATCCCTTGTACTGTGAACTCTCATTGGAGCTTGACTGTGCACTGGGGAGCACGTGCAAGGGCTCCCTGCATCCTGTCACCAGTCCCTCCATGTTTCCCTTTTACCCACCTCAACTGTGCAGTTTTGGGGCTGAAACCTTTATTTACCTATTTGTCAAGTTTGCTGGCACTTTGCAAATACCAGAAAGACCAGTAGCAGTACCTGGGACCAAGGGGTTGTGTGTTTTGTTTCTGAGGGTGAAGCCAGTCCCCCCAGAGCATCCTGCCTGATTTTCCAGAACCTCCCTAGTGGAAAGAAGCTCTGAGAAGGCTGGTCCCCACAGATGAGAGGTGGCTTCATGCCAGCAAGGCTGTGGCACGGTTATGGGATGGGAGCCTGGCCCCAGGCATTGCGACACAGATGAGTTTTTTGTGTTCCTAAACAAGGACTGATAACACGGGCAACTGAGCCAGAGCTGCGGGAGGCTGCTAAGCTAAATGAGACAGGAAGGACGTAATTAAATTAGATACAGAGAGGCATAAAGACATCTGAGCACACATACATCGCTGGGCTGAGAGCCTGTTGCATAACCCTGCTGAAGGGCCCTGCAACATAAGCCATCTCACCTCACGCATCCCACGCTGGCGAGCTGCCTGTCCTGGAATAGCATCTCCCACCTCTTCGAAGGGGAGAGGCAGAAAAGCTGCCCCGGGGGAGCAGAGGTGCCAGCCAGGTGCTGGCTTGAGCAAGGGGAGGGTCTGTCCCAGGCTTGGTGGGGAGGACATTGCTGGAACAGCCCAATCCCTCTCCCGTGCCTGGGCTCAGACCTGCATACATGGCTCTGGCACTGCCGTGTCCCAGAGCCATGCCCTGCTTCAAGCACCCCAGTGTGGGTCCTCCACTGTGAGCGTGGCGTTTCCTATGGCTTTGTGCATCTTCTGGCTGAGCCACGGTGGTGCCCAAAAAGACACAGCCTTTGACTGAGTATTTCCCTCTCACTGAGGTTTTGTAGGGCTCTCTGTCTCCCACGGGAACTTGCAGGGGCCAAGCTCCCACCACAGGTGGTTCCTCACCTCTGCCTTGCCATCAACTTTGCCTCCCCCTGAGCCAAGAGCTTCCAAAGCTGCTACAAGGGACAAGGTAAAACCACACACACACACAATTGTTGAACATACTTCATGGGAAAAAGCAGTGGGGACAGAGATGAAGTCCTGCTCAACACCAGCCATGCCCCAAAATGATGAGATAGAACAACACCAGGGCATTGCTGAGCACTGCATCTGTGTGGAAAACCAGGGAGGAGACAGTGACGCAGGTGATGAAGGAGAAGGGACATTGCCACCCCAAACCCACAGCTACTGGTCACCTGCTGCAGCTGGGAGGTGAGTGCCAACATGCTTTAGCAGGGGGTTGGACTGGGTGATCTCCAGACGTCCCTTCCGACTCGAGCATTGTGTGATTCTGCAAAATGCCTGGGTGTGACCCCCTCCTGTGGGTACCAGGAGCCCATGCCTGTGTGAGCATGGCACTGCCACTGAGACACCAGTGCCCCCAGCATGGTGGTGAACTGGGGTGGAGCACCACGCTGAGATGACCAAGCACTTCCCAAACCTGTGGTAGCTCAAGTGATGTCCACTCTGTGGGCATGCACAGACCTTCTTGGTGTCTATAGAGGCAAAAGCAACCCTCTGGCCTCTCCTCTTCTTCTTTCCTTAAATCCGCAGCAAGGATCACAACTCTAATCATGTATTTAAGGCACAGAGAAGGCATGAATAAGAGCTTTGTGTAGCTCCAATCATTTATCTGTAGCTGAATATCTACTAGGCAAAAAGGCTTAAACTTGATTATTTGAGGGGGGGAAAAAAAAAACAGAGCTATTGGGAAAGAGGCTGCTCTTGCTTCAAAGCTGAGACAGGAGCTAGAAATGTGTGTTAACTCATTAGTCCTGATGCATCTTTCATGGCTCGCTTTGGGCAAAATAATTATGTGTTTTTTTTCTAAGTGGTGGGAGAAAGACAAGGCTCCCCTTTGCAGCTCAAGGGAGCTGAGGTGCCTAGTGTTCCTTTGAAAGTTTTCCACACTGATGTCCTCATACTCTGGCTCCCTGAAGGCAGCTTGAGAGGAGCCTTTCTTCCCGGCACAGGGCCAAGATGGTTTCATGCTGCCACTCTCCTGGCACAGCTCATCTCCCATGGGAAAGATGCTCTGGCAGTGTGCTCTGCGTGATGAATGCGGGCAGCAAGGGTAGGAGACAACCTGAGCTCTGGAAAAATGTCTGTGGAGCTGGGAACAGCAGAGACCAAGTGGGGAGAAAGGGAGAGGAGGAGTGGAAGTGGCAGCTCTTGGCCTTGCCCTGTGACAGCTGGAGATGGGGGGGTTTAAAGTCGCTCCCTGCACTGTGGTGAGCTCCCTTTCAAGAGTCACTGAGTGGGGTAATTTCGGGTCTCTGGAATCCTGTGTGAGCCTGACTTTGGCATGGGGGACCTGTTGGCTGTTGTGGATCTCTCTGTGGCACCAGACCTTGGGGTTTGCCGGTGTGCAGTGTGTGACACCGGTTTAACCCTTTCTCTTCATCTTTCCGGTTTGCTGGTTCAGTCCTTCCCCTTCAGCTTCCAGCCTCTCCCCTGCTTTCAGTCTCCTTTCCATCTTCAGGTCTCTTCAGGATCCACCTTTATCACATGCTTTCCCTGGCTTTGCTCAGACTTTCTTTGATGTGCATCCCCTCCTTTTCTCCCACCATACACCCAACAGAGAATTTGTGATGAAGAAAGGCAACTTCAGCCAACCTGTGGGGACAAGCATCGATCCTTATGTATTCCAGCTGTGGACTGGCCATGCAATTTGCAGGGAATTGGAAACAGTACACCCTTCTGCTCCATGTGCATTCATTGCCTCAGGAAATGCAAACCCTCCTACCCCTGGGATGCTGCAAATCAGCCTGACTCTGCTGAGGACTGGCATCCCCTGCTTAAACCACCTGGGAAAAGCCTGCTGCTGCGATGGAAGCGCCCGCCGGGAGGGTTGGAAGTCCTCGGGCAGCGGGAGGGAGCTGACGACTTGCTGCGCACTCCGGCGTCTGTCCTGTCCCTCTCGCTCTCCCCACCCGCGTTCCCACCCGCCGCCGGTTACTCAGCAGGCTCCACACGTCGGTGGAAACGAGCCTGTTTTTTCCTGTTATCGAGGAAGCAGCTATGACTGTGATGCTCAAGGACAAGCCTGGGCCTCCCACACCCCCCTCCCCTAACAGCACACACTAACTTACCTAAGCTGTTATCTTCACGGGCGCTGCCAGGGCAGCTTTTGGTTGGCTGGAGGCTGGAGCTATGCTGTGTCCCCCTCCCAGCTCTCCCGCCTCCCACCCGATATAAAGCGCAGCTCCTCGCCGCTTTTCCAGCCGACAGCACACGACCGCGGGCGCAGGTGGTGCTGCAGCCACCTGTTGCACAGCCCTGCATCGCCGCAAGGATCGGATGAGTTGCTGGATGCCTGGGTGCCCAGCTCTCAGCATGTGCCGGGGGTTAGCTTCGCTCCCCATCACTTGCCTGGAAAGGTAAGGAGCTTGGCCACGCCGCAGTTCTGGGATGCAGAGGGTTAGCTGGCGAAAGGTGAACCCGGACCAGCCTCTGCTGCCGTGGCTGTGATGTTTCGGTAGAAGCTGGGGTGCAAGGCTGCAAGGAAACACGCAGCGAAGTGATTTGTTTTGGCTGCACCCCTTCTGCTTCCCCAGGAGGGGAACGCAGAGGTAAAACCTGCGGAGAGAGAGGAGGCTGGACACCGGTGTCCGGCTGTACAAACACACCAGGCTCTCTCTGGCTCCATCTCCGCAGAACTTGCTTCAAGTTGACAGCAGCAGGAGTATTTTTGTCAACACGGTTGAACTGTTAAGTGACATGTTGCTCCTCCTGCCAAACACGGCTACAGAGCCCCACGCTGCCGGCTTGACATTTAAGCACTTATTTTTGTATGGGCGCCTGGGGACGCCGGAATGAGCTGCAGCACGCAAATAGCAGCGGAGCCGCACGGTGCCTCGGGGGGACCCTGGGGAGAGACCCGATTCTCCTGCCGTGCTGCCGCAGAGATTTCCCGGCAGGGAGGTGCCTCCGTGCCCTCGCCGCAGAGCCGCGGTGACAGGCAGTGGCATCCCAGCCTCTGGCACAGGAGCATCGTGCTGCCGCCGGGCTCGCTGGCTCTGAAGGCATGGGGTAGGTGGATGATGCCACCGGGGAGCACAGCCTCCTGGTGACTCGTGGGGCACCCCAAAAAGAAAGCCGGGAAGCAGCAACCTGGCAGCAGGGACCCACTCTGCCGACCAGAAGGCAATCTCTGTGTTTTTCCAGTGGCTTGGGAGAAGTGTAGTCCTGCCGGGAGAGCGGGATGGGAAAAGGAGCCAGGTTAGCTGCGGGGGCTGCGGGGGCTCCAGCTGAGCACTCAGCAGCTGCTCTGCTACCTGCCCCAAAGGAAAAAGCTCGTCGTGCTTTGTATTTCATGAGGCTCTACCTGGGAAGCAAGCGGGAGAAAACAGTCCCGCAGGCTTAATGCGCTGCTGAACGTGGTTGCCAGGGAGCAGACAAAGCAGCCGGGGGAGCATTTATTTCGTACCTCAGAAAGCAAGGAGGAGGCTGAAGCTGGGGAGCGAGGGCTGCCCCCACCGAGCCCGTGGGCTGCAGCCCCTCTGAGGTGAGGGGGTGGCGGCAGCAGCCCGACGGTCCAGCAAGCCCACCTCTCCCCTTCCTCTCTTCCAGAGCCAAGGATCTGAAGACCCGCTTAGGGATCCTGCTTCATAAACCGGAGCTGGGACACGGGATCGGGACCTCCAGCAAGCTGCAGCTGGGCTCCAGGCGGAGGTAAGCCAAGCAGTGCCACCTCCCAGCTTCAGCCCGGGACAGGTCCCCACGGACCAGGCTGTCCCGAGGGATGCTCCTGCCCATCTGCGCAGCAGAGAGCACAGAGCGCAGCTCCCCCTCCCCATAGTCCCACCCGGGCAGGCCGGGAAGGCGGATCACTTCCCAGCTCCACCGGTTATAAAATCAGACCGGGGAACTGATGCGCTAGCATTAGGCACAGAGAGCAGGGCCTGAGCAATAGGCAAGAAACCCGGGGGGCTTCCCACAGTTCCTGGTGTCTCAGAGCAGTGCCTGAGATCTCTGGGGAATGCAGGCAGCATTAAAAACAAAATACTAAATATTGCTGCTGAGGGCTGGGTGTCTTCTTGCAGAGGAGGCTCTGCTGGGCTTGTACCAGCAGAAAAAGGCTCTTCTGAGCATTCTTTAGAGAACCTCCTGGCCAGCACTATGGAGCTGAGGTCTGGTGAGCCATCAGGGATGGTAAAAGAGAGAGAGAAAGGAAAGAGAGCCCACAGGTAATGGATATTGGTCTCTCATTTTGGTTTCCTGCCGAGTGCTGCTGCCTCTCTTCTTGCACTGTCTCCCATTAATGGAGCCACACAACTGAAGTGCTCCCATCCTTCACAGCTGGACAGCAAGCCTTACATCTTTTTGTCTTTTCCAGAGACTCCTCACGAGAGGTACTGGAATGGAGGGAGTCCTTCGACCAGCTCCTGAAGAGCAAAAGTGAGTAGTATTTTGTTTTCTTCTCTTGGTGAGAGCATGTAGCACAAAATACAGCTGCCAGTGAGCCATATGCCTGAAGCAAGCATTTGAGGAAATCTCACCTCCTCCTTAAATGAGATGGTTTAGGATTTAGAAAGAGGTCCCTTTCCTGCCCAGACAGAGCTGATGCACGGGGCTCATTGCCTGGGAAGCTGTAACCTTTTCCTCTGGCTGGGTGCTTCTGAGGGGCACAAGTGCTGTCTCACAGTGCCTTGCTGCTGCCTCGGGACAGGAGCACTGTCATGGGGCATCCCATGTGGAGCAGTCTGCAAGGGAATGTCACGGCATTCCTGGACCATCCCTTTCTCCACACTCGGGAGAAGGCAGAGTGTCTGCTCGCACAGCGATGCAGCCACCTCCCCACAGGCTTGCTCAGAGAGCTGCATTGCTGCCCTCTGTCTGTCTGTCCTGTGCCTCCAGGGATGGCTCTTCCACAGGGAGGAGGAACTCAGCTGCTTTACTGAGTTGCCACAGCCATTTTCCCCTCCAATATTAGTGGTGTGTGTGTGATGCACAGGGCTCCTGTGAGGTGCTGTCTCCCTCTCCTCCATGCAGGCATCACCCCCTGACCCAGAGAGGGGACTTCTTTTTGAGGTCCCCATGTAATCCCACCCTTACAGCAGGCACACAGTGGCAGAAGTACCACATTTTAATACAAAAGTAGTTGTCTACCTTAAAAGCTATTCCACAGCAATAGTTTGGGGCTAGGCATATTTTTTTTCCCCCAGCCTTCATCACGTGCTGTGATGGCTAACGAGCATCTCTGGCTTTGTAACTTAATACATCCTCCCAGCACGGCTCTGAAATCCTTGCTGCAATTACTCTCCCATCCTCAGCATCTTGTCCCCCCTCCCAGATCTCAGCTGAGAAATAAAAATAAAGGCCTGGTTCCTGCAGACGCACCGCTGCGTCAGTGGGTTTCTCCTTAGGTAGAATTAGCTCTTTTCCGAAGCTGTAAAGAAAATACTCTGAAGCCTCATTACAGAAAGGTCAGATAAATACAACCAGAGGATTACTTGTCTGTGGGAAAGGATTTTATTGGAGTCTAGAGGCCAATTAGCAGTGTCTCAGAGGGTGGAATTTGCCCGGAGGGAAAGGAAATGTGCAGATGTCATGGTCTGAGCTCCCAGGACAACGCGCGCAGGGCTGCGCTGTGTCTGGTGGTGGTTCTCCTTTTCCTCCCTGCCTTCTGCCCCATTAATTGCTCTTCTCCCCCTTCCCCAGGTGGGGTGAATGCTTTCCACACCTTTCTGAAGACAGAGTTCAGCGAGGAGAACCTCGACTTCTGGCTGGCATGTGAGGACTTCAAAAAGACCCGGTCAAAAACCAAGCTGGCCTCCAAAGCCAACAGGATCTTCGAGGAGTTTGTCCAAAGTGAGGCGCCCAGGGAGGTGAGAGCATTTTCTGCCTCTGTCCTGCAGAAACAAATAGGGGGGAAAAGGAATAAAACATTCTGGTGGGTTTCACTAAAGCGCTCTCGTATCTGTGGGAAGATGAGCTCTTGTTCATGAGAGCTTTCATCTCTAACATCGTGTGGTCTGTCACCATTGAATCATTAATGTTGGAACAGACCTCTAAGATCACTGAGTGCAACCATGAGGGGATAGAAAGGCTTGTAATAATCTCAACCCTCACCTGAAAATGCAGAAAAGAGGGTTTCCCCCCAGCACACACACAGGAGGGGAGTTAATGCCGAGCTAATGTTTGTGGATGCCGCTTCCTCGCAGGTGAATATCGATCATGAAACCAGGGAGATCACCCGCAAGAACCTCTCGGGTGCCACCTCCTCTTGCTTCAACGAAGCCCAGGCCAAGACCCGCACTTTGATGGAGAAGGACTCCTACCCCCGCTTCCTGAAATCCGCCTCCTACCAGGACATGACCAAGCAGGCCACCAGCCGCGGCACCAGCAAGAGGTCGCATACCTGACCCGAGCCCGAACCCACCGCGGGGGGACGAGCCGGGGGACCAGGCGGAGGCTGGGACACAGTTTACAGGGTCTGAGGTCTGCACGGCGGGGTTTCAGCTGAAGTTCTGGAATTTCAGCGGGATCCCCAGGACCTCAAGTGCTTCCCGCTGCCCACCGAGCCGCTGGGAAGAGCAGTCCTCCCTCCCTGGAGGAACGGAGCAGGTGGGAACCTGGTACCTCCCCTTGCAGCTCAACTGGAGACCTGTACCTCTGCAGAGACCGAAAGAAATCGGATTTGAGTTGCGAGTCCTGGAAAAAGGAGATCAGATTCCCCTAAACGTCCACAACCAGAGAGCTCCCACCCGCTCTCAGGACCCTGCCTCTGACCTGCAGCATCAGCCACTGGCTGTGGGGCCAGCACAGGAGCCTGCCATTCCCTCAGGCAGAGCTTTTCCTAGATGGGAACGGCCAGAATGAAAGCCCAAAGACTACATGGCATTTGCAGCTGGAGGGATCCTGCATCTGCCTTCTCCTGATCCTGAGATCCTTCTGCTGTTTCCTATGCATGCTCTGCATCAAAGCTTGACACCTCCTTCCAGTGCAGTGATGTTTTTATCCCCCCCACCCCTCGCTTGAGCTCAGTGACCTTTAGATTGCACAGAATCTTAGGTCACATGCGTAACTTTTTATTACCGTTATTGTTATTTATTTTATCATTAATTGTTATTATTATATATAAATATATTTATTAGAAGAACACTGCTGAAAGCGTACACGCGGCCCTTGCTCCGAGGAGCTTGTGAATTAAATTATTTTAGCTACTGTAGCACTTAGAACGTGTCCCACCTTTTCTGTGTAATAATTTGACGTGACCAGACAGATCTGCAATGAAACCATGGAGAGAGGTATGCCCATAGCAGCAGGGAGAGGGGTCTCAGGAGGAAGGTTTTCCATCAGCTTGGAGGACCATGGGTGGCAGTACAAGGGGGCTTTGCAGTCTGTGGTTTTCCTTTCTCCCTTTGCAGATGTGGATGGCAGCTTGTCCTAGAGACAGAATAGCGATGTAAGAAATGCACTTGGGTGAGTGATGACCCTACAGAAAATGTAATTTTCACACATGGGAGAGAAAACCTGGGCTTTGTCCTGATTTATAATTGGTCTTGGTATTCCCTGGGATGGTGAAACCAATTTGCAGGCATAGCACTTTACCAGAAACCCGTGGTGTGAGTGAGACAGCAACACATGCTGTGAATTCGGTGTCTCAGAGGGACATCAGGATATATCATCAGCTCAGACCTAGGTGATGGGGGGAGCTCTTCAGAGCTCACAGAGTCCTGTGCTGGCTGATGGGGAAACATGCCACCAGCCCAGTTTCCTGCTGAGAGAGCCTGGGGCTACTTCACATGGCTCCATTTATCCCTAAAACCCGAACCTGGATGTCCTCACCCACCGGTACTCACCCCTTGCCAAGGGAAGTGTCTTTTGCCCCCCTCCCCCAGCAACAGCTGGAGCACAGGATCACTCCAGCTTTTTGCAGCTGTTTGAGCAGAATAAGGGCTGAGGACCAATTTGGGCATGTTATTCCATGAGTCCTGTTCCACTGTCCCCATTCTGGTCCTATCTCTGAGCCTCAGCAGGTCCCAACTCCATTTACAGGGAGATATTAGCTGCTTCCTTATTCCTTCTTTATTTTTACAACTGGAAACCACCTTCGCTGTGTTACTGAAGTGAACGATGCACAGTGCTCTGTTTTCCTTGCTGATGTGATGTTGTCATTCTAAAACAAAATGTAAAGAGCAAAATACCATCAGAGCATGGGTTGGGGTTTGGTTGGTTTTTTTTTTGCTTGTGGGCTTTCAATTAAATTTTACATTCTAATTTTGGATGCTTTGCAAAGCCCACAAATCTGCTTGTGTTGGATGACTCCAGGGGCATTTCCAGTCACTTTAAAAGTGACAATGTCAGGAGCAGAAAAGGAAGGGGGAAGATTTGTAAACAGTAAAGCTTTTTGGTATTTTGCTTATTGAAGAAAACCAAACAGTTCACAGCAAGAATGAAAGCAGGAGTTAAGTTTTGAATACAGGCATTGCAGGGAGGGGAACATCCCAATGTAGCTTGAAGATGTTAACACTGAATAAAAACCCAACCAAAACACAGTTTTTAAGCTGCCTTCTTTCTATTTATTGTGTGTTTCTGAAGCCAAAATTAACTGGCCTGCGTCAGCAGAGGAGAGCGTGTGGGGACTGCCGAGGAGGAGCTGGAATCACGGGAGCATGTATGTTCCAAGGTGTTATTGTGAACACAAGCCACCCTCTGCCCTTAAAATGCCTTTTACAAACACCTGCAGCAATAACAGAACCTTGTGTCCCTTCTAATACAGCCATGCAGGGTCCAAGGATCATCACATCGATGCTGCTCCATCCCTCTTCCCTACCTATCCAGAGGAAGGCAGGTTGAACTTCCCCTTGTCTTATTCCCTTTTTAATTAAGCATGGCCTTGTCTTACAAGCCAGGTGATTTGGAATCACAGCAGTCTGCATGTATACCTGATCTTTGTGCATGTCAAAGGAAAGAAATGAGCTGAAAGGTGTCCAGGAAGTGCTTAAATTATTTGTCAAAAAAGAGTTAGAGCAGTCAAGCAGCCTAGAAGCAGCTAGAAACAAAAAAAAAATAGTGTTGCTGATTTTTTTTTTAACTGCAGCTTCTAAATGAAAAATTTGAAAACTTTGTCTTGCAGACCTTGAGGCTGATTTGACACTGATTCTCCAAATATAAAAAATATTTAAATAAGCCAGTAACAACAAAAAGTAAGAAAAATATAAAATCTTTTTGAGCTTTCTTTAGAAAAGAAAGAAAATTTATGTCCATTCTTGATGCATTGTGCATGGCCCAAGCTGAGCCTCAGCCTTGGTGGCAGCACTCAGACCCCACTGCTGATTCTGGAGAATCCCATTTGCAGCACAGCTTCGTCTTTGCAAGCCTGAGATGCTTCCCAGAGAGACAATTCCGTCACTAAAAGCAAGCCTGCCTCCAGCGCACCTTCCACGATTGCTTGCCATAGCCAGTGGCAGAACAACAAAACCTTGAAGCCTTGGGGGGATAAAGGGCTCCAACCCACAAAACCACGTTGAGAAAGAGCCAAAGCTTCCCATGAGTGCCTTCGGGCACGGCCGGCAGCGGTCGCTTCCAATAAACCACAGCCAAAGTTTCCCAGGGCGGAGGCTGCGAATTTGGAAGCAGCAGAGAAGATCTGAGCTCCGGGGAGCGAATGTGGGGGCTGGTGCTGGCCACCCCCCCCCCCCGGGGTGTGAATGCATACTTGCTCTAGGGCCAGGTTTCCATGAGCCAGGATGGTGGGGGTGGTGGTGGTGGATTTATTTAGTGGAAAAAACCACCCTGGGACCCAGCGTGTTCCCAGCAGCTGCTCAGTGGGGTGGCATCGTCACTCAGGGGGTCCCCGCTGTGGTGGGACCAAGCAGCTTCGGGGTGGCCTTAGGACACAGGCATAGGTGCACAAGTGGCCCCACAAAGACATGTATTTAGGCAGGTGGATGTGCACATATGAGCTTACGGATGCTGAGCCTTCATCTTCCATGGGTACGCGTGTGACAACACAAATATGCAGGGAAACTCACGTTTGCACGCCTGTACATCCATGATTTATTTCTTTCTTTTAAAGGAAAGGCTGCAAAGAAACGCTATGCTACTTGAGGATGTGTCTGAAGGGAGCTCAGCAGCAAAAGGGATGCACTGAACCATTTCAAACGCGGCAAAATGCCTTACCCCGCGTTGCACAGCGCTCTGACAGCCCCCGGGCCAGCTGACAGGGAGGGAGCAGCTGCATGGCACCGCTTCCCACTCGGCAGCTTCCACTTCAAGGCCTCTGCCTGAATAAAGTGCCAGAAATCACAGCTGAGGGGTTTCCATACGGCTCACTCTCCCTCGCAGGCAGCTAAATGCCAAGGTTGCCAATCCGCTCCAGCTGCGTACAAGGATCCTTATCCCCGGGGCACCTCGGGATCTGAGAAAAAAAAATTAAAGCTCATTTTCATGCTTTCTGATGCTGCTGGGGCAGCGAGAGTAGTGCTGGGGTCTGCAGCCCTCCTGCCTCCCTGGGGTGGGGCTGCCTGTGCTGGGGGTCAGCCCGGGGTGGGGGAAAGATGGGGATGAGAAACAGCTGGGAGGGACAGGGCTGGGGAAGCACCTCCACTGTTTTTAAGCTCAGGTGCCCAGTCTAGCACCTTTCCTGACCTACCCTGGCTGATCTGGGATGTTTCCAATGGACCTGCTCTGCTCTCCTTGCCTGGGGTCTGGCATGCACCACCCTCCTTGGTGAGCTCCCCGTCTCCCTTGCTGTTGCCCTCATCTCTCCTTCCCTGCTGCGTATGCTGGGGGTTTTTTTCCCATTTTTTGTGGTGATGAGGATTGAGCAGCAGCCTGAAAAACTAGCAAATGCAGTTAAAAAGTGTAAAAATACTGCATGGTTAATTGTGTAGATGTGGCACGAGGGACGTGGTTTAGTAGTGGGCTTGGCAGTGCTGGGTAACAGTTACCTCGATGATATTGGAGGTCTTTTCAAACCTAAATGGTTCTATGAGATGTGGCTGATGCTCCCACATGGATAGCATCACCTGTCAGTGTTTAAACTGCATCCTTCTGTGGACTATTTTCCAGAGCAGTATTCCAGCAGGGAGAGTCACATCAGCACGGCCAAGCACATAAACCCTGGGATATTCCCTTTTGGAAATATAATAAGAAAGCACGGGAAGGGAACATGAAGGACCTCATCTTACTATTCATAGCTCCTTTAAAAATTATTTTGCCTTTGGCAGGCAGTTTTTGTTGCCACATTTTGCTTCATGTTTATTTCTGGCTGGTGGCCAGGACACGGATTCCCGGAGATGTTATCTCAGGGGAAGGGTTGCAAAAATGGGTGCAAGTCCATCAGGATGGAAGAAAAGGAAGATTTGCTTAACTGTGCCCTTGATTTCCCCGCTGACTGTGTCTCTGCAGCTCATCTCCTGAGGCCCTGTGTTCGTGGGGGCAAATAATGACTCTGCAGATGTGCAAATAGAGCAGGAACTACATAGCCCAGAGCTACAGGAATAGTTGTGGAGAGGAGCTCTCCCATGCTTTAGAAAACATTTGAGACCCTTATATTCACCATAAACTGCCTGTCACGGGGAATGAGTTTAAGCTTATGACTATGGAAAGCAATTTGGATCAGGGATGAGAGATAAGGAAAGTGTTACCAGCAAATCCTTCTTTGCTGAGGTACAGGCACAGGATACTTCTGCCACAGCCCTGCTGGTTGCAAACACCTTGTTCTCACTATCCTAGGGTTTGGGTTCCCACCATAAGATAACGAAAGACTTTAATTAAATCAGCAAGCTGAAGAAGTGGTACTTGGGTGGGTGGCGTGATATTGTTATGTACTGTGATGTTGACTTCTTTTGGATGTCTTTTGGATCTGAGCCTGGGATGTGCCTCTGCTCTGCTCGTTTGCCAGCCTGTAAATGGGTAAATACTGGCAGCTCCAGCTCCAGCTCTGGTTAAACTGGGAGTGATTCCTTCTGTGAATTAAAATGGGATCTTGACAGCCTTGATAGGGATTTGAGATTATTCCCTGAGTTTTCAATGTCTTTGTCCCTGGGGGGCTGTGTCAATGTCTCCTGTGGCAACACAAACTCTGTGGAATTCCATCCGGAGACCGTGGGACGTTCCCAGACCTTGTGGATGCACTGCACGCTGTGGGAACCAGGATGCCCAATATGACAGTAAGGTAGAAAGATGTGACTCTGCACAGGCAGAGTTTTGTGAAAGCTGGTGTGCAGGCGTGAGCCAGCAGTGCAGGCATCCATAAGGACCGGGATATGTGTGTAAAACCTGTGCAGGACTGTATCCATGCAGCCCTTCCAGGTGGGTTTTCTGCATTTTTGCTGCCCATTTGTATCTGGCCTCGTCTCCGCGTACGTCTGCAGTTTGTGCACGTCCCAAGGCACCATGGAAAGCCAGGCACGATTTCACTGGCACGGTCTCAGCCCTGTCTCATGTCTGAACTGAATCTTGCAGCTGGCACAGTTCAGTGAGGGTGGCTGGGGAGGTTGTGTGGGCCCTGCTGAGCTCACCTTACCTCACGGGGCAGTGGGGGGAACTGAGGCTTTAAAGGCATTTTAAGCAGTGTCGGGGTTTCTGGATGGGCAGAGGGACCCCTTCTTCTTACTGGAGAAGGATGAAATGGACATTGATGATGCAGACGAGGAGGGCAACACAGCTCTGATGGTGGCTGTAGAAAA
>JAWWES010000006.1:28639406-28784938 GCA_035583135.1 Lophotriccus pileatus
AGAAGACCAAAAGGATTACAAAGCTGCTCTGAAGATGATCTTCCAGGCACTGAGAGAGCTGCACTCCCTTGGATTTGCTCACCAGGATCTGCAGCCCAGGAACTTTGTAATAGGTTATCTTTTGCTTTCTTTATGTTTTCCCCGTTGCCTACAGTTGAGATGTTTCATAGCTATCTGTAAAAACACAGATGGCTTTATGCCAAATGGGGTGTCTGTGGCATTAGATCTCCTCTCTGAATAACTTTGTTCACAGACAGCCACTGAGGAGTGTAGAGAACAACCTTACATGTCTCATTAGTTCTGCCCTCCTCTCCAGGGCTGTGAAGACTGATCAGCCCATGACATATCAGCCTAGAAATCTCTTCAGAAAATTGTTTTCTAAAGGAGGAGCCATCCAGAAGTCAGTGGTGGACTGTATCCAGTTTTTTCCACCATTATTTGTTAATTATTTCTCTTATTTCCTCAGATTTAGGGGGCAAAATTTACTTGGCAGACTTTGATAATAAAAGAAAGTTGATTGAAGGCCAAGAAGAACTTGTAAACTTAGATTTAAAGGTAAGTTCTCTGCAAATCAACATATGTTTTAAAACTTCAGGTACTCTCTGGTATTTTCTGTTGCTGTGAGTCCTAGGGAAAGCCCTTCTGCATCCTCAACTAGAAAACACCCTGATTTGTGGGAAAGCCCATGTGATAATAGATGCTGCATAAGAATGATAGTGATTAGGATGCAAGACCATGCCTGGTCCTGGGATGTCCACAGACCCCCTGAGAGGAAGGTTACCGTGCCCTCCTCCTCTGTCCTCGGGCGCACAGCTTCCCCGTTTGTGCTGGTCTCTGTTTGCATACTTCTGGGCACCTACAGGGCTTAGGAATATGAATCCCCTCCCGTTTGGTAGGAGGTTCCACGCACCTGGCACGTGTCTCTTTGTAGGCCCTCCACAGGCTCACGCTGTACGTTTTAGCAGGGGGCGCAAAACCCCTTCAGCAAGTCGGAATCGAGGACCTGGATGATAAATCCCCAGATTACATGGAGGCTCTGGACCTTGTAAGAAGCCTGTCCTCTCACGATGAACGAGGCTTGGAAGGTCTGAGCAAACACCCCTATTTCTGGAGCAAACAGATGTAAGTCCTGGCAGTGCACAAAGGGAAAGCTTTCGGTACGGGAACTGGCTGCAGTGCTTGGGAAAGGCATGTCCTACTGTAGCTAACAAAGCTTCTCATTCCACAGCAGGTTCAACTTCCTGAAGAGTATATGGAATCAAATCAAAGATAACAAAAAACGAAGCACTATTTTTAAACATCCTAATATTACTGAAATTTGTCCTTACCCGGAGTGGACCAAGCAGGTAATCCTCTTCTCTTTGGATTGGTATGAAGTTTGACCTATAGACATTCAGGCAGAAGCTTCTCCCAAGCATTCCATAGGCTCTGTTTAAAAATGTAACTGGGAAAAGTAGCCCCACACAAATACAGACAATTGGGAGAAACAATTAAATCTAATGCACATAGTTGGAAGACATTGGTGCTTAAGGGAGCTCTGTTGACTGGGGTGGTAGAAGGGGGTGGTCATTATAGATTAGCTTGGAAAACCTTCAAAGATTTCGGGTTTTTTGGTGATCATGTAAGACAAGAACCTCTGTTCCTGGTTGCCAGCAAATTTCTGGCACAAGTGTTTTGTTGATTTGTCTCAAAGGCAGCCAGACCAGGCCTGCTTTTGCAGGTAACATTGTGCTGCATCATTTGGTGTCTGACAGTCTCAGTTCAGTACAGCAGCCTATGTGGTCCTCAGTGGCACACGTGGGTCAAGACTCTTGAGTCCCTCCTGCCTTCCAGGCAAGCATGAAAAATCTCCTGTGCCATGTTGACAGTCCTAATAGAAATGCCACACCTTGGCAAAGCGAGAGAAGAAACCCTTAGTGGAATCAGGGGGGCTGGATGGTGCATTCCCTGCAGAGGGGACTCTTCTGCTCGTGTTGGGAAATAGGCTTTTAAGGGTCAGGAGATTTTTCCCATGTAAGATGATGTCCCTGCGGAAAAGCAGCGGTGGTAGATGTGCTGCTGTGGTGTGTGAAAGGCAGAGAATAATCTATGTCCTTTCTTTCAGGTTGACAAATATATTCTAGATGTAATGGAAAATCCCAACAATTCAAAATCATTCAAACCTAGAAAACGTGGCGATCGTGGCAAACCCCCCTTCGAATACACCAATGATGTCACTGACCTACTGAGGCTCATCAGAAACCTGGATGAACACAAACATCAAGGGTACATGTTCTCATCCTTGCCCCTGCCACAGTTGCATAGAATCACAGAATATCTTGAATTGGAAGTGATCTACAAGGATCATAGAGCCCAACTTCTGACCCTGCACAGAACACCCCAACAATCCCACCATGTGCCTGAGAGCCTTGTCCAAACACTTATTGAGCTCTGTCAGGTTTGTTGCTGTGACCACTGCCCTGGGGAGCCTGTTCCAGTGCCCAACCACTCCCTGGGTAAAAAACCTTCTAATATCCAACCTAGACCATCCCTGACACAGCACCATGCGGTTCTCTCGGGTCCTGTCACTGGTCACAGCGAGCAGAGATTGGTACCTGCCCCTCGGCTTCCCTTTGTGAGGAAGCTGCAGACCCTGATGAGGTTTCCCCTCAAGTCTCCTCTTTTCCAGGCTGAACAAACCCAGTGACCCCAACCAGTCCTCAACACTCTCTAGTCATGGGTGCTCACATGTGAGGTTAGAGGGGGTGTTAGCTTCTAGTGATGGTTTCACTGAGGATGGTGGCCTTTGGTGCCCTTCAGTGAAGATGCAGGTGGGATGAGGTAGATGGAGGTGCTGGAGAAATAGCAAAAAAAAAAAAAATTAAAAAATAATTAAAAAAAAACAACTGAGGAGTTTAGGTAATGTATAGAACAGTCACAGCTCTGGCATTTCTAGGAAACCTTTCTGTGTTATCAGAAAGCCTCTGGAATGGCATTTTCCCTGCAAGGGAGGAAGCAGGGCATCCTGGGCTATTGACTCCTTATTGTTTTTGTTCTCTTTCAGGATCAGTGACAAAATAGGAGACTATGCTGAGTATTTCCTGAAGACTTTTCCAGCACTTACCATTTATGTCTACAACAGTTTACGCCAGAATCCCACATACCGTCACCTTGCAGACATCCAGGACCCTTCCCTGTAGGAGGTCATTGCCTCCTGTCCCATGTCTGATCCCACCATCACTGCCTCCTTTTATTCCTTATTTATTCATCTGCAAAAGAGTTGAAGAAGTGGGTAAGGAGATGGGAGAGATCATGTGCAGGCACAGAGTATGGAGGACTTACACGAAGAAATGAAAGATGCTTCCGAAGTGTTGGGTGTAACAACCATGACCTTCAGAGAGGAGCCAAACTGAGTGCCAGCCCAGGTTCCCCTTGATGACCTACCTCTGTCCCTCTTGGTTTCTCTGCCTCTGAGATGTTGAGATCTCTGCCCTGACCCTCATGGAGAGCGGGGAGATGTAGGACAGCCCCTGAGGTACTCAGCACATTTGGGAGGCAGGAGCACAGCACTGTCAGACAACATGGGACCCTCTGACAAAGAAAAAGGAATCTGAGCTCCTTGCAAGAGCCACTCTTCCCTGTAGCTTGCACTGAGGAACTGCTCAACTACCCTTGGAAAGACATGGATTTACTCTTTTCAGTCTTTTGTAAACACAACAGCCAGAAAAACAGTATGTCTGGCTGCAGGGTTGCCCTTGGCCATCATCCCTCTGCTCTGGTAGAGGCACTTTCTGTCCAGCCTACTGGGACCTGAAGGACTTCTATTTGCAAAAGGCAGGAGATGCTTCCACAAGGAACGGATGTAATGAGCACAGTCCCACAAAACTCTGCCACTGTGAGTAGTCCTGACCTACCTGAAAGGGGTCATTGACATCAAAAGGGCTACAGGGACCCTTTCCTCCTGGAAAGGACAAGCTCTGCCATGGCAGGGCTGTGCACAAGCACTCCCTGTCTCCAAAACAGTGTGTCACTGTCCTCCTGCCAGACTCTGCTCCCTTGCACAGAACTGGTGTCCGTGCAGCCAGCCTGGAGCTCTGATGTTGGCAGCAGGGTGGTACAAACCCCTTTCTGAGATTCCCACAGCATGTCACATGTGCCTGATTGCCCAAGGGCTTGCTTGTTTCTCTCCTAATGCTTTGATTTGCACGATGATTATATGTTGCTTAGGGAGATATTTTTCAGCTGTTGAAAAGATTTTTGTTGTGGCTTTTTTTTTTTTTTCCCCTGTTTGTTTATTTGTTTGGTTGTTTGGTTTTTCCAAACCGAGATTGTTATTCTTTCAATTAACCTATGGGTAAACACTTGAAATAAACTTGTCTGGAAAACTGAATCTTTACTCATTTAGAAATGAGGTTCTTCCATCCCTCCTGCACAGAAAGAGATACCCTGCAGCATTAAGAAACTCCCACCTACATCAGGGGTCCTGGCTCAAAGCAAAGGTCCTTCTGATGGTCCTGAGAACCTTTTAAATATGTAACAGAACTTTGACTATGCAACTGTAGATGAGATGGTAGTAGAGATAATGCATCCAAGACAATGCTGACTCCTTTTATGTCAATATTTTTTACTTTTTTCTTTCCTTCCTGCCCTTTCTTTTTCTTGCTTATTGTGTCTCTCTCGTGCCCAGAAGGCAGGAGAACACCCAGAGATGTGTGCCCAGGTCTGAGCAGTGTGGGGAGCAGGAGTGGTGTGGGGGGCGTGGTGGCTTTGTGCCACGGCAGCATTTCTGCTCTCGCACGAGGAGAGGTGAGGCCACGGGCAGGGCTCCTTCAGTCTCTTGCAAAATGCCACATTTCCAGCTTTCTTTGACCTTTGCATCTTCTTCCATCATTCTGCTGTTTCACTGAAGGGCTGTGACTCGGCAGCCTTAAAAGGCATGCCTGAATAAGAGCAACGATTGAATCTGAGGAGGCTGGGACTTCTCTCTCTGGGGCATCTCTGGGATACAGGAGACCGGGAGCAGGGCTGGGGAAAACACCAGGCTCCCTCTCCCAGGAGGATGGGCAAGTGTCCAGTGAAAGCAGGTCAGGCAGGATGGAAACCTGTGGCAAGGGCACTGGGCAGTATTGCAGCTGGCTGGTGTGGCAGTGTCTGACAGCACAGCCTGGGGGTGGAGGTGCCCTGGGGAGCTGGGGGCAGAGCCAGCTGCCAAAACCATGGGTTGTGCCAGTGATTCCCAACACCAGTGCCCATCTGGGAGGTGCTGCCTGCCTTTGCCTCGTAGAGGAAGGCCTGCAGGCCGTGGATGGTGCACAAGGACACTGTGATTTGGCCCCACACGGGTCACTGCCCCGTTGTCATGCCTGTACGCTGTGTATTTGCTGTGCCTCTGCCTTTTTCCTCTGCTCCTGTTGGGTGACCCCTGGGACAGTGGGCTCAGCCCAATGTGATGGGATCAGGTGCTCCCCATCCCGGCACTTGTGTGCTGAGGACATGCCTGTGTGCACAGGGATGGTCCCAGGTCACTGTGGCCCATCTGCTGCGCTGAAAAACAAAACCCCAAGCAGTCCACAGGAGCAGTGGAGTGCGGATTGCTCTTAGCTGTGGTTTTGCTGTGTTGAGCTTCAGGCACATCTGTGAAGCCTTTGAGGGACAGGGCTCAGCTGGGCTCAGGAGTGTTAGTGCAAAGCTCACAAAAATGCAGGAAGCTTTTGGGGCTGAAAGCTTCTGGGGCGAAGTCAACTTACAGCACAAGGAAAATTTTGAGGGGCTGGTCACGTTTCATGTTGTAGGAATGGCATCAGCTTCCTTCATTTAAATAAATGTTCCCAGACTTTGTATTTGTTTGGGTATTTTTGATCCTCCAGAAGTGTTGATAATCATAATTGACAAGTATGAAACATGTTGTCGTCTGCCTTAAATGTACCTGTGTTATTCCCAGGACGCAGTCTTCTAGGATCAGAGGGATTAAAAAGTGGTTAAAAATAGCTCAAAATTACAAAGCTGAGAGCTTGCCTCTGACAGAGTCAAACTCTGATAAAGGTTGTGGTCTTTTCTTCATGAGATCCAAAGGAAATGTCTGCAGCTTCCTGCTGACTTGGCAAAGCCACTCTGACTCAGTTTCACCTGGGGGAAAATGAAGGCCTTTGATATGATCTGGTTAATGCTTGGTAAACATAATGGCTTTAAAAAGCAACTCCAAAAAAAAAAAAAAAAAAAAAAAAGGCATGCTGAAGTCCCAGTCAAGCCTGAGCTGATTTTGATTGGAAAATCAGAGAGGTTCTGGTAAGACAGGCACCATCTGATCACCCAGGGACAGCTGGGTAGTGAGCCAGGTGGGCTCTCTCAGTATGTGATTTGTGTGGAAGGTGGGGAGAGGTGAGGAGCTGAGATACATTTTACAGATACACGTGAGGAAGGAGATTTGTGTGGATGAGGGTGTCTCCTTGGCTAGAAGGAGATGTTGTGGCATGTCCCTGTCATGGTTGCAGAGCTGCAGGTTGCTGTGCTGTGTTACCAGGAAAGCCGGAGGATCCTGGGAGTTGCTTTATTTTTAGGTCTTACTGCTGATTAAGTGCAAACTATTCAGTGTGACCAGACTGCTCAGATTCCTTGGATCACACCCCTGTCCCACTCCCTGTGGGTGGTGTTTTGGGAGGGCTGTTGTTCTAGGCAGGGCTGTCCTCTCCTTGGTGCCTGCAGGGAAGGGAGAGATGTTGCATCAGTGGCTGCTGCTGCTGGAGGCAGAGTGAGGGTGATCAGGGAAGAGCACACGGCTGTGTGCTCTTGGGGAAGAGTTTAGGGCATGGAGAGGTGCAGCAGCTGAGAGTTTTTTGTGAATGTTGCTGGAGATGGTGGGGCTGACCAGCATCCTGCATGAACCTTTGGGTTTTAAGAGGAGTTGTAGCTTGTGCTACTGTGGTTTGGGGGAGGTAGAACACCTCTGTGACCACCTACCCGCTCACTTGCTGAGGGAGGGCCTCTTCTCAAGGTTTTTATCTGCATCTGAGGAAAAACAACACACACAAACTCCCGATCGTGGACTAATGCAGGGGGCCCTAAACCCCACCTCCCACCCCAGCAGCCAGAGCTCCCCTCAGGAGCAGGAGCACTCCTTTCAGCACTGGCTCACCTTCTTGCTCCTCCGAAGGCTCAGTTTTCTTCTGGGGCTGTGGCATCTGGATCTGGAGGCCTTCAGAGAGCGAGAAGACGAGGACAGGGTTTTTCCCTGGTGGGGAGGTAAGAGATGGAGAGGTTACTGTGCAGCACGTGCTCCGGGGGCAAAGGAGGGAGGATGGCAGTGTTGTCCCCCTCGAACCACACGGACCTCGCACGGAGCACAAGGAAGGGTTAAGTGATGACTTGAGTTACCCAAAACTGCAAAACAGTTTGGGGGCTGCAGGATGGGGGTGTTGGGGAACTGTGGCAAGGCGGGGAAGGGGGGAGAGTGTCCTTTGTGGCAGATGCGGGAGGAAATGGAATGCGGAGACACGGGGGAGATGTGTCCCGGCTTTCTGCCTGCCTGGGCAGCATCTCCGTGCTGATGGCCGTGGAGGGGTCAGGACCGTCCCTGCGCCGAGCACAGGCAGTGCCGCAGTGACGCCTGGTGATGGGAGACGGATCCCTGCCTGCCACCCCCCAGCGTCTGCGCAGCCCTTCGGAACCAGGGGAAAGCGAGGCGTGGGCGAGAGCAGGTTTTCTCTGGAATTACAGGTATTTCCCCCGGCATCTTTGGGTGCTTTTTAAAGGCAACAAAGTAATTTCCCACCCCAGTTGAAAAGCAAGCTTTTTATCTAAAGGTCAGGAAAGCAAGACCCTTAGATAAAGGTCATTGGTGAGAGCTTGACAAAGCACAGAAAAATGACTCAAGCAAAAGGTGGCCTGGACATCAGCACAGTCAGAAACAGCAGCTAATCTAGGTCACATCTCTGTTCCCAAGACACGCCACTCAAGCTGAGGGATTTTTTTGCTGCCTGGCTTCTGTTATTCATCCCTGTGAGATGCTTACAAGGAGCTGTGGCTTGGGGACAGTTGCCCCAGGAACAGTCCCTGCAGGATTAATGTCCACGTGAAAGAGATCACAATCTTTTCTACCTGTCCAGAGCAACCCAAAAGCTTCACTCTGTGTGGTTCTGGGTAGTTAAAACATGGGCTGTGCTGCTTGGGCAGCAGTGGGACACTCCTAACCATTTCAACAGCTTGTCCTGATTTAATCAAACAATAGTTTGTGTTGGGAGGTACCTTTAAAGGCCATCTAGTCCAATCCCCTGCCAAAGCAGGGACACCTTCTAGGATTAGGTTGCTCAAAGCCCATCCAACCCGACCCTAATTGTTTCCAACGACAAGGGCAGCCACAGCTTCTCTGGGCAACCTGTGCCAGTGTTTTACCACCCTCTAGTGTAAAAAACTACTTCCTTACATCTAATCTAAATTAACCCTCTTTTAGTTGTCTCTCTCTCCCCTCCAGTTCCCTGAAGCCCCTGGGAAACACCTGTCCTTGTCCTGGATAACACAGCAGGCAGCTTCAGTATAACAAATGGCTTCTGGCTTGCCTCTAGCTTGGAAAAAACCCCTTTGGTTAGTTTTTTTTCTGGTTTTTTTTTTGTGGCAGTAGACTTTTGCATTAAGACAACCATGTCTGAGGAGGTCCTTGGGGTGCAGTGAGGCTCTGTAACAAGGTAGAGACCCAGGATGGATGTTACCCATGGGAATACCCATGGTGTGAGGTGGTTTGAGCTAACAGACATTGCCTTGGCCATCCTGGAGCACAGGGGTCTGTTACCCCAGCCTGGCTGTAGAGCAGTAGCTCGAGCACCTGCCTGTAGGTATCAAAATCCTCCAACCCTGCTGCTTTTTAACCAGAACTTGACAGTGATAAATGACAGAGAGCAGAACACCAGTTTGCTGACGCCCACTCAACCATCAAAGCAAGATTAGTATGTGCCTATTTTGGTTTCCCCTTTAATCAAAAATCAATTAGACAATTTCCAAATGAATATTCAGCCAAGGAGCGGGCTGTCAGGCAGACTGACAGCACACAGCACCTTTGTGTTTTTTCACTTCAGAGTTATTCGGTGTATTGAAACTAAACAAGTGGATGAGAAAGGAAAAAACACCAACTTTCTCCTTTCCCTGGAGATGTCACCTCAAATCCTGATGAGACTTATTCTCCATTCCAGATATTCAAAGCACCCTCCGTGGAATGCAACTGAGCCTGGTGTTTGGCTGCACGGTGGTTCTCTTTTTCCTGCTCCCATCTGACTTGAAACCCAAAAGATTAGCTGTTTTATTTCTGGTTTTGGGTGTTTGCCTGAGTATTTTTAACTTGGTTATTGAAGCAAATAGGAATTATGCAACAGCTCTTTTTTTTTGAAGTCTCTGCACTCACTTCCCTATTCACCAAAGAAAATCTCTGAAATTCCACTGGGCAATTCTGACTGATTTTGACAGGATAAAAATATTCCACTCCATTTTCCAGCAAGCCCGCGCCACATACATCCTCCAAGCTGCGTGAAGGAGGAGGGGGTCTGGCTCTGTTAAGAGGAACTCTGTGGGGCCCCAGGTGTGGGTGTCTGTGCATTGGAAGAACAAACCTGGAGAAAAATCTGCAGCAATGGGAATAGGCTTTGGTTGACGGTGACCGCGGGCCTTGGATGATTTGGAGGAGGTTTTTGCAGGAAGCGAAGAGACCGGCCCCCTGTCCTTCTTAGAGACTGGCCCCCTGTCCTTAGAGACTGGCCCCATGTCCTTCTTAGAGACCAATCCCCTGTCCTTCTTAGAGACTGTCACCCTGTGCTTCATAGAGACTGGTTCCCCGTCCTTCTTGGAGCCCTGAAAGCTCCTGTCCTCCTCACAGACCCGAAAGCTCCTCATCACCTTCCAGGTGCAGAACCTGCGTGAGAAACAGCGGAGACAGCAAACCTCCAAGCAGACATCTGAGCCCCTAGAGAGCGTCTCATCTGCATTTTTGGCATGTCAGAGGGACAGGTGGCTGGAGGAAAAAAGGCTGGAATCCACAGAGCCTCTTCCACCTTGGGAGAGAGGGAACAGAGAGGTACCTTTTCCAGAAGTACATCAGGATGGGGACGATGGTGGCCTTGGCCTTGTGGTAGATGGCACGGCTCAGTGGCCCCTTGGAAGATAAACGCCAGATTAAATCTCTGTCTTTTTCAGAGATGTTCACCTGGGCACGGAAGAGACCAAAGCAGTTTGCAGCACACCTGATGGGCCCTGGGGGCATGTTTCTCTCCCTCACCCCTCCTTGCATTTCAGCAGCCTCTAAGAAGAGAGACACTAGTTACATCCTGGCCGACTGACCAGCCACATGGGCAGGATCCCGCCTGGATTTCTGTGGAAAGCATTGTGCTGGGCTGTCCAAGAGGGACACAGGCAGAGCTGTGGCTGCTGCAAGGGGACAGGGTGGGCATGATAGTCCCTCTGGAGAGGGAAAGGACTGGGTTGGTGGTGTGCAGCACCCATCAGGTAAGGGATCTCTCCATCTCCCTGTCCACATTCTTGTTCTCAGTCTATCTGGGTCAAGTGCTAGCATGGGTCTGGTGCTGGATCGCTTCCCACCTCTTGTGGAATTCCCAGGCTCCAGAGCACGCCCTGAAGCCTCACAGCATGCCTTGCTGGAGCAGACCCAGACCTCTGCCTGGTTCCTCTTTCCCCACAGCCCTTCCCAGCTGCGATGCAGTGGTCTTGAGCAGTGAGCAGGCAGCAGCCTTCAGCCTTCCTGGGCGGGTCCCAGGCTCTTACCCGCAGCTTCGGGGGCATGTTGGAGTTTAGGAAGAGGTTGTTGATGACAGCAAGTTTCTTTCTAAGGAAAGCAACTTTCGTCTCTGACTTGATGTTGCAGGCTGCCAGAGCTTCCACTGCATCAGCCATCCCAGAAAACCTGCAAAGGCATATGGGGTCTTGCTCTAGGACAAGTGCTGTTAACTGCTGGGCTGGACAGTCGTGTTCCTGCTTGATTTAGTATTTGTCAGGCCAGAAAAAGCAATCCACAAGGTGTGGAACAGAGAAACATGAGGTATGAAAAGCTACTTCCCTATTCTACCACCCTCATCATCACAGCATTCACCGGGGGGCGGGGGGGGGGGTGATGTTTCCTTTTTTGGGGAAAAGAGGGAATTGAAAGCCTGTGGGGGTGTGTTGGCTGCAGGACTAGGGTATGTTGGCCATGGATTGCTCTTACAGGTTTGTTGGGAAACTGGAAAAAGTCAAGGGAGAAATGCCACCACAACTGGCACGTCAAGAAAGGTGTGGGCAAAATGTTAGATTGCTTGGGACTATCAAACCTCAAATACTTCTGTGATACCTAAACAGGAACCCTGAGCCAGGGGACAATTTCAGGTTGAAACAGGGGCTCTGGAGGTCTCCATCAGAGATGGGTACTATCTGCAGGATGGGTCTGGACCAGAGCCAAGGGAGACTGATGCTAGGGCCAGGTTGGATGGAGCTCTGAGCAACCCGGGATAGTGGGAGGTGTCCCTGCCCACGGCAGGGGAGTTGGAACGAGATGATCTCTAAGGGTCCCTTCCAACCTGAACCATTCTCTGATCCTGTGGTGGCACCTGACCACCTGGTGGAAAGGGAACTTACTTGTCCATCTCCAGGTAAAAGCGGAGGTCGTCCACGAGGAAGCTGACGACAACGACCTCTTTGTCAAATATGCAGCGTTTCACCAGCACCACTTTCTCTGGGTGGGCTTTGCCCTTGCGGGAGGTCCTTGTGGGGCTCTTGCTCTTCTTTGAGCTCACTGGTAAGTCTGAGAGAGGAGAAAAGCTGTTGTGTCCTGCTTCTGTGTGTGAGGAAGGTGGCCATCTGGTGCTGAGCTATACCCTGCTCCTTCACCTCGCCCGTGCTTCCTTTGCCTTTGTGCAGTTAATTTGCTGAGGGTCTTTCTCCCTGTGAGGACTGCAGCCTTTCTGCAGCCAGGCTTTCCAGGGAATCCAGACCATCCCATGTGCAGCCTTCCCTCTGGCTTGATAACCATCCACCCTCCTCTTTGCTCCTACAGAGTGTTTATGTCCATTGTTTCCACCCAGAATGGCCACAGGACATTAGATCTAAAATCTGCTGGTGTGTGTAGCTGTTACCCTGGTTCTAACAGAGGCCACAAGCAGGTAACAAGGGAGATGGAAAGGTAAAAATCTGTGTTACTTCCCCCAAGGACAAAATTCTCTTGATCCAGATGGGGTTACTGTGTGTTGAGCAATTACTGTGGTTTTCTTTTCTAACTGCTTTTCCAGCCTCTTCTCAAACCTGCGTGTAAACTTTCAGGATATTTGGCAAAACACTATAGGTCAGTTCCCTGTTGCCCAGAAAACAATTTCTTCCTGTCTCACCTTAGCTCCATTTTGTGTTTCCTGGTTTTTTTTTTTGGAAGGGATGCAAACCTCTACATGCAACATTGTTTGAGACAGATGCAACAGCATAAAGGGGCGCCTACATCAGAAAGCCAGATATTGCAACGAAGTGTGTATGTGTGCATGTTTTCTGTGCAAAACTCTGCACATCTAAGTGTTCACAGCAATGTCTGGCGTCCTGAGATATCTGATTTTCTGTCTCTTTATATAACTCCAGCAGAGAAAACTAAGTCGGGGGGTGGGGGATAAGCCATAGGTTTCCTCCGTTTACTTCTCTACCTAAATCCAGGACTGTCTTGGGGAGGGAGGGGAAGGGGTGGCAGGAGTCTGGACATACTTTCCCTCTGGTTCCTTCGTTCCCAACAGAGGAAGTTCTCAAACTCCGCACGGCGTTCGTCATTTTCCATGTCCCTGCGGAACTTGCAGAAGCTCCTGACGAGCTCACGGACGGCATCCCAGGCCCACTGCTGTGGAGACACGGCACAGCTGGCCTGAGCCAGGGAGCTGCAGCTTTAAGGTTGCTCCTGGACAGAGCTGTGCTGTTTGGACCTGAGCTGGAGCAGCAGAGCCCAGCCTTGGCAGTGAGATTTGTGACCCGTCCATCACCTTTGCTCTCCAGCATTTCTCGGTTTCACTGGTGGCCACAGGTGATGGTGTGAATTGCTTGGCCACTCATGACCAAATCTGGTGAAGTCTGCACGGAGTAGGACTCCAGAGCCTGTAGGAGGGAGTCTTTACCTGTTACCTTTTCGCAACTCTCCAAGTCTGACCCCCTCACCCCCTTTGTGTGACATCACTTGGCCCACAGCATCTCCTCTCTTTCTTGCCTAGAAAACATCCCCAGCTGGCCAGCAGACAGTGTCTTTCCTTACCATCCCCTCTTCCTCAAGGTCCTCTGCCTCAAGGTCCTCTCCCTCAAGGTCCTCTCCCTCGAGGTCTTCTCCCTTGAGGTTCCGTGCCTTGCGGCTCTCTGTTTTACGGTCCCGTGCCTCACGCCGGACAGCAGTGGTTCTCTGCACACGACGTCTGGACTTAGGCTTTTTGCTCCAGGCCAGCAGGTCCTGCATCTGCTCCTCCTCCTGCTCCTCCTGCTGCTGGTCCTGCTGCTGCTGCTTAACCCTGCCAGATGGGAGAGCAGAGAGAGAGCATCAAGGGCAGGCAGACGCATAAGGTTGGTGGAACGGTTTGGTGGAACGGTGGCTAAGGCGCGGAGCAGCTGACAGGGATAGCCCTGGGGTTGGGGTCCCACTGGGTTTCTGTTCCTGCAGGAGGTTGGACAATGGTGCAGGGCACTAGATCCCCTCCCCTGGGCTCTGTTCTTGCACGTAGCAGCCTTGAGAGTGTCTGTCCTGCTTATCTGCAGTGTTTCCTCCTCTAGTCCAGCACCCTGCAAGCCGAGAGGTAGTTGTGCTGAGGTGAGAGTCTGGATGGAATTTCAATGTTCTAGCTGATAGTTCATGGGGAAAGCATTTTTAGCAGTTGCTGTCTGGCCCCTTGGGGTGGGATGGATTTGGAAAGGGTGCATTTGCAGAACCACTGGGCATGAGGAGCCAGCTCAACTCAGGTGCTCACCACTGTCTTCCCGTTTGCTTTAAATCCCAGAGAGGAGCCGTGAGGACTCATGGCTGGAGTATGCCCAGGAGGTGACACGAGTACAGAGATTTAAGTGTGGCTACAGGGCGATTTTTAGTGATTTTTCTAGGAATCTGAGCGCTGCCCAGGTGGCATTCCAGGGACTCATTGAGGATGAAGTGCATGAGACATACACAAGATGTGAGGAGTGAATCTGAACCGAGGGGGTGTTAATATTTCTCCTTTCCCTGGTAACTCTGCAGTTCAGACATACAGGCCACCCATCTGAGGAGGGCTGAATGACAAAATAGGGAGCAATGGCACTGCAGGAAAGCACTGGGGAAAATCTGCTTCCTGAAAGAGTGGAAGTAGCAAAAACCAGCAAAGCCCTGTGCTGCAAAGTGCCTGACCTGTGTCTTTTAGCTCGCTTCTTTACCGCAGCAGTGGGGAACTTCATCACTCCAGCACTTCCCTCGGGTCCAGCAGCTGTGGGGACAGAACAGGGATGGCCTCTTCCTCAGGTGACAGCCAGAGCCTGCTCCCAGCTGTCCTCAGGGTGAAGGACCTGCAGCTCCTGTGCTGGTGTCTGAGTGGTGAATCTGGTTTAGGAGACACTGGGTACTGTGGGGACTCTTCACCTCTCATGGTTTGACCTCCTTGGCATCTGCTTCAGAGAACTCTCCCCACTCCCACCCTCTCTGGCTGGATTAACTCCCCAAAACACATGCCTGTCAAGGCCTTTGTCTCCTTCTGGAGATGTTCTACCAGGTGATGGGACGCAAGCAGGGAAGACTCCTGCTTGTCCAGTCCCCTCACAGCATTTTGGAACACCTGCCAGGAGGTGATGGTTGGGAGCCCACCCTGCTTCTTGTCTGCTCGGACTGGACTCACCAAGTAATGCATTTAGGAGTTGCACAAGCTCATCATCCTTGCTTGGGCTACTTGCTGCCAGCTCGTCTGACATCATCTTCTGGAAGTCTGCATCAGAGAGAGAAGAGGGGACAGATCCCATGTCAGTTACTTTTGTCAAGACAAAGCTGAGGTATGACACCAGTATCACCACCATGGCCAGTCCCAACATCCTCAGGAGAAGGTCAGGGTGTGGAAGTGGGGTGCCAGTAGCTATTCCTGGGTTTGGATTTCAGTCACTTTGCTGCAGCCTTCGTTTGATCCAGTGACCCAGCACAGGGGTGCAGCATTTGGTGCCTCTGGTACCAGTAGGAGGGAATTTGGCCCACAGGTTGCTGCCAGAGCTTGGATTACAGATGAAGGCTCCCAGATACCCTGTCCCAACCCACTCCACAATATCCATGGACTGTCTACGGGCATTGGTCACTGCAGGTGCATAAAATACGCTTCACCAAACTGAGCCAACATGACCCACAGCAGAAATTCAGAGCCTCCTCTTACCAGGGCTGCACTGGAGAAGTTCCATCTCTGCCTGGGTGGAGCCCCCTTTCTGGAGGTCCCGAGAAGCAAGTAATTGCCAGTACTCAGAGGAGACACCTTCCAAGTTCCTTGTGCCATGCAAGGCCTGGCTTAGCTTCAAGGTTTGGTTTATCCTCTGGGACAGGAGGAAATTTTCACCCCTGTCAGCAGTGAGGCCCTGCATCTCAGGCACTGGGACATCACCTCCTGGAGACTATGGAGAGAAGAGGGCAGGGTGATTGCATAGAGCATGTTCCACACTCCCACACTGTGCCCACGTGGTTTACTGTGCCTTAGAGCACAGAGCTACCCGATTTGGATCTCTGCTTCAGCTTTAAACAGTCTAGAAGGAACCTAAGTGAGCACAAAGCTCAGCACAGACCTTAAACTACCTAAGCAGCTGCTTAAATCTGGCTCACATCTGCCTGCAGCTGGGAGGCACTGGGGGCATGCAGCAGGTCCCTCAGGTAGTCCAGACAAGGGCTTGCAACTGTCCTGAAGGGTCCAACATCCACACAGGAGGGCTGAGAACAGCCCTGAGGGGGTGCCCAGCGGGCTGGTAACCCCATGTGCCATTTTGTTGGCTGCTTTCCCTGAGGCTTGGCTCTGGCTGGTGCCCTGGGGGTGCCTCCCTCGTTCCCCTGGAGACCCTCCTGCAGGTTTTGTCTTTCCCCACAGGCAAACAGTTTGCACGAGTCGCCAAGCAGCAGGCTCAGAGGAGCTGGTTTTTCTGGCTGAGACACACACTGCTGACAGTGAGCACCAAAAATAACCCTGCTAAGCCCCCAGCAGCTCCCCTGACACCAGTGCAGCGAGACCCAGGAGGAATTTGGCTCGGGGGACTGTGCCCGTGGACAGCAGGGCCTCCATGCCTGCTGATGTGCTAATTGCACTCCCAGACCAGGTCTGTTCCTCCAAGGGGTAATTTCCTTGACAAGAGATGCTTAAAAACCTGGGCAGCTAATTAACTTCCAACCAAGAGTAGGTAATGACTTTTCCAAAATGCTCAGCTCTGACTGAAAACTCGGTGAGCCAGGTCTTTGAGGACACCAGCCCTGAGAGCCTGTCCTTAACACTTCCAGGATCAGCTGCTGATTTTAGAGTTCATTTTGGGGAAACCAGTTGGTTTGAAGAACACCATCTGCAGTGAGGAAAAACTGCCTGCATGGGTCATGCAGGTAACCCAAACAGGTAGGATTCCTAGTGGGGGGGGGGGGTCTGTCTGCAAGGAGGTTTCTGGGTGTAAGGTTATCATTTGGGGTAGGTATTAGTGGGATTTCTACTGCTAGGAGGGATAATAGTCTGGGAAGACTGCTTGTGTGACTCTGATTTCTTAAATCATCCCTTTACACAGTGGGAAAAAAAAGTGGAAAACTGGAGGGTGGTTGAATCATAGGCTAAAAAGCTGCATGACCTCTTCCCCCCTGTGCTGGGACAGGGTCATCGCCTGTGTGTCTGCACATGAGTCACATTAACAGCAGTAATTGCTGTGGGCAAGGCAAAAAGGAGGGAGAATTAATTCCCAGAAGTGTTGGTTTCACCCCTGCCTACCCTGAAAGACCGTGATTACATCTCTCCCTGCTTTTAGGCTGGGTCACAGCCTGTCTCAGGGGAGCTCTTGCAGGGTGTGCCTGCAGTGCTGCTGACTTATGGGATGCTGTGGTGGAAGAGCTGAGGATCATTGCCCCAGGCAGCTGGGGCAGAGCAGGATCTGCTGCATCATCCCGAGGTGGCATTGGCTGAGGTCACTGCGGGATGCTCGACCATAGCAGCTAATGCTGGGCTTCTCCTTCCTCTCTCTCTCTCTCTCACTTTTTCCATCCCCACTGATGCCTGCACACCCCACAAGGATGCCTGTGTGCCCTGAGCATGCCCCTTACCATAAACTGGAGGAATGTCCAATCATCAGCAGCCAGAAATTCCTCATAGAAGCAGCAGAGCACCTAAGAGGGGGCAAAGGTGGGCTGTCCTCAGTCAGTGTTTCAGCAGCACTCACCATCCCCCAGCCCCACGGTACCCTAAGGTCACAGTGGTGGTGCTGTGGGTGGATTACACCTTGCTGAGATTCCCAGGATAGCTCTGCCAGGAACTGTACACTCAGGCTGGTCCACTGGGCTGTCAGGGGCTGCCCAGAAGGGCTTGGGTTCTAAATGTGTTTTACCTGTGTTGTGCTGCAATCAGTGACTCAGATGTGAAAGGATGGCCACTGCCTTGTCATGCCCTGGCCCTTGGCATGTGCATCTAACAGCCAGGGTCACCAGAGATATTCAGTGACTGTTTACCTCTGCTCTGCTGCCTGACAGACCAGTGAGGATGCTCCTCTCCACTGACCTGGTGCGTCTTGGTCACTGGTTCCAGTGCAAGGTGACTTGTGACTGTAAGTTTTTCCCTTCCTAATCTCTTTTCCTCTTAATTTTTCAAATACCTCTTCTCACTGCAGGGGTGACAATGCCAGCTGTACCCCCCAGCCTGACCACTGCCAGCACCCTTCTGTACCTTGCAAATCTCCTTCTGGGCTCTGAATATCCAGGGGGAGAATTCTCCAAATATCAGATGGTTCCACAGCTTCGTGAGAGTCCTGGTCTCCAAGGGAAGCTTCTCAATGTTGTCCTCCTCCAGGTAGGTCTTGCATATCTTATCCCCGGTCAAATGACGGAGGAAGAAGCTGTTTTCTCTGCTGGAGTCCAGCACCACGGGCAGAAATTCCTCCAGGTCGTGCCACAGGTCCAGGAGATGAGTCTCCATGGGCCGGTCCTGGTGCTGCAAGAAGTCCCTGAAGGGTCGTCCCGCGCAGCTGTCGGCACTGAGGGCCCAGGGGAGGAAACTCAAGGTCTTGGCCGACCCTTTCAGCCGGATAAGAGGTGCAGAGGAAGGCAGGTTAGAGAGGATTTTTTCCTTACAGAGGTCTTCCAGACGACTGACCTTCTGTGCACCAAGTCTTCTGGGAGGAGTTACTCCTCCTTTGTCATCAAAGGCAATATTTGCAGGATGCTCTGACTGCTGAGGAGTTGATCCCAAAGCACCCTTATCCAGACGCGATTCCCTTGTGCTCCCAGCTGACCCTGGCTGCCTTTCTGGTTTCACCTGAAAACTGAGCCTCTTCATTTCTTGGGTGCCTCTTCCCTCCTTGACCAGAGCCCACATCTTTGCTTTGGCCTTCCTGCTGCAGTAGGGCCCTGACAAGCCCTGCATCCTTTTGATATGCATCGTGGGCGGGGGCTTCGAAAAGCCCGAGGGCTCCTGCTGGTCAGCCTGTAATAAACGCTCCTGATATTCCTGCAGCAAAGGCTGGCATGATTCCTCTGCCTCCATTCCCATCTTGCAGTGGGTGAAGAATTTAGGGAGCCAGTAACTCTGAATCATAAAAAGGGCCTGTTCCTGCATCTTCCTTAGGATGTCTCTTCTGTTGCTGATGGACTGGATGTGCTTGGCTTTCGGCAGTGATCCTGAAATGGATGTGGGGAATTACGATGGGGAGATGGCTCCATATACACTGATCCCCAGCCAAACAAAGCTGGTGATGGCATCCCACCTTCTTGGGAGCATTCAGGAAAAAACACCTCCCTGGAAAGGTACTGCTCACCCCAAGCTCCGGTATTTCTTACCAGCGATGGTCGTGCAGAGGGTGATGACACTGGAGCCTTCACGCAGGTGAGAGGCTTTCAGCCTGTCGATCAGGGACAGATAGAGGTCCCTCTGACTTGTATCTGATTCATCCAGACCCAGAAGCCTTTCAGTGGTGAGCCAGAAGTCAGTCAATTCTTCCCCTGTGGAAGAGTCAAGGGTTGAGATCAGTCAAGGGTTGGGAATTAGAGGGAGTCCCTGAAAGCCCCAAGGATGAGCAGAGCAGTTTATGATTTAAAAACAAAAAAAAAAAAAGGAGAAGGGAAGAACTCCTGGATGAACACAGAGAACAGGGTAGAGAGGAGCCAGGGTTATGCACCTCCCTCCCAGCTCTGCTGCTGGCTCACCTTCCAAAGCTCTCTCTGAGATCACAGTGCCTCCTGTCCCACTGGTGCTTACCCGTGCCCCCAGCTCTGTGCCAGTGTCCCACCGGGCAGGTGACCCACAGCTGGCTGAGGAGGGGCTGTGGAGCATCCCGTGCCCACCTGCTGTTCCTTGGACAAAGGCTCGGAAGTGCTGCATGCCCTGGCTCCCGCTGATGCACTTCTCCAGCAGCCACCGGTCAGCGCTTCGCCAGTTCAGCAGTTCTGCTGTTGGAGAGATTGCAGAGCACGGCATCAAGGTCTGCATGAAGGGGTGATCCCAAGAAAGCCCTCCAGCCCCCACCAGCACCCCCAGCCTCCCTGGCAGAGGCTGCAGGAGGAGCCAGAAGACCAGCAAACCACCCTGAACTGTGAGTTTCAAAGAGGCTGTGGGATGCACACGTGGCGTGTGCAAGGACAACCCGCTCCTGTCCGGGACAGTCTGCCCAGCTACGGTGCCTCTTCCCCTTGCAAACATCCATGTTTTTTGCTTGAGTTTCAGGCTTGCCCTCAACTTCCTCCAGCTTTGAATTTCAACCTGACTGGAGCAACAGCAGTGATATATTCAAGAAGAGCCTTGATAAATTGCTTATTTTTTTGAAAAGAGAATCTGCTTTCCTGCTGCCATAGCTTTCTTTCCAGTGGCAGTTGACATGCAGGCTCACAAAAGACTTGTCTGGACTGAGATGGCTCATTTTAGGGGTGAAGTGAGCACAATTCAGACTTGTTGCTGCTAAGAGAGACCACGGCCCGTTTTCCCAGGTGCACAGCAGCAAACCTGACACATCAGCACCTCAGTTTCCCACGCCTCAGGATGCTCTCCATCCCTGCTCCACCCATCAACTCCGTGGTAAATAAACACTGCTAAGCAGCTACTTCAGCTCAACTCCACAGCGAGCCTGTACTAACGGGGTGATGGACTAAAGCCCTGCGCATCCCATGGAAAACCCGGGATCTGCTGCATCCCTAAAAACGGGATGTGCGACGCCTTTTTAACCCGGAGCAGAGGCACGACCCACTGGGCAGGCAGCAGGCAGTGCCAGCCCTGGAGGGGGAAGCCCCGCGGCGGCGGAGAAGCCGATCCTGTTTCCTCCGTGCCGCGATGACTCACCTGCTTCCCCCGAGCGAATGAAACCCAGCAGCTTCTGGCAGAGGACGAGGTGGAGGCACAGGCTGGATTTGCAGAAGTGAGGCAGCCGGTGCTTTTCCAACCAAGCCAGTAAAGCCGTGGGGCTGGGATCCTGCGTTGCAAGCCCCGTGCCCGGGGGAGAGGATTAGCTGTGAGCAAGGAGCCGTCTCCTGCCCGGGGATTAGGGTGAGTAGCGGGTCCCTGCTACAGGGGGAGGAGGTGGGGAAGGCACCCTGTTGCTATACGGCGATGAAAGCCATGCTGGTGCCCAAGAAGAAGGGCGACACTCGAGTTACAGCCCCTGCTTGCGTCCCCGCGAGCTTTGCCTGCCGACCTGGGAGCCTCGGGGCTGCGGAGCTGCCTCCAAGGCTGCCTCTCTCTCCTCGCAGCCTGCCTGCCTTCCCAGAGCCCGGGCAGGGAGGCATGGCAGCTTCCCGGCAGCTGTGAGAGGAGCAGGGATCCCTTTTGCTTGCGGGATCTGAGCGCTGCAAACGGCGCTCGCGGTTGTGGGGAAGGGAGGACGCCCGTGGGTTTGGTGATCAACAGGGTTTCGCTCGTGTTGAATTCAGGAGGACAAGGGGCTGGTATTTATGTCCTCCTCCTTTGACACCACACATGCTCTCCTTAACTCCAGCTTTCACTGTTTACCGAGAGCTGGATAGACCCCAGAAGCTGAAGCAGGACTTTAAATGGCTTGTGCTCCTCCCAGGGCTTAAAAGCCAAATGACGCCCGGGTTTGAAATAATCCCCCAGCTGCACGAACTGGAGAGCCAGAGAGAAGCCTTAGCAATGAGAGACCGGGTCCTTCCCTCCCCTGCCCTGTGCCCTTTCTCCCTCCTCCTCACCCTCCTCACAGGGGGCATGTTCTCACCAGGTGGCTCGACAGCTCTGGCCAGAGGTTCCACTGGCCCGTGCCACTGATATAAATGGGTGTCTGGCCAAAAACCTGTATCAAAACAAAAGTGGAGAGATGAAAGAGATGGAGGGTGGCAGGGGAGACCAGAGCCCAGCTGTTCTAGTTAGTCCCCACTACAGAGAAGGGCATCCAATTCCCTTTTAGACCTCTATCTCCAAGTTGAGATCCTCAGGTTTCCCTCATTTTCCAGCCTGAGTGTGGTGCATTCCCAATTCCCCTGCGGTCTCTAACACCACAGAGGCTAAGAGTTCACCTGAGGAGAGCTCAGAAAGGTCCCGGGCTTTATGGTGCAGAGTGGACTTACGGGAAGATTCAGAAACGTGTTGAAAAAGTCAACAAAGACATGATCTCTCAGCAGAAGCCCCATGTCCGTGGAGGCTATGGCTGCTAGAGGGGGAGAAGAGAAAGTTACCTGGGCTTTGTGGTGCTAGGTGTGATATCAAGGTGAGCCAAAGGATGAGTTTTGAGAGGGACAACTTTAGGGGTATGTGGTGCAACTTGTACTGTGCACACATGGGTGGATTTGGATAGTCCGTGAAATCCGGGTCCCGGTGCACCCGTGTGCCCTGGGCTGGGTGGCACAGGCTGTTTGGAGAGCACCAGCTTCAGCAGCATGCAGGAGCTGGGAAGTTTGAACGGCAGCTTCCTAAATAGCAAAGGTACACAGTCCATAGGGGCTGGAGAAGGGAGATGCTGTGACTGCAGGGGACAATACCCAGGTATAACCCTGCTATCATGGAGAGGAACTGTGTGCTGTGCTCTGGTTCTGCTGCTCCAGCCCCACTGTCTTGCTGCCCTGAGTCCTCTTGCTCTGGTTCTCAGAGCAAATTCCCCCAAATTAGCAGGCAACACCAGGCTGGGGACAGGTTGTGGCTCTGGACAGTCGCTGGAGCCCCCCAGTCCATTCACCCAAGGCATCAAAGCAAGTGCCAGTTAGAGCCAAACACCTCCCGCTATCCTGTCAAGTTTTATTCATGTCTGAAAGATCTGGATGCAAGGGGGTGGGCTGGCACAAAATGTCCACTTTTCTGAAGGCACTTGTTTCAGAAGCCCAGTACTGCTTTTCCCCCACCACTGTCCCCTTTGGGGAGTGTTTAGAGGGGCTGAAGCCTCCAGCAAAGGCTAACTCACCAGCGGTCATCATCATCGTGCTGCGTTCCAGGGGTAGGTTCCAAACTGCCATGCTGATTGTGACACCCTTGTCCTGGCACCTTCTCGGGGGAGCTGCAGGGCTCTTGGGAACCCCAGGGGCTTTCAGCATCTCCCTCGTGGTTGTATTCCAAGGCCTGCTTAGCATGATGAGGAAAAGACTGAGTATCTTACCAATGCCTGTGTGTGCCTGAAGGAAGGATGTCAAGAAGATGGTAGGATGAGTAAAGATAGGATGAGTAAAAATTGGAACAGAGGAAGTCCCACCTGGATGCATGTTAGGAAAAACTTCTTTACTGTGATGGTGACTGAGCAGATTGTCCAGAGAGGTTATGGAGTCTCCCTCACTGGAGATATTCAAGAACCATCTGGACTCAATCCTCAGTACTGTGCTCTAGGGGATCTTGTTTGAGCAGAGAGGTTGGATGAGAAGACCTCTGGTGGTCCCTTCTGTGATTGCTGTGTTTACCCATTCTGTAATTCTTTGAAATGTCACTTTTTTAATCACCAGCCCTGAAAACACACCGGGGCAGCCCTGAAATGAAACCCTTTCCCTCTCTCTCCTTGGGCAAACTTCTTGCCTTGAAAGCAGGTCCTTGGCAGCATCTTGGTGCTGTGTGTGGTTGCTGTCAGCACATCTGCTTAGGTTGTGATGATGAAATTTCATAGAAGACTCCACTGTGCCTGCTCTGGACAGATTAACCCCAGATTTCTTATTAATTGTCTTGCTTCATCAGGTCTGGGACTGAGGCCCAACCTTGGAGACTCTCCAGTGGGAAGAGAAGAAAGAAAGGGAAAAGGAATCCCTCTTAGAGCGGCAGTGACCAGTTTCCCTGGCAGGAGGAGGAATCTGCTCCCCAGGTGTGTATTGGATCCTGCTGTCTATAATGCTGTGATATCAGACCCTGGCAGGGCTGCTACTGCCCTCCAGGTTTTGGGCATTGTCATGCCTGGGGTCTCTGATGTGCCCTGTGGCAGAAGAGTGAGCCTGCTGGTCTGTGGCTCTGCACTGTCAGTGGGAGTGGGAAGGGTTCTGTTCCTGTGGAGTGTGTGGAACAGAGTTTTTGTGGTCTCTCCTGCACTGTGGGATAGACTCTGCCAACCTTACATCTCTCAGATGCCCTGAGCTTTCTGGCTCTGGCCACTGACAAAACACAGTTGTGTTATGCTGAGCATCACGTCCCCTTCTGGCGCTGTGGCTGCAGTCCCTGTTACTGTCACCTCCCTGCCCGTAAGGGAGTGCAGCATCCCTGGAGTCGGCTCCGTGCAGAGGAGGGTGCCTGCGGTGGGCACAGGCAGCGCTGGGGCAGGACAGTGTCCCACAGTGTCCCCAGGAGCGAGGCCACCTCACGAGGTGGCGCTGTCAAATCAGGAATGTGAAGCCGTTCCCAAGCAGCAACAGGGCTCTGCATCTCAGCATCGGGCTTGTGACTCCACAGGGGCAGTTAGCACAGGGACAGCTCCAAATTAATTGAGGGGGTGGTGCTGGGTAGCCCAGGGGGACAGAACTGGGCTCCTGGCACCGGCACACTCTGTCACCCCAGGCAAGGGAGCTCGTGTCTTTGTGTATGGCTGGGCTGCCCTGAGCGAGGAGGATAACTGGTGCTGTAACAAGCCAGGAGGGACACGACAGAGATTTGAGAAAGCGTGTCAGAGATCACACCTGGGCTGCCCACACACACACACATGTGCCCTGGGAGAGTCACGTCTTGTCACGCTGCATTAGTTCATAGAATCCTAGAATGATTGGGTTGGAAGGGACTGTAAAGATCATCTTGTTCCACCCACCCAACCTGGCCTTGAACACTTCCAGGCATCCACAGCTTCTCTGGGCAAACTGTTCCAGTGCCTGATCACCCTCAGAGTGAAGGATTTCTTCTGAAGATCTAATCTAACCCTTTGGTATTTCAGTTTGAAGCCACTTCCCCTTGTCCTGTCATTCCACGGTTGGAATTGTTGGGTTGAACAGCAGTGGGTGGTTGTGCTCGTGGTTGTGCTCGTCCTCGTGGTGCTCCTGCTCCTCACTGTTCTCCTGGTGACAATGAGGAGATGCTGCCCTTTGGGTGATGCTTTGCTTTTGGGGTGTCTGGACTTGTGCCCTGCTGCAGGATGGCTTTGCAGTGCCTGTTCTGTGCCAGCTGCGGGGATGGCTCTGGGATAGGGCCAAGCACAGCCCCTTGGGATGCACACTCACCTTCCTTTGATCACAGCCTGGGCACACTGGCTGATCACTACGCCAAAAACCAAATTGATGTGGGGAGGGAGCAGCCATGGGCCACAAAACATCTGCTTGTCCTAGTGATGCCAGACAGAGCTGTGGGAAGGAGTAGCTCTGACCATGAATTCATAAGGATTTGTGCTGTTAAGCCTGAGATATGAGAGGAGGGGTTAGGGACAAGCTGGAGTGGTGGCTGCCTTACACAGGAAAAACTCATAAATCCTCAGGGAAAGGTTGAAACTATTGAAAAATAGATATTTTTTCCACTTGGCAACTGACCAGTTGCCCACTGAGATCCTCAGAGGCTGGTGTAGCTCCTTGAGCTCATCTGGCTCTGGACTGACCTCAGTGGGACTGTGTGATGGCTTCTGCCAGGAAAGGACCAAGGACTGTGAGCAACAACAGGCCAACATGGTTACTGTGGGAGGGCACAAGGCCATTTCCATGGGATTTATCCCCAAGAGGAGACCCCAGGAGGTGTGGCAGCATGGAGCTCTGTCCAGCCTGGCTGCAGCTTCCCAGGATTTGCTCCGTGCTTGCAGGAACACATCTGCCCTGTTCATCTCCTCACAAAAGAAGCTCATGTGAGCTGTGTGGCTATTTAGGAAAAAGAAAAGGTAAAAAAAAAAAAAAAAAGAGGCTTAAAAAAAAGGGTGGACACAGGAGCACAGCCCAGATTTAGAAGGGGGCTTGGAGAGGAGCGCAGAGTGGCTGCACTCCATACAAAGATAAGGGCAGGGTTGCAACACCGAAGACGTCAGGAGCTCTGCCCAAACCCGAATTATCCACGTCCTCCGTCCTGGTGTGGAAAGCAGCCCATCCTTGGCAGACCTGAGGCCACCAGTGGCAGAGGCTCACGTTCCCGAGGCAGCAGAGGGGACGGGGATGGATTTTTTATCCTTGCCCAACATCAGCTGGCACAGCTTCCCGTGGTGCCAAAGTCCAAGGCTGCCTGACCGCGGGGTCAGTATCACCACCCGCGGTCACTGGCCACTCACAGCCTCCCCCAGCAGCCCAGCCTGTCCCTTTTGGCGCCACAGTGGGGGCTGTTTCCCTGCCAGCTGTGGTCAGTCCCCAACCCTGAACACCTCGGCATTGCTTCTGGTCTTAGGTGATGGTCTAGAGCCCTGGTAATCTGGGAAATTCCAACCTGAGTGCACAAACCTGCTCTTCCTCTAGCATATCTTCCTCTATTATATCCCCAGAGTGAGATTCTGGGGGGAGATTTGGGATTTTTTTTTTTCCCCACTGTACAGCCCCATCCTGTACTCATATAAATAGTTTAGGACACCTCAAAGACCGCAGCAATGGACATGACACTTTTAGGCCCACAGCACCTTAAAACTGGAGTTGCCCGAGGTCTCAGGTCTGCCAGTTCAGCTTTAAATATTAATTGCTTTCTTGAACATATTATGATTATTTTTTCATACACTCGATTGTCATGCTTGGTCTCCTGGGTGCTTAAAACCTCAGCAAGGACACCACTGGTATTTCCTTACATTAATTACAAATGTTTTTGAGCCTGCTGCCATTTGGTTTCCTTGCCTGGCTGGGCTCTGTCCCTTACAGCTGGCAGCCCGTGCAGCAGGCTCTGCCTTCACTTGCCTCTTCTCCAGCTGAAGCAAAATCACTGGTGTAACCTTATACAAGCATCTAGGGCTGCTGACTTCACCAGCCCGGGTTAAGCATGTGTTGTGGCAGGACAGGGACCTAATTCAGCCACAAGGGAGGGACATGGACAACGGCAGTTTGCTGTTACCTTTTATAATTTACAATGTCAGGCCTGGATTCACCATTTAATCCACTCAGGTAGCGCTTTGAGGATTTCTGTACTCTCACTTACGGAGCTGCAAGGTGTATTAGGCTGAAATTAATCTGCCAGCCACAGCTAACACAGCCCCAGCCTAGCTGGGAGTGCATTTAACAGCGTGAAAAGTGCTAATGAAAAAAAAAAAAGGGGGAAAAAAACCTCCCCAAAACCAACAAAAAACAACTCTGCCTATGCACACTGTGACCAATTTCCAACTGCAGGGAAAGGCATGTGCTGAGCGCTCCCTGGGATATTCTCCACCCTTGTACAGAACAAACCGAGCCAAGCAATTTCTAGGTCTCAAATCCCGCCTGCCCCTGACGTTCTCATCTTCCAGCTTCCCCTGGTCGCTGTTGAGGGCGAGCACGTGCTCGCAGAAGACGCTCAGCCCCTGCACAAGGTCTGAGGAGCAGAGCCGGCGGCAGGTAGGTGCTGCCCGCCGGGATTGCTGCCGGGATTGCCCCGGAGCGGGCGGCAGCAATGCCCCCCTCCCTGAGGAAGGGGGCTGGTGGGGAACGAAGCAGTGCCCTGGTTTCCTGTGAGGGGTGGCAAGGTGGGCAGTGGGCACGGGGACTGGCACCCGGGTGGGTGAGAAAAGGGTGCAGAGGGAGGTGTGAGCACCTGGGGGGGCTCAACAAGGCACGGGCACATGGTGCAGGCGAGCTGCGTGGAGGGGAGGGAGGCGTGTTTTTTCTGACTTGGCACGTGCCTCTGCACGTTTTATTAACCTTCTTTCCTAAACTGCCCCTCTGTGCAGCCCAGGTGAACTGCTCTGCCGCTGAAATCCCTCTGGTCACCAGCCTGTGGCTACCCTTGACCCTGGCAGCATCTTCAAAGGGAGCATGGGCGGCCTGCTGCGGAGTGCGCAATGTTTGCTCACGTACAGGGCCAGCAGCTACGGCCCCCCTGCCCTGGGGGGTTTCGTCAGCCTCCTGCAGCGCTCCGGGGGAGACCGGTCGGCCACTGCTGCTTGCACAAGGTCAGTCCCCCCAGCGCACTCGTCCCCCCCTTGGTGAGCTCCCTGTCCTCAGCCAGTGACTGCTGTGCCACTCCGAGCCGGGCAGCTTCGGCACTAGGCGCCTGCTCAGGTGTTAGGTTTATTTTTCCAGCCCTTGTGTTGCTAGTGGTGGGTTAAAGGGGCTGACATCTCCAACTCCCCCAGCTGTGAGCCCCTCCAGAGCCCAGGGCCCAGGGATGGTGGTGGGCAGGTTGTTGCAGGTTCAAGCAGAAGCAGCTGCGCCCAGTGGTGGGCATCAGACATGGAGGTGATGCAGCATGAGGACGCCCAGACAGCGTCTGGTCTCACTTGGGTCCATTTCAGTTCCATTATGCACGGCCCCACAGCCCAAAACACCTCCCTGGATGGTCTGGAAGTGGCATAGCTGAATTTGGGAATGTCTCAGCAGTTGGGCACCCGGAGAGGAGAGATACTAAAGATGTCCCTGCTCATTGCAGGGGGGTGGACTAGATTACTTTTAGGTCCTTTCCAATCCAAACTATTCTGTTTATCCCTCCTAGCTGTGCCACTGCTGGAGGCTAGAGCATTTTGGGTACATCAGGCCTCCTCCTGGGATCTAACCAGCACAACAAAAGGGACTGTCACATCGCAATTCCTGTCCCTGTATGACATCTCCGTTTAAAGAAAAAAAAAGCATTCCTTTCTGTATAAGAAATTTTTTTTTGTGCTGGTGAAAGAAAAGGGGTACCTGGGCTTAGAAGTCTGGGTCTACAACCTGTTGGGGTTGAGATCCCAGGATCTGTGGCAAGGGGCCACCCCATGGAGATGGCCCCAAGCTGCTGGGAAAGAGTCCCAGCACTCCAGGAACAAAGCCATCAGCCACCTGCCCCAGGGCCTGAGCCACAGGGATGTTTCATGTCCTGCCTTTTTAACACTCGAATTATCACCCTCCTCTGTTTTTTCCTTCCTGTGGTGTGACATTTCTGCATTTTAAGGCATTCCCAAATTTATGAGGCTGCACTTTCAGCAGGTCTCTGCAACCAGGCCTCTTTGCTAAGAGCAAATTGTTCAGGACAGCTGGGGAGGACATGACGCTAGGCATAGAGTGGAATAAGGGATGGATCACAGCAGCCCCAGCAATGCACAGTGGAGAGGGAAGAAATGATCCTTTACTGTTGGCTGGAGCTGGAAAACAGCAGGTGTCTCTCATGCTACCTGTGAGAAACTCATCCTGGTCCCCAAACCTATCCCATAGAGCGCAGGGTCCTGGCTGTGTCCTGTCCCCGACGGCTTGCACAGCTGCCTTGGAGGCAGGAGGCTGCAAAGTCCAGCCTGCCTGGCCCTTCCAGCAGCTCAGCAGCCGCTTTCCAACCTTGGCACTTCTCTCAGGATATAAACCACGCCGGCGGGAAGTGCCGGGGCAGGAGAATAAAGGTGTTCCCGTGAATTAATAGGAGGAAGAAAGAAAAACATGTGCCAGTTGGGACTCGCCCCTGGAGCAGGACATTGTGTCTGGCTGTGCCTGTGGAGCGGGGCCCTTTGAAGGCAGATTTAAATCCACTCGTGGGACGTGTCACCTGTTGGCATCGTGCCTTCCCCAGCTCCCCGAGGAGGTTTTTGTCAGCGGCAATGAGGGTCACTGGAGCACGCAGCTGGGCGAAGGCACGGCCTAAGCCGGCTTTCCCAAAAAAAACACAGGCTGGAAGGGGAGGAGGGGAAGGAAGGCTGGCGGTAAACAAGCTGGGTGAGCCCTGCGAGGCGGCCCGGGAACGCTCCCCCTTCCCTGCCCCGCCCCGTCGGCTTCCCGGGAGAGGGCGCTGAGCCCGCGGCTGCCGCTTCTCCGCTGGCTCGTAAACATGTTGTGCAGGGCTTGGGCAGGGGCTTGGGCATGAGCCAGCCACGCAAGTTCGCCGGGGCCGGGAGCTGCGTCCTCCCACCCCAGCCACCGCACCCGTGCCCACCCCGGGGGTCTTTCCCGGGTCGGGGTTTGCCGCTCGGCATGGATTTTATGGGATGGAGAGGAGATGTTGACTTTGCAAGCTGCTTTTGCTCCCCGCTTCCCTTCGGGGTTGTCTGGAGCTGCCCAGCCCCGAGGTTTGGACGGCAGGGACTCACCCCATTCCGAAGGAACTTCCACCTGTAAACACCTGGGCTTGTTTGCAGCCAGCTCTGGGGGACAAAGTTACCGGGAAATTAGCAGGTAGCAAACATATTTCCAAGAATTGGGAAACCATGAGAGCTATCAGAGCTCTCAGTGTCCCGATTAAAGAAACACTCTGCAAGCCTAGGGAAGAGGGCTGGACACTGCTTTACGTTTCCCGTGGCCTGACAGCTCCCCATTATGGGAGCTATTTTGGGCCTCGGCAGCAGCTCCTATCTACTTCCTTTTGCTTCAGCTGAGCTGTTACATTTGGGTGACCACAGCTGAACTTGGGCAGAACGTCAGATTCTGAGCTCATTTCTGTTGGCAAAGCACTGCATTTGTTTATGTATTAAAGCAATTTCTCTGTGCACAGGGTGCAGGAACTGAGGTAGCTGGGAGGAGGCAGTTTCTGGGGTGCTGAGGGGAGGCAATGGCTGTTGCAATGGTTGGTGGCTATCTTGCCCAAGCAATTCCAGGAGGAGAAAAGCACCTGAATTTCACCTCTGTTCTGGACAGCCTCGGGGGATTACCCCACACTGATGGCTCCTGCGAGGTGGTGGTGAGGAATGAGCTGGGTTGTCCCTGGAGGCAGGGTGGGGATCTGGCTCTCGAGATGGGTAATAAATCAAGGCTTCATTTTAGCCAGCACTTCTACCTCCTCCCCCCTGAGGATCCGGCTCGCCCTGGCCACTTTTCCCTCTGGATTCTGGATGTACGGTGGCTGTGTCTGCGGTAGGGCGGCTGTTGATGGTCAGGAGGCTCCAGCTTCTCGAGGAATAGCAGTTCTGGTGCCATGTCCCCGAGGCTGGCATGGGGCAGCCCAGGAGCCTGTCGCCCCGGGGCAGGCGTGTGGGTGGCGTGTGCTTGGCCTGGGACCTGCGTGTGCGCTCAGCGTGTGCACACGGGTGGCAGCTCCGTCTGCTCGTGCTGGCGTTGCTCTCCTGCCCCTTGGATCCGGGCAGGGAGGTGCAGAGGGCTGGACAGGAGATGGGACAACAGGCGAGCTGTCGGGGTGGAAAAATACCGGGCAGTGCCCGCAGTTTGCTGGGTGCTAAGTGGGTGCTCCCGTGGTGGGGCTGGGGCATTTCTCCTCCCTCGAGTGACAGTGACAGGGACCGATCCCTGTGCTTTGGATGAGGGTCTGCAAATCCAGGTGCTGGGGGCTGTTACCTGCTCCAAAGAGGAAGAGCAGGGCATTGAGGCCGTTCTCCCTCTCCCAAACGTGGTCTCCGAGCCACAGCCTGTGCCCAGGGCTTGGTGGGGCTCCGGTCCCTCCCTCTCTCCCCTCGTTTACCCAGGGCGGCCGGTTTCCATCCCTGCGAGTTATGCCAAGGCAGCCGCTAATGTAAACCCTGCGGAAAGCCCTGGCTGCGCTCCCGCCTGCCCAGGGACCTGGGGTTGTTTTTCTGGGCGGCTAAAAGGACTTAAACCACCCTCACGGCCCACCCCCTCCCCACCTCCCCCTGCTTTCTGCCCCCTCTTCCCTCTGCTTTGCGCACCCACCCACCGCCTCCGCGGGGTGCGGGGCGAAGCGCGGGGTGCGGGGCGAAGCGCGGGGTGCTCCCCCTTCTTCCCCGGGGGAGGCCGGACCGCGGTGCCGCCGGAGGAGGAGGAGGAGGAGGAGGAGGAGGAGGAGGAGGAGGGAGGCGGGGTGGTGTCCCGGTCCCCCCCTCCCGTGTCCCCCCCGTCCCGCCCCGCTGCCCAATCCGTGCGGCGGGGCCGGCGCTGCTCCGCCATAAAGGGGCGGCGGGCGCGGCCCCGGGAGCCGAGCGTGGGATCCCCGCGCCCGCCCGCATCCACCGCCGAGCCCAGGTACCGGCCCGCGGGACCGAGGGAGGGAGGGGGTGCCCCTGGCCGCCACCCGCCGCAGCCACCCGGGGACACCAGGGCAGGGGGGGCCAGCCCCGGGACTCTCCATCGGCCAGACGTTCCAGGGGAAAATGCCTCCTCTGGGCGCAGGGAGGGGGGGTGAAGGAGGAAGTGGCAGCGCGAGTTTTCTGTTGAAAACATTCGCTTTGCAGTTTTTTTGGTTCGGGGTTTTTTTTCTCCCCCGTCCACGAGGCTCTTCAGCTGCTCGCTGAAGAAGCGTGGGGACATCCCTCCCTGCCAGGAGATGCGCGCGTGGGTGATGCTTCTGGCAGGGGAATGGGGCCGTGGGAGCTCCCGCGGGGAGTGGGTCAGCTGGGGAGGGCTCAGCCCGAGGCCCCCTGCAGGGGAACAGGATGTTGGGGCGACTTCCCAAGTCATTCCACATTTCCAAAGTCGGCATTTCCAAGCTCCTGAAAACACGCATGGAGCCTGACTGCTGTGGGTCTGACACGAGTGGGCTGGCTGGCAGGCTCCAGGATGTGCTGAGCTGTGGGAGTGCTGCAGCTCCCAGAGTCCCTCCGGCCTCCCCATCACTGCTCAGGGCTTGCTTGTGCTGCCTGTTGCTTCTCTTCCTGCCCTGGGACCAGGTTTGGATAATCTCAGGTGGGCTGAGAAGGCATCTGGGGTGTCCAAGCTCTCCTCGACGAAGCAGGTTTAGTAAGAAAGCCCCAGTTAAGCTTTCCCTGTATTAGCCTTGCTCAGGAGCGGTGATGAGTGTGGAGGTGAAAAGTTCACTGAGGGCTGAGGAGTACTTTGGAAGTCTGTTGCACAGTGGATGAGAGGTAGTTTATTGGCAGGAGTTTGGGTATTAATGGGACTCTTTGAAGGGATCGCTGCTCCTGGAGCAGGGCTTTCCAGCTCTGCCTGAGCTGCTGTGTGTTCTCCCTGAGGAATGACGTGCAACCGCTGGAGATGGCAGCCAGCCCTGCGGCCGAGCTGTCTCGTGCTCCTCCCTGGCAGGGTCGGGGAGGGGGAGTGTGTGTGTGTGTGAAAAATGTGGGAGCGCAGGAAGGGCTCACAGTTAGGGTTGTTTTTGATTCCTCCCTGCAGGAACCCCCTCGTCAGGACTGCAGCCATGGCCACCTCGGCGAGCTCCCACCTGAGCAAAGCCATCAAGCACATGTACATGAAGCTGCCGCAGGGGGAGAAGGTCCAAGCCATGTACATCTGGATCGACGGGACAGGGGAGCACCTCCGCTGCAAAACCCGCACGCTGGACCACGAGCCCAAGAGCCTTGAAGGTGAGAGGGCAGGTGCAGGACTCGCAGCCCCTCACCAGGTGCAGAAAGGATGCCATTTCTCTCTTTCTGTGGCAGAAGGATAGTTTTTAGGGAAGACATTCCTCCTTCACCCCCTTCTGGTTACCTCTGTGCCCAGATACCCCAGGGGAGTGTTCCCAGCTCTCCAGATGTGGAGTTGCAGTTGGATGCCTGGGGGCTGGGAGCCCGTCCTTGCTGCTGTGGATGGGGCTGTTGGCAAGGGCTGGGGGCTGTTGGCAGGGGCTCGGTGGCCCATTGACTCCCGAGTACTCGTTTTGGCCGGAAGTAGTTTGGCAGAAGAAAGTGGAGGGGAAAGAATGGAGCTATCCGGTGTAATTAAGAGCTTGTGTCCCTCAGAACAAACAGTCCCAGCTTACACAATAATAGCATTAGGATTTTCCCCAGGTTGCCATGGTGCTGGCTGGAGACAGTTATGAAATGAAAATACTGTGTGTGACTGAGCAGAATTATCTTTTTTCTTTTTCTATTTTTTTTTTCCCCTCTCCTTTCCCCTTTTTCCCTCTAAGGGAGTGGTTGGCACAGCTCCTCTGAAATCATTGTGCTTCCCATCCTCCCGCTTTCCCCCTGGGATGTGGAGGAGATAACATTGCCCCGGGGTGGAGTTCAGTGCTGCTCCCGCTGTGCTTTGCCCTGGAGGGCAGTGCACAGCCCAGAGGGGTGGGCGAGGGGCCACGCTGGCCATACTCCCCCCATGAGATTCCACCTGTATGTGGTCTGCTTTCCCACTTTCTTCAGGCCATGTAATGTGGGTAAGGGTATTCCATGCCTGCCTCATTCCCATGGGTTGAAGATGGCTCGTGCTCTGCCCTCCCCCAGCTTGCCCAGCTGGGGAGACTGGGTGCTCTGCTCATCCCTGTGGTTGTTGTGACATGGGAAATGTCCTCAGTGCTGCTCAGTTCACTCGGGCTTGGCCAGCAGCCCAGCAACTTGTTATTTCCCAGGCTGGTTGAGGAGTTGTACTTCTCTGGTTTTGCTTATTTTGGGGTTTTTTTTGCTTCCTCCATTTGGAACAGAATCAGCTGAGCTGGGATTAAACCTATTGTAGGCCTGTTCTCTGTAAGCATCTTCACCTCTGTTTTACTGGAAGGCGGCAGGAGCTCATCCTCTGGTGTCCGGGGACCCTGGGTCAGTGTGGCTTGTTCCTCTCTCCGCTCCAGATCTGCCTGAGTGGAACTTCGATGGCTCCAGTACCTACCAGTCTGAAGGCTCCAACAGCGACATGTACCTGCGGCCCGCTGCCATGTTTCGGGACCCGTTTCGCAAGGATCCCAATAAACTAGTTCTCTGTGAGGTCTTCAAATACAACCGCCAGTCTGCAGGTGAATGGACCTTCTCCCTTCCCCTGGTGGAGGTGGTATTCCTGGGGAGGGGAAAGGAAGACCTGTCCAAATGCTGTCCGTGCCCTTATCATCACCTGTGACACAAAAATAATCTGTGCCCTGACAGTGAAGGGCAAACAAAGTGCTGGCAGTGGAGAAAGGGCTGGGCCTGGGATTCTTCACTTCTCCTGCTAGGACTCAAACTGTGAATGGAGCGGAAATGGGGAATGGAGGTGGAGGTGCTACTAAGCCTTGTGTCGCTTTTCCGTTCTAGACTCAAATCTCCGACACACCTGCAGGAAGATTATGGACATGGTGTCCAACCAGCACCCCTGGTTTGGCATGGAGCAAGAGTACACTCTCCTCGGGACAGACGGACATCCATTTGGCTGGCCTTCCAACGGCTTCCCTGGACCCCAAGGTAACCTTTCGGGAGTCTGCGCTGGACCAGATCGGGAGCGTTTGAACTGTAATCTGTGACTCAGCTTCAGCTGAAGGATTGGAGGTGTTTCTAGAACCAGTGGTGGACAGTAGCGAGCGGCACTTTGGCAAAAATTAACCATGAGGTTAAGATCATTACAGGAAGGCTGAGGTGGGGATTGGCCACATCCAAATTTGCTGCTTGGTTCGTTAGTCTGCAGGGGATTTAAACCCATGGGGGACTTGCTCTCCGTCAGTGTTCTACTCTGCTAGCTCTTCCATGAAAACCAGATTACGGGGCTTTTCCACACACCCTAAGCCTTCAGAGAGCTGTTTGCTCTGCGTGCTCGGTCTTCCCTGAGTTTAAGCAGTTTCCTTGTGGAAGCTGATGTTCACCTGTGCTGTTGCAGGTCCGTACTACTGCGGTGTAGGGGCGGACAAAGCCTATGGCAGAGACATTGTGGAGGCCCACTACCGAGCCTGCCTGTATGCCGGAGTGAAAATTGGAGGAACCAACGCAGAAGTGATGCCAGCCCAGGTAAATTGTTTCAGATGCCTCGTGGAGCGAGACAGTAGTACGGAAAAATGCCCAGCAGCGGGAACTGTGGCCGCCTGCACTGAGCTGTGTGGTTGTCTCACGGGTCAGGGAGTGGGAGGTGCGTCGCAGGGATATAATCTCCGCACCACTGAGCCTGTGACTCCTCCTCCTCCTTGCAGTGGGAGTTCCAGGTGGGACCCTGCGAAGGGATTGAGATGGGGGATCACCTCTGGATCGCACGCTTCATCCTGCACCGGGTGTGTGAAGACTTCGGTGTCGTCGTGTCCTTCGATCCCAAACCCATCCCTGGGAACTGGAACGGTGCTGGCTGTCACACCAACTTCAGCACCAAGAGCATGAGGGAAGACGGAGGTCTCAAGTAAGTGTTCTGAGATGGGCCAGCGGCACCGGTGTACTGGGCAGCAAGATTCTGCAAAACTTTTGCTGGCACAGGAGATGTTGCTCTGGTGTTTGGTGTTAAGCTTGAGCCTTTCTTCCAGATGATTTTTTTTTTTTCTTGGTTGGTTTTTGTGTTTTGGGTGTTTTTGTAATATATATTTGGTATAATGATACACTCTCGTTTTGATGCTGGGTGGGCAGCTTAGCCAGCAGTACAACTCTACCAGTGCTGACAAGCTCAAGGGGTCAGGATGCAACTGTTCCTAAAAGCCTGTCTGGCTCTTCATCTGCCAACGCTGGAAACAAACTCAGCATAAGCCTTTTTCTAATTATTATCTTTTAATTTTTTTTTATTAACTATGATGAAAGAGAAAGACCATTTGCTTCTGCCTAGGCAAGGCTGTGGAAACAGATGACATGTTTTCTTAAAGATGAAGATCTTGGAAATGAAAACCCTGAGTTATTGTATGGGACTGGTGTGCTGACTGCAGTCAGGGGCCCTATGGCACTGGGTTGCAGTGGAGCTCTGTGGAGGGATTCCTCCTGGCAGCCCTGTTTTCCTGCCTTAGTTTTGGTGATGCTCAGAGATAATGAGCCAACTCGTGCCTGTGTGAGCTTCACAAACAGAAACTTCAGTATTGAGAAATCTCCCCTCTGAGAGCAGGTTCCCCAGTGGCTGTGTGCCTGGGAGGTTTGGCTGCGGCTTGAACTGGTGGTGTCTCACAGACAGCACTCCCAAGGGATCCTGTGGGGTTTGGCCACGAGGATCCTTTTCCAAGAAGCAGCCTGGGTCAGCAGTAGGAGTGGAGAGAAGCCCCTTGTTGGGATGATCAGCAGAGGGGGTTGTGGGGCGTGAGGCACCATCATGAAGTGGCTTGGGGACAGCACTTAATCTCGTGTGGCTTCGCCACAACAGCCCAGAGTGGCTCGGCTCGTCCTGTCCCTCAAGACACTCACCGTGCCTTCCCCTCTCCCTCCCTCCCTCCACAGGCACATCGAAGAGGCCATCGAGAAGCTGAGCAAGCGCCACCAGTACCACATCCGTGCCTACGACCCCAAGGGGGGGCTGGACAATGCCAGGCGCCTGACGGGTTTCCACGAGACGTCCAACATCAACGAGTTCTCGGCCGGCGTGGCCAACCGCGGCGCCAGCATCCGCATCCCCAGGAACGTGGGCCACGAGAAGAAGGGCTACTTCGAGGACCGCCGGCCCTCGGCCAACTGTGATCCTTACGCTGTGACAGAAGCCCTCGTGCGCACGTGTCTCCTCAACGAAACCGGGGACGAGCCTTTTGAGTACAAGAACTAAGCAGACTGCGCCCACAGACACCGCCTTCCCCTCCCGCTCTTCCCCCACCCCTAAACTTCCCTTCTAGATGTAATCCCGAGGGTACAAGATAACATGTTTTTGTGTTTCAGTAACTCTTGTTGTCTTGAGGTGGGGGAGGAGGGCAGATTTAGTTTTATCGATGTCTGTTTGTCGTTGACTCCTCGGAAGACGAGAGGAGAAGAGGATGTTAGAGAACTTTTAACCACTGTTTTATTTTTTTGTCTAATTCATGTGTACATCTGATGGGATCCAGTGGCTTCCAGGGACAGACTGCACACGCAGAAAGCCAGTAGGAGAGTGGAGAGCTTAAAACCACAGCTGACTTCCCTGAGAGTCCAGATGTGTGGGGTGTCAGCCCTGCTGCTGGCTCTCTGCAGACTCATGGTTCTCTAAGGTTGGTGCCCTTCTGCAGAGAAGGGAAGATGGGAGCTGTGATGGAGCCCCATGTGCTCCTGCCTGTATGGGGAGATGGTGAGGACATCATCACCCTCTGGCCACTTTGAGGTTTCTGGGAATCTTCTGGCACGGAGCTCAGCGTAGGAGCGTTGAGGAGAACTCCTGGTTCTGTCACTGGAAGTCAACCGATCTCTGGCTCATAACACAGAGTGAAGTAGTATTTTTCTATTTAAATATAAAAACAGCAAAAAAAATTATATATGAAAGTGTTTTTTTCTTAAAAGAGATGACGTTCCAACGCCTCATCCAGCTGGAGCGGGCAGAGCTCTTGCGGATGGTGTCGGAGAGCCTCCAGGTGGGACTGAGGGTGAGCTTGGAGGGCTTGGTGGAGGAGACTTGGATGAGATTTGTTTCAGTGTGGAGTGGAGTTTGCAGGAGGCGGCTCCCAGAGCCGGTTGCCTGCAGAAGCTTACTGTTAACTCGAGTGGCCACGATGCACTGACAAGTGTGTAGCTCAACAGGAGGAAGGTGTCCTGAACTAGGAGTTGACTGGTCAACTTCCCCGCCTTCTGGACAGAGCTGTGGGTGTGTTACCTTTCCAGCAGGGCTAGCATGTCACTTAAAGCAGGGCTTTTGATAAAGGAGAAGAAAAAAAATAAAAAACAAGACGACGTTTTAGATATTTTTTTTTTTCATAATGTTCTTAGTTTCTCAGACTGACTGGTTTTACAGAGACCGTTGATGCCACTGTTGTGTCCTGGCTCTCGGGCTGCCTGCCATCCAGCCGTGATGGGGGCTGGGAGAAAGGGAGAGGCCACTTGTCCTTCCCAGTCAGCCCTGGCCCCCCCCAGCTCATTCTGGGGGTGGGGTTCAAACGTTCCGGGATTTTACACTTGGATATATTAGATGGTGCCAGTTATATTCCGTTGCATTTGGACTTCTTCCCAATAGTTCTGTTGTTTTTTTGTTTTTTTTTGTTTTTTTTTTTTTATAATAAAAAAAGAAAAAAAGAACAAAACCTGAACTCCGACTTCTGCGGCTTCTTTTTGTATGTGTGTTTGCCTTTGCCATTTGAAGGGAGTTTGACAGTGTATAGATGGGGCTTTCTGCTGTTGGGGTGTTTTTTGGGGAGGCAGGGGTCTTCGTGTGTGCTCTCCAGAAAATGGGGATTGGTCAGTGGTGATTGGTTCTCCAGCAAGTGATGGTCCAGATGTGATTTGAGTGGGATTCCTTTGGGAGGGGGAAAGACCTGGGCTTCTGAGTGTCCACAGAGAGAGTTCTGGGGGTCACTACAGGTGTTTGTGCATCTCCCCAGCCTCCTCCCATACAAGTTCTACAGGATATAGAAATCCTACAGTTCCAGCAAACTTCACTTTTAAAGGCTTTACGGAAGAAGACCCTTTCCCACTTTCCCTACTGAGAAAATGCTGTTCATCCACCTTTGGCATAAAACCAGTCATTTAGAAAAGTAACCCAGGTAGTAGAAATGTGTCACTTTGCTTCTGTGGTCTTTTTATTTAGCCTGTGATGCTATTCCCCAACTCCCTGGGAGGTACTTCCAGCAAGGGTGGATGCTTTAACCATTCCCTTCTTTAAATGTGGATTAACCACACTAGAGCATCCTGCTGGGCTGATGAGGCCATTCCTGCTGTTGTGTTTTTGTGGAGCCACTGTTCTTCTGCATGGGGAGCAGCATTCAAGGCAACACCTTCCTCACCACAGTCCCAAAATGACCCTATCATTGTGCCTGTGTGGGGTGGAGTGTGACCAGAACAGAAGCAAAGTGAACACCATGTCCTTTCCTCCCATCGTGACATGGCCACGAGGAATTTTGGATCTGGGGTGCTGCAGCCAAAAGAAACCCAAGGGATAAATCATGAGCACAGAAATATTGAGGTTTTGTGCTGATTTGGGTAAAGGCAGCTACTGTTCTTTCTGCCTTCCAATAAAATGTTACAGAGGAAAAGCTCTGAATTAAGGAAACTTTTGTAGAGGCATTTTGTGCAGGAGGGACAAGACATGGCAATGCTTGCTTTTTTTTCATTTCTTTTTTTTTTTTTTTAATTCCTATACTTCCAAACACTGTGAATCCTTGAGGCTGGATCCTTTTCCCTCCAGAGACCCTATTCTCCTGGGGAATGAAAAAATTGGGAAAAGGGGCCGTGACTCAGTTTCGGCCACTACGCCTCACCGAGGCAGTACCTGATGGGCAGCCAGGTTTTGTCATAGAATCATGGGATGGTTTGGGTTGGGAGAGACCTTAATTACAGATCATCTCATTCCAACCCCCCCTGCCATGGGCAGGGACACCTTCCACTAGACCAGGTTGCTTGGGTTAAAGCCCTTGGGATAACCAGCACAGCCTCACAGAGACTCATAGATGCAGAGCACCATTTGTGTGTCTCTGCAGAAGATGCCATCTCCAGCCTGTCCATCAGGGTGATAGGGGGAGCAGGCATCAGTCCTTTGCTTCTCCAGCTGCCCTGAACATAAATTTAGGTCAGGAGCTTGATGCTTAATGGTTCCTCTTGTTCTCAGCTGAGGAAGCATTTATCCACTCACTGCACAATTACCCGACTGAAAACAAGGTCGAAACAGCGTTGTGCTGCAAAGTGGCTTTTCAGATGATTATTAAAAAATACATGAAAAAAAACACATTATAATGAATTAAAAGGGGGAAAAAAAAATCCATCATTCCCTCTAGACGTTATTTTCTGACTTTTTGCCTATAGCCTCCTTTCTGAACCCACTTTGTAGCTACCCAAACACCATTTCCCAACTCTACAGGGTAGGGAGGCCTCCTCTTAAGGCCATGGGGCTCTTACAAATCGAGGCTGAAACCCTCAGAAGCTGAATGTATTCATAGAAGAAGCTTATGTATTCATAGAAAACATTTTGACTTTTGATCTTAGCCTCTCAGGAGGAAGTGAATCCCTTTTCTCTGTACTCACACATCCTTAAAATGTGAATAATGATATAGTAAGGATCAGCCCCAAAGGGTTTGCTGGGCACACTGAAGCATCAGGAACCGCTCCAAATGAAGCAGACAAAAATAGCACCAGCTTTTTGAAGTGCCTGTTGGTTGTGCTCCCTTTTAATCAAACACCAGCCTGGGAGACAAGGCTGCTCCAAAACGATTAATATATCTGCTCACATGGCAGGCTTTTCCCCATAACTGAGTCTTAAAGCAACCAAAATAAGATTAGCCACAGCTCCCTTCAAATACAGCCTGGAGCAGATGAGCTAATCAAGATCACACTTGAAGCATCTTTTAGTGCCGGGCTATGCCAGCCCAATTACTGCAAGGACACGAGGGGGTTTTCTCTTCCTGCAAAGCCTGGTACATCAGATGTGGCTGCTTGGGTTTCTCCTACCCTTTCACACTTGCAGAGTGCCCTGATGCTGCTCCAGTACCCAAATGCCACTTCCCTTCTTATTTTGGGTGTTTTTTTTAGTGCTATTTGGTCTTCCTAGATTACCCTTTTACGGTAGATCCGCCTTTACATGCTTACACAGCCTCTGGCTGAACACACCTCTCCCACCTCTCCCTGAACGTGGCTTTTGGAGGAGAAATCAGCCAGCCTGAGGTAGGTAAGGATTTGCTGAGCTGTTTTTTTGGATGCCTTTACCTGGGGCAGAAGGGGAAGAAGAGAGGCACTTCTTGTTGCTAGGTGAAACTGTTTTTATTTCTCTAAGTCTATGTTTCTCCAGTGTTGATATTGGCCCGTGTGACTGCCCTGCATCTCCTTCTGCCTGTGGAGAATGGGAAGGGATGGTCCCAGGAAGGTAGCCAGGCACAAACTGCTGAGAGGATGATTTGCAGAACTGCAAGAGCCTCTGTTTGGGCCAGAAGCTCATGTTATCAGGGCAGCCCTGCTTTGCTCTCTTGAAATGCCTCCCGGAGGTCCAGCAGCTGCAAGTCCCGGCTGAGATCTGTGCTTGCTGTTCATCAGCCAATAAAAGCCGTAAGAAAAGTGGCTGAAGGTCCTTTTCCCCCTCTGAAGGTAGCCAGGGCATGCTCTGGAAGGGTGCTGGAGCCCAGCTCACTCGGAACAGGTCAGCTGTGGCCACTTGGTAATTTCTTATGTGACCCAGATGAGAAGGGTAGTGAAGCTGGAAGGGAAGTCCTGCCATCACAGACATCAGTAGTTCAGCTTCAGCTGAGCCAGGATTTCATCCCACTTGTTCAGTTACTGATTAAACTGAGGACAGCTGCTTAGGAAACAAGTGGGAGCTCTTGAAAGGGAAGATCTCCTTAGGTCTGCCTGGCTTTCCCAGCCAGCTGGATGCACGGTTGGACCTGGGCTGGCTTATGAGTGGGTCCTCCACCCACAGGTGGTTCCCCAGGCTCTTCATCTGGGAATGGCAACCTATTTGCAGCGCCCCATTTCACCATGCTGTCTCCTGTGGCTTTTAAATTGAACTCTGACTCTTTGCTTGCTGATAAAAGGGCCAGCCTGTCTGTGGGATCTGCTTCCCCTGAGGCCAGGTAAATTGTGTGGGATATCAGCCACTGAGTGATGACTCATCTGGATGCCTAAAGCTGTCACTTGTGAATTGCCTGGTTCATGAATGGTAACCTTAGATAGCTCCTTGTGACTCTGCTCTGAGCCAGTGCTGGATGTCTGGGGACTGTCCCCTTCTCTTGTGCAATGACCTCTGATGGGAACATGCAGAGAAGGGCTCTGGGTGGGCCCAACACTGCTGCTCTCTGCACTGAAGCATCTCCAGTGGGAGAGGATGTGGATTGGAGCACCTCTGGAGGTGTCTGGCCTGTGTTTGGAAGGAATGAGATTTGGGGCTGGGTGCTTCTTGGGGCTTAGCCCCCCAAAACCTGCAGTGGCCTTGCACGCAGAGGGTTGATCTCAATGGGAACCTGCTTGGCTGGGGAGAAACCCCAGGGTCAGAGGGGCGAACTGGGGGAAGAATCCCTATTCTCTGACTCCAGAATGAGCACTAGGGCTGCAGTTCTTCACAGTCTTGTAGGAGGACTAGGCCCTTTGCCTCTCCTAAGCTTTCTCCCTCACTGCTCCCTTCCTCCCTTCCCTGGTGAGACGGTGCAGGGTTGGGGCAGCGGTGCAGGGGGCAGCTAGGCTTTACCTCGGCCAAAAAATGTCTTTCCTTTCCTTTATTTCCTCTCCATCCTGGCCTGCCCACAGGCTGGCACGGCCGGGCTATTTTGCTTTCATAAGCTGCATTATGTAAGCCGCGTCTTGAGGGAGGATGCGGTGCCAACTTGGACTCCGCAGCGGGAAGGAGCCACATTCCTGGCGCTGGGTTTAATCCCTGCCTCCAGCCACAGTTGGTTTGCTAGGAGGAATCTGAGGGCTGTGCCGAGGTTTCTAATCCCTTGCCCCAGGTGGAGCCAGCTTGTTTCTGTGGGAGCCCCGCTCTCCTTTGTCAACAGGTTGTGCCCATGACTCCTCTCAGCAAGCCCTCGCCTTGGCTGTGAGGAGTGTTGGCCCAGGCATGCACACCACACCTGGGACCTCCCTCTCCTCCCCTTGTTTGCTGAACTCTCCATGCTCCATGGCTTAGTTTGCACTTTCTCAGAAAGGCTGCTGAGGGAGGAAAATGGAAGTGGAAACTTTTTCAGCTCTAGCCCCAGAAAGCAATGGCAAATGTGTTTGCCAAGTTGTTGTGGAAAGCACAGGCTGCAGAGCCTGGGGAAGACCACGTTGGTGCCACCATCTTCTCCACCTGTCCCACCACTGACCGCCCTCCCATCATGTCCCATCTGTAGGATGTGATTCTTGTCCCACCAAGGATCTGGGAGGGCCCTGGAGATCCTGCACCCAGGGGTCCTGTGGCACCAGCCTGGCTGGGTGGAGGGTCCTGTGGCACCAGCCTGGCTGGGTGGAGGGTCCTGTGGCACCAGCCTGGCTGGGTGGAGGGTGCAGGACAGCAATGGGTACTTGGCAGGATGTTTGTTGGCTCCCCAGCAGCCTGATCCCATCCCCTGAGCTCAGGATGGATGATCTGCAGGACCCCATTTGGCTGGGCATGGGCCACATGGGGTCAGAAGGGAAAGTCCTCATCCTCCACGTGGGTTTTAGATGAAGCTGACAGCAGCAGTGCCTTGTTTTCATTTCCTGTGGGTGGACGAGGCACTAGACTCCACAGTTTTTGCTGGCAGCTTCCCCCAGTGCCAAACATGTTGTTATTTGAGAATTATTAATCAGATCCAGGGTTAGGCTGTTATTTCTAATCACAGAGCTGGGTGGCTCAAGCCCATCTGTATGGCTCGTGAAGATGCTGAGCAGCTGGATGGATTGCCCAGCTGCCTCTGTCCCGAGCCAGACCTTGGCCAAAATGCCAAAAATACTGGGAAAGCAAGGGAATAGCAGCCTCCTCCCCTACTGAGCTGAACTGGTAGGACTCTGGAAACCATGATGGCCATTTGGCAAAATGCTGGGACCAACGTTTGCTTCAGCCACAAAACCCCATCTGCCTAACGCCTCTCCGTGTTCAGGGGACCCTGAGCAAGTCCCCAGGCCTGAGGTGGGAATAGCTGTGCCCAGGGCTATATTGTCCAACTGCCATGCCCATTTAGGAAGCTGCCTGGGAACAGCTGGGCTTAGAGATGGGGCTTAGAGTCTGCCTCTGAAACTTGGATGCCGGGCCTTCAGCTGGCTGAACCACCGAAAACTGTGTGCTTGCTCTGAAACACAAGATATTTTCAGACTATTTTCCACCCAGACATATAACACATGCTGGGTGATTAACTGGGTCTCTTTTTTTTCCACCTCTCCTTGTGGCTGGCTCTCCTGGCAAGTTCTCCATCCGCTTCTCTGAATGCTTTCACTGTAAAATGGATGCCTTCCCTCCTGGCAAACAACCATGCCAGTGATCAGCGGGTGATGTTGCCACTGTGGGCTGTGGACCTGTGAGGAAGCATTTCATTAAGAGAAGAGATTGCTCTGGAGTGAAAGATTTTTATCTGCCATCTCTCTAGGATGAAGAAAACTGCTCATGAAGGCTGGCTGGGGAAGGAGGTGGTCTTGGCAGGGCTGTCCCCTGTAACACTTTGGGGCTGTGCACAGAGCTGGGGTTGTGCCCCATGTACCAGGAGACAGGGACCCTCCATAGATGGTGATCTGAGACCAAATCCTAAAGATCTGTGGTGTGTTAGCAGTCTGTGCCATGGAAATGTCCTGGTTTCCTCTGGGTCATTTGGTCTCTGTTTTCATGGGGAGGGAGAAGAGCTGGTAACCAAAATGTGAGTTGTAGAGTTCATGCATGGCAAACCCTACTCACACCTCCTGTGCATGGTAGGGTATGGCTTAGAAATATCCTGGGCAGCATCCAGGACCCCAGAGAAGGTGTCTGCCTGGCTCATACAGGCAACAGAGAGTAGTAGGGGTAAAATAACAGCCTGAATGGTGGTGCTGCAACACCCCTGTGTTTGCAGGGGGTCAGGCTTTGGCATGGCAGGAGCAGAAGAGCTCTGAGTCAGCTGTGAGCCACAGTGGTGGCTGCAAAGCACCCAGGAAGGAATTGGCCATTCAATTTGAACCTGCAAATGAGTAGGCATGGTTCCTCTTGGAACAAAATCCGGCCCTTCTGCATGTTGTGTCTTGCTGCTGAGCTTGGGCTGGAGAAGGTCATGGAGCCCCCTGAGATGGGAGCTTCTGCTGGAAGATCTGGTCTTGGCAAACCAGAAATCTCCATGTAAAAGTTGGGGTGGGGAGATGGTGGTGATGCCACGTGGGTTCTGCAGGTCAGTGGGATGCCTTGGGTGGGAGCTAGCAACAGCTTTGCCCAAAAAGCTCTCCGACACCCAGCAACTCCCTCTGCTCATCTCCCCCTGCTCATCTCCCCCTCCCATCGAGCCAGTGGAAACTTCTCCCATGAAATCTAAAAAGCAAGCACTGCAATACTTGTCTTTTTGCTGTGAATAGTGTCAGGCCTTTTTTCCACGAGCGCTATTGAAGCAGCAGCTGTATTTCACCCAGCTGGCAGAGCTCGGGGAGGAGATCAAGTGTTCTCAGCAAAGCTGGGCCAGATCTATGGCTGGGGGAAATTGGTGTAATTCTGGCTGATCTCAGTACTGAGCTGCTTTACACCAACTCTGTGCTGGGCTCCCACACGGAGGCTTTGGGCGGTTTTGGGCGGAGGAGAAGTGCTCTTTGGAGAGGTGAAATTGTCATGTGCTCCTACTGGTGTCTGTGGGACCTGGAGGGTGAGGAACGTGGCTGCTGCTGGACAGGATTTTGGCTGTGTGGAGAGGCCTCCAAACACTTGCTGTTGGATAGTCCTCTTTTGAAGCATGGAAAAAAAAAAAATAGTGTGTCTGGGGCACCTGGAGCTGTGTGTGTGTTATTGCCACACTCTGCCTGTGCATGCTGCAAGAGCACCAGCCCTGCCAAGACATCCAGCACTGCTGGGAGGCGTCCACAGCGCCGTGTGCTTGTCATGCTATGCCTCCCTCTGCCAGGTACCACGGGGCAGACGCCAGCCCTTCCTCTGGGCTCGGGAACAGCTTGTTTGGAACATTGGTGGCATGGAAAGTAGAGAAGGCAGGGGCAGATGTGCCCGTGGGCACTGCAGGCCCATCTCCCTGGCACAGGCAGGAGTCCTTCCTCTGGCAGTGCTGCCTGCAGGCACCTGTCCCTGTGCTGGTGGAACCCCGGGATGAGCGGGACCCCCATGCACTAGAGTGCCCCGTGGTCTCAGCCAGACCCCTGTCCTTTGGGCAGCAAAGCTGCATTAATTAAAATAGTGTCTCCTCTGGATCCTCAGCTCAACCCTCCTGCCCCTCTGCTCTGTTTGCCCACTAATGGGTAACTCAACATGAGAGCAGGATGAGAAGGACATGGCGGACTGGAGAAGTCTGGGGGGAGCTTGAGGGGAAGGTTTGTTTGTTTTGATTTTTTTCTTTGGGCCATTTGTTATATTCTGATCATGAGGAAACATGTGATTTCTCTCCATAAGACAACCCTGATTTTTTTTTTTTTTTTTTTACTTATTTTGTTGGTTTTTTGTGGTTTCCTCATCCCGCCCCCACAACTCCCTCCCCCGAGATCTGGTTCTTAGACCTGAGGGGACCTTTGCCATCAGAGGTTTCCCCCTGCTTTGCACCTCCCTCCACCCCTCACTGAATAAACAAATGCCTCTGTCCTGGCCATGCTGTTCCCAGTACCTGTGCTATCTGGTTCCAGCTTGCCAAATCCGCAGGGATGGAGGTGGCTCCTCCGGAGCAACATGGATGTGCCCCCAACACCATTAAACCCTGTGTGGCAAGAGAGAACTGAAGGAGGGGAAGATGCCTCATAACTTTTTACTCCACCCTCTATCCTTCCCAAATTTTTCCCCCTTGCAGAGGTTGAGAGGAATATAATTTTGCTTGCCCTCGGGGTAAATGAGATGCCATTTAATTGTCTGTCACCGTGTTGGAGTGGGGGTTAAAGGATGTTGTGTTTGGCTGTCACCACGTGGCACTTGAGGCAGGATGGTGCTTCCTGCATTGCAGCCAAGCCTGTGTCGAGGCTGCAGCTCTGACTGGAGTGGGATTTGGGCAAGGTGTGTTCCTCCTTGCTGTCTGGGTATGGGATGCTCACACAGGCTGCAGATCCCTGCAGTGGTGGCTGGGCACAGGGAATTTCCCAGAGGAGGAGGAGGAGGAGGACGACCAGGAACTGCTGAGTAACCAGGTCAGGCAAAGAATGAGCTCACTTCTGCAGTCTGTCCTCAGCGGGAGGGGTGAAATTATTAACTTGGTGGGAAGGCTGGGGAAGCACAACACCTGGGAGAAATCTCTTGCCACCACTGGCGTTGTTTTTTTGGCATTTTTTTTTGAGTTTGGTGCTGTTTTGCAGGCGGTGAGGCAGAACACTGCTCTGCAAAGCAGCTCTGTATTTAGAAGCAAAAGCGAGGCATAGGATGCACGTTTTTAGCATCCCAAATACGTTGTGATCAAAGGCAGCTTGCAAGGAAAATGATGGGTATTGCTACTTCCCGGAGTGCCAGAGCAGCCTGGGATCTGAACAGCGACATGGTGCACGACACTAGTAGGTCCTGGCTCCTACTGCTCTCCTGGGACAGGGATAGGGATGGCCAGGAGCTGGGCTGCCCTGGAAAAGGTGTCACAGAAGGTCTGGAGTGGGAGAGACATGAGCTTCCATCCTAGCCCAGCTCACGGTGCCCAAACCACCCAACGGTGCCGAGAGCAGCCAAGCAGGACTCAGGCAGCAAAGTCCCCCATGGATGGGCTCTCCTTTCCTTTTCAGTGTTCCCAGGTGAAGTTTTATGAGTTTCATGGAGTTTTTATGAGCTGCAGATGTTTAGTATCCAAGGGCAGGTTTTTTTTCCAGGTGGGCTTTTTCTAAAGCGGGGAATCGAGAGAGTGAGCAAAGTACACGATAATATTCTAAAAAGTGGACATATTTTGCTGTCCCTAAATGTAGCTATTGTGCCAAACGGAGATTTATTTCTCAGTGAGATCATCTGCAGGGAGATGGATTGTAATAGGGTTGTTGTGGCTGCTGGGCTGGTTTTGGGTGCTGGACAAGGCAGTGTTTGTCAGGAGAGGTAATGCTTTTGTTAGACACACCGGATCACTGGGAGAAAAACAGGTGACCCGCTGGCACATGGGAAGGAAAACAAGAAGTGTAAGCAGAGACGTGGCCAGCTTCAAACTAAGTGTGTGAGCCAGCTCTGCTCCTGGTCTGCCCATGCTTTGGAGACTTCTTGCTCCGTCTCAGACCTAAGATGGATTTGTGCCAGCATCTCTTTGGGGTTTTCCCAACTGTCTCGCTAGAATATAATCCCTTTCCCTACAGATTTTAAGGATTTCATACTTGTCATTATTATTATTATTATTATTATTACTTGTCAATATTATTATTATTTACCCATCTTTACTTTCCTATGTAAGCAAGGCTGAAAGAGAGTTGTGTAAGGTGCTTTTCACAGCTCCCCACCCCCATGGTGTTGGGAAGGGGTGGGAGATGAGCCTGGCTCTAGGGGAGACAGGCAGAGATGGGGACAGAATTCTGCTCCAAGAAGGATTAATTGAAACACCTGATCAAGCAGATAACAGCCGAATCCTGCCTGGATCGCTCCTGGCTCCCTTGCTCTGCTCCTGGCTTGGTGTCTTCCTTAGGGAAAGGTGGGGGTGATGAACCCGAGCTGGCTGTGGTGATGCAGCATCTGGGAAACGCTGCTGGAGGCTTCCTGTGGAAAAATGACTCCACCTCGTAGGTGTCACAGCAGGGCTGGGGTGAAACAAGGAGCAGGCAGGAGGAACAAAGGCACCTTTGTCACAGTTTGCCAGCCCTGCAGAGCTGCCTGGCCCCATGCCATTAAGGTGCCTGGCTCGCTACCGAGGTTTGGGGGAGGCTGGCTGAGCAGCCAAGAGCTTCCCGGAGCTGGAACTTGGTGGTAGATGTTCTTTCACTTGGAAAAACAGCCTCCCTCCTGGCGGCAGCATAATGGGGCTCGGAGGGGATAACCCTTGAAACCTTCCCTCCCAGCCCACCTCGATGGGGTGGAGATGCTCATGGCAGGATGGGTGACCCTCTGAGGTACAGCAGGGGTGACCCTGGGTGGGCAGGGGGGTACAGGCATGGCTGTGTAGCAGGGGGCGAGTGGGCACAGGCAGGATTCCTCCGGGAACAGGGAGAGCGTCACGGCGTGGGCCCGTGGTGGGTGGGCACGGTGCCAGCTCGGAGCTGTCTTGAATCACCAGCACTGACCTTGGCCAGAGATGCCCTTGGTCCAACCTGGTGCCAAACCAAGCCCCGCCGTGCAGAGTTGCTCCCTCGCCGGCATGAAAAGAAAGCTCGGGAATCCACAGGTGTATGCTTTGCTCTGGAAGGGGAGAAGCTGGGTCCCTCCAGATCTATGAGGCACCCTTAAAAATCCCAAATTCTTCCCAGGGGATGGAAAAATCCCATCCCTCGGGACGTCCCAGCAGCTTGTTACACCAGCATGAAACCCACTTAAAACCCATCCCCTTTTTGAGGGCAGGAGAGGATGGATCCCTCCTTAAGCACATGTGTTTTCTCTGGTTCATTGCCACAGGGCAGGTGGGAAACAAGATCTGCTGGTACATTCCCCCTTCCCCGTGGTATCATTCCAGTCGCACATCGCTGCTCCAGGTTTGGAAAACCCCTGGGACCGCGAGAGTTAATTCTTCATCCCAGCTGCTTTCCTCCTAGCGCTCAGCAGGAAGAGGGATTGTGCTAGGCAAGGGGCACCACTGCGCAGGGGGAGGGGGGGGGTGGGGGTGGGGGGAGGGAAAGCTTCGTGTTTAGACCTTTTACCTAATTTCCAAAGTTTCAGACCTGAGGGCCATAGCAACAGGAGCTGCCGGCGGTGTGATTGGAGGCTGCAGGCTGTGCCGAGCTGCCCTCCCAGCCTCCCAAACAGCATCCCCACCGATGGGACACAGTCAGCAATCCAGGCCAGTGTTGGCTTTCTGCCTCCCCTTCCCCAAGGGAAGAGCTCAAGGCATGTGGGTGGGTGGGTGTGGCTTTGGTTTTGTTTTGTTTTGCCTTTTTTTTTTTTTTTTCCCAGCTGATTGTCTTTGCTCATTTTAAATATGTTTTCCCTGATTTCTATGTGTTGTTTAAAAAGTTCTTGGCACTTGTGAAATCAGATGGCATCCAGGAAGGTTCTCATGAAGACCTGCCCAGAAATCCGTAGGCTGGTACAAACCCAGAGAGGTGTTGAGTATATTTGTATAACCACACAGAAGTGAGAGGAGTTGGCTCTTTGCAGCTACAGAGTTTGGCCCAAAGGAGCTCGAGTCCAAAAACACTTCCCTTTTACCAAGGTCAAATAAGCCTTTGCTAAAAAATATCAGGGCTTCCTGAAAACCAAAAGCAAATATGTGATTCTGGGCAATAAAACTGCAAACTGTTCTTGTTATGCCTGTAGCTTACCAATTCTCCTGCTTTCTGCAGGTCATTGAGACCAAATCACCTCGACCCTTCCAGAGCTGCTCTTCGGGCAGAATCACATCTTAATCTGCAGATTTGAGCTTTTCAGGCAGCACTGAACCTGTCATGGCAGCGAGGGATCAGGAAAAGGAAGGAATAAAAGTGATCGAAAGGAAAAGCCCTTGCTAAGAAAAGGATGGGGATCGTAGGAGCAACTGAGTTGATGTAAATCAAGCTGACCTGTATTCCCCAGGCCTTCAGGATCACTCAAAGCTTCAGCAGAGCAGGTAAGCTTGATTATGTCTGTGTTATGGTTCTCTTGTGCAGCAGGGAGCATCTTCCCTCCGTCCTTCTTCCTTGATGAGCCACAAGTTTAGCAAAATATATGCTTAAGGCACTCACTGAATCCACTTAATTCTCTTACGCTGGCACCAGGTTGTCTTTGTCACGGGGAAAAGCTTTTCAGCATGGAGCTGGCTGTGTCTCTGCTCTTCCCAGCTTGCACATGGCTGTGTGTGTTACAGTTCCTTTCCTATAAAGAAGCCCATATTTCCACGTGTGTTATATATTTATCTTCCAATCAGAATTAGTATTTAGGCAACAAGAAGGGCGACATACTCCTGTCAAAGCTACCTTTGTGTTTTCTGGAGGCTTGCTGTGCTCAAAGCTTTCTGTGCATCCGTGTAACATTTGAACCCTAGCAAGAACAGTGAGACATGGTTCATCCCTAGGGAGCTGTGTGCAGAGAGCATCATCTCCCCAGGATTTTAATAAGCCGTGAAATTGGGTATTCAGCTGCGTATTAAAAAATCGCAATTTTTAGTCCATTCCTCTTAAAGGTCTATTGTGATATTTCTATCCTTTGGTGCCCTTTAAATGTCAGGTTGTCTCTTCAGCCATATCTTACTCCAGTGCTTGTCAGCCAGTGATTCCCCACCATCCCCTCTCCCTTCCACTTTTATATATAGGGTACTTCTCTCACAACGTGGGGATTTGTGCAGAAAAGCCTTAAAAGCTCAGAGCATCACTCTTTTCCCAGGGGTACAAGCCCCTGGGGCAGAAGCATTTCCCTTGCAGACATAGAGCAGACAACAGCTGGATTGCTTACTTGCATTCAACTTTTGGTTCTTAAGGAATCATTGGAATATCAATAGGATCCTTATCAAACCAGGTTCATCCAAGGGACAAGGCCGTAATAATTGTTTGCAGAACTCCAGCAAATAAACAGCATTCCTCCTGATTCCTTATTTGCCTGCTTCAACTCCAGTGGCCAACTCAAGCAGAGGCAGGGGGTGTGTGTGGTGGTGGTGACAGCCTTTGGCAAGTGCCTGACTTCCCAGGTGGTATGATCAAGCACTATGGAAACAGCTTCTGCCTGGAGCCTTTAAATTATGGATTTGGGAGATAAAAACCCATGCCTATGGCATCTGGGGGTCTAAGTGTAGAGGTGAGAGCTGCTGTGAGCAAGGCTTTTTTCCTTGAAGCCATTTGCCATGCTCTGCAGTAAGGTGGGGGAAGTGGATTTGCAACAGTGGTGAGGAAATAGAGGTGGAGAGCTTGGCTCTTTTGCCGGACAAGGACTGGCCTCCTAAAGCTCAAGGGCTGGAGTACAAGAGGCCAGAAGCTGTAAGGTCTTGCTGTGCCCCAGGGAAAAAGCAAGTGACGCAGGGCACTGCCAGAGCTCTCAACACCTGACATCTCCATCCCTTCTGGAAAGTTCTCTGTGGTCAAGCTGATCATCTGCCCGACGAGGAGAGAAAAATTTGCAAGCATCTCCCTTTCTCTTGATGAAGCCTGGATGGCCAAAACAGCGTATTATTCTGACCAGACTGCCTTGCCCAGCCATGGCTGCTCTCCGGAGCATGTCTGGATGGTTTCTTTGCCAGGAATCTGCCCTGTGAAGCACATCATTGCTGGGGCTGGAGGCTCGGAGGCTGAGCTTGCAGGGAAGGAAGGGCAAGTTAATGTTGATGCTGGCCAGGCTGCTGGCTCAGCAGAAGAGCCCGTGTCTGCAAAACTTCAATCTGGGGCTAAATTTAAACACCAAAATGCAGCGTTTAGAAGCCCAGAGAATAGCCCAGCCCTCGTCTCCGGTGGCTTCCTCCAGCCAGCCCTCCCTTTGGCAAGGAAGAAGCTTTTGTTTCCCTTGGACTCCGGGCCAGCTTGGAATAATAATCCCAGCAAAACCCTCCCTGCCCCAGCACAATGAAGCAGCGCTCTCAACTCCCAGATGTGCAGGAGGGGAGTGTCCAGTGTGTCCCCTCCTGATGCTGCCCTTCCAGATGTGGAGTGGCAGGGAGTTGGAGACAGCCCGTTGCCAGCCAGGAAGTGGGCTGAAGAGAGGACAGTGGAGTTTTCCCTTGGAAACCCTCTGGATCTCACTGCTTGTGACTAAGGGAAGCGGTTTGGGATGCCCTGCCAGCTATTCGGCTGGTTTGGAACTCCCTGCTCCATGCAGGGAAGAATTACCCCTCCAGCAAAGGTGAAGGTGCCTTCCCTCCCAGATGTGTCTGCATCCTCAGTGAGCCCTCAATCCGCATCTTTTCATCCTCAAACAGCTCTTGATCCTCATCATTTCCTGCTGAGCCACACCAGTGGGGCTGGACTCTGTTAAAATTCCTGTGGGCAACTTGATGGGACACAGACCCATCACCGAGAGACCCATCCCTCTGCTCAGCCCTCAGCTCTCAAGGGCAGGGCTCAGCAGGGCACGAAGTCTTGTGCCAAGGTCACGACTCTCAAGTGAGCTGGTGTCCCTGTGGGAGGAATTTGGGGACTGGAATCCCCCTGGAATGAGGTGGGGGTGTTTCAGGTTTAACTGGCCCACGAAAAGTGACTTTTAGGGGACATGCCCTGGGCAGAGGGCTTTGGGCAGCACAGGAAGGGGGTGACACAAGCCAGGGCACCGCATCGCGTGACCCGGGTTGGCCGGACCTTCCCGCTGGAAAATTCCTGCCCGTGGCCAACGTCCTCCTGCCTTTATTTTTAAGCAGTTCGCTAAGGACACAGGGAGATAATAGGTGCTGACAGGGGCCTGGCTGCTAATTGGGCTTTTGCCAGGGCTTCCATGATATCTGTAATGAGAGGAGGGTGGGAGGGGGTTGGCGGAGGACGAGGACAACAGCAACGCAAGATGTGATGGGAGAGGCAGAGCTTGCAGAGGGGCTGGGGATCTCCGAGGAGGTCACAGGAGGGATGCTGATGCTGAAAGTCAGCATGGAGATTACTCATATCTGTGGCATCAGCGTGGGTTTCCTCCCAAGTCGTCGCTGTGCTGGGAAGGCTGAGGACAGGGTGTTCCCGTCTGTGGGATGGGGATCCAGACCCCAAACAGTGTCAGAGCTGATCCATCACCACGTGGAAACAAGGCTGAGTATTGGGAGCAGTCACCTTAAATTTGAGAGTGCTCATGGCATTTTCCTGCAGTCCTACAGAGACTCTCTGCTCCTCTTTTTCACATCTTTCCTTTCCCTTTCTCCTTTTCCCTTATTTTTATGCAGCCACACGTGTTCTCGGAGCTCACCCAGTGGGGTGGATGCTGACCTGACCCTTTGCAAATCCAACCCTTTATTTAAAAAGCTTTTTTTCTTTGCCTAAATTGAATTTTCCACTCCACAGCAAAGGTACTTTGCTTGGTTCTTTGTTTACAAGAGAAAAATGCATACCAGGAAAAAAAACCCAGGAGGTTTAGGTTAACTTTCAGCTTGAAGCTGTTTTGCTTGCCATGAAGGAATAGTGCAGGTGTCTCAAGTCGAATGCTTCAGGGGTCTTTGCAAGATTAAATCTTGTAGTTTGTCTTCCTGAATGTGTAAAAATATCCAAGGGAAACCTTTGCCCTGGTGGCAACTCAGTACAGTTTCCAGTCTATCTCAAGAAGAAATCTTAAATAAAAATAGAAAGATGTGGACACACAAGACCCTCTGAAAGATGTAAACAATCTGTCTTTAAGAGGGGATGTATTTAAAATGAATCAGAAAGCAAGTGTATCAGGAGCCCTATGGAGATGTTGGACAAGGTACTGAAAGTCATGAGGGTGATTCAGGTGGGGCACCAGGTAAAAACCAGAAGTGGGTGATGCTGTTCCCAAAGGGGAGAGAGAATAAATGATTTCTATACCAGGTTGTAAAGCAGGGCTGTGCTCTGCCTGGCCATGGAGTGGCTTATTGCTTGGCGCCAGTTATGGGGTCCTCATCCAGAACATCTGCAAACGGGGCCCAAGGGCTGAGGAGAGCTTTGGACCAGGGTCTGCAAGCACTTACCTCCCTCTGGCCTGCCCCACCAGGATCAGAGGCACAGAAGGGCTCAGGAGAGGGGAGTGTGAGCAAGCAAGTGGCAACCTGAGTCCTCTGTGTGTCTGTGAGCTGAGGTGAAGGAGCTGGATCTCAAAACAGGGGCCCAGTTCCTGGCTGGGCCAACCTTTCCCATTTCTCGGGGGTGTTGCTGGGTTGGTAACAGAGATGCAGGAGAGGCTGGCTGGGAGAAATCCAAGTGGCTGCTTTTCCCAGATTCCCCAGCAGTGATGTATCCACCCAGTTCCAGCCCTTGTGCCCAGCGTCCCATCCCATTGCAATGGCACACCAGCGAGAAGGTCCCCAGAGAAGTGTTGTCTCCAAGGGGAAGGTGGTAGTCCAGGGACTATCTTTCTGAATCAGCTGGCCCAGATACGAAAGAAAAGCAGTGATGGCACCTACCAACCCCGCAAGTGGCACCCCAAAATCTGCTGGCAGGGAGAACAAAGGTTGGTAGGGCTCCAGAAACAGCCTGAATCCACAAATGGATACCTTCAGGTGCCATTCAGGAAAGGTTTCCAGGCTGAGCTTCTGGGTGGTAGCAGAGTTCAGTGTCAGAAGTGTACAGTGTGTCCATGCATGGCCTGGGGGAGACAGGAAAATCTTCCTGCTCTGTCCCTGTCTGCCTGATGGAGGGAAGGTGTTGCAGCACCCTCAAACCCAAGTGCCATGAGGCTGGAGACTGCTGTCCTAATGCCTGGGTTTGTAAGGGATGCTCAGACTCACACCCTGTTTCCCTGCACAGGTAAAGGGCTCATATGTAACGTAGACAGTCTGGACTCCCAGGCTGTATTCACCTCAGAGTAGCTGCCTGGGGCTCTGGTGTCACCTGAGCAGCCTGATGGCCCCGGGATCAGAGGAAACCTGGGATTTAACCATCCCACTGGAGGTTCGGAGACCTTCGGCATCTCTGGCAGGGCCACCACCTCTGCTTTAAATTAACAGATGGAAAAAGTTAAACAGGGAGGGGAAGGAGAATTAAAAAAAAAAAAAAAAAAAAAAAAAAAGGAAGGGATCAGCCCTGTGCCGGAGACGGGAGGAGCAGGAGCAGGGGTGGGAGGGGGTGCCTGGTCCCTGCCAGCCGCTTGGGCAATCTCGGCGGCGGTCACGCTATGCTTTTCGGCACAGCCCGCGTGCCTGTGCGGCACGGGGAGGGGGTGCGAAAGCGGCTCCCACTTCCAGGAATCCTCCCGGCACAGGAGACGCGGCGGGGAGCTGGTAAACATGATAGAACCGCTGGCCGGTAACTCAATCGGCTCCCTGCATCAGCTGCTCCCCACCCCGGGGACCTCGCCAGCCCGGTGGCTTGTCGGGGTGGCAAGTGAACACGGGACGGCGTGTCCCAGGGCATGTGGCATCACCAGCGGGGGGGGCAGGAGTGATGGGAACGGGTGGGGGGAGCTCGCACTTCAGAGTCTGAAGACGGGGATTCTTCTTCAGCCCAGAGTGAGTGGGTAATCCTCGGGTGCAGCCTGGGTCCAGCTGCTGTTTGCAAGCCCTCTCAAAGTCAGAAATAGCCACTTGGCTGAGGAACAACCCTCCCCCCCCACGCTCCCCTTCCCCACCTCTCGGTCCCAGCGGCGGCAGAAGCCGTGGATAACATCCCGCACCCATTGAGAGATAACCCCCTCTCCCCTGCTCTGGCTGCCAGCACTCCTCGAGCAGCTCCTAATCTGCCTACTCGCAAAAACACATCTCGCTTGGGCTTTTTGCCCCCCCTCCGCTGCCTCTCAGGAGAACTTGTTTATTGCTGGGTGCAGGGAAACCGTGACCTCTGCTGCCTGCCGTCCCGTCCCCTTTGGCTCCCTGTCCCCGGGAGCGGCAGGGGGCCGGCCGGGGACATGCGAGGGGATACCCGAAGGCAGGGCAGGGCACCTGGATCTCCGGATACGGGAGGAGAGGGGTGGGAAGGGGGTTTTGCAATAACAGCACGTCATATTAATTAGGCCAGCGTCGGCCTTTGGATGGTTTCTGTTAACAGCATCCATGTGGTGATTGAGCATGGATGATCCCAAGTGGGAGAGCTGGGGAGACCTGGGGAGGTAGGAATGGGGCTGAAATGGGTTAATATGGACCATAAAGTCATGCAGGTGAAGGTGGGAAAGAAAAGCTCCTGCGGGGTGCTTTGGGGTTTGTCTGGAGTGGCAGAGGAGGGGATGGCTGGGGACAAGGACACCATGATTGTGGGATGCTCTCAGTGGGTGAGGACATGCTCCCCATGGCACAGGGGACTGCTGTGCCCTCTGCACCCAGCCTGGCCTGCCTGCAGCAGGATGAGAGGGGCAACAGGGTGGTCAGAGGGATGGGAGAACCCAAGGGAGATGGGACAAGCTTGGCTGGTCTGACTTAGCAAAGCAGGGAGCATGAGGGGCACACAGAACCTTCCTGCTCCTGACCCCATGCCCAGGTCTCCAGCAAATTGGCTCCAGTTAATTTCTTTATCTATTCCCGAGACCAGGGAAGAACAGGATATGGTTCTTTTCTTTTTTTTTTAAGCCCTCAGCTTAATTTCTTTCAGCCAGGGAGGGAGGGCCTGGCCAAGCAGCCCTCTGTGGGAAACAGGGTGGGTTTTGTACCGCCCACTGGTTTATTTGTATTTTTAGAGCACGCCACAGGCACTAGGTCACTGAAGTGAGTGAAATTCCACCCTGGAGCCTGGAGCAACTCCTCATCCCCATCCCTCTTCTTGGGGATGGACTGGAGTCAACAGCTGAGCCAGGGCTCAAGTGTCCTGGTCACTGCAGTGCCCAGCTGAGGCGAGGGGCAGGGGGCAGCTGGGTGGGTGGGTGCCAGGGCTCTGAGTGGCAGAGCTGGGGACCAGCAGGGCAGTGGGTAGAGGACAGCCCTCCTGCTGCTATCACTCCTAGAAAAGCCCCAGGGGAGTGAGGGTCTGGCTGTGTCGAGCTGGAGACCCCGTTCTGGGGTGGCACAGGATGCCCAAGGGCTCTGAGTGCAAGTGATCACAGTTTGTTTGGTAGGATGATGGGCACCCTGCACTGAGGGAGCTGGGGGTGGTTGGGATGATGGGATGAGACTGGGACAAACTGGAGAGCAGTGGGGAGCTCTGATATGTCTAGGAGGAGGTCACCAGTACTGTGCTTGCTCAGGGATGAGTTGGCAACATGGTGAGTCAAAAGCTGAGGAGGTGGGGAAGAACCTAGCAAAGGGGAACATGTGGGGCTTAATATGGCACAGCACATCTTGAGAAGAGCACACAGCTCGGGTCTCTTCATCATCGACAGCAGTGAGTGATGCAAGGGAAGCATCTTGCCAGGGCTTGGGCTCAACAGGGAGTGAGTCAGGTGGGTGGGAATCTCACCTCTTGAATCACTGATGATGTCACTGGCAGCTCCCCCCACCAGCTTTCCTTTGTGAGGGGTAATGGAGTCACAGTCCCCCTGGAGGGGGGCTTCAGGGGAAAACCACCACTTTATAATTTAAGTCTGAAATAAAGAGAGAAATTGTTCCCTGGGATGCTGATTCAACCAGAAAGTGTAACAAGAGGTGCTCCCAGGAAGAGCAGCAGGCATCAGATCCCGGCTTTAAGGCAAGCAATTCTCCTGGCAATTAGGACAGGCAAGGTGAGCTGAGAGTTGTTGTTTGAGAGCTGCACCTCACAAGGTGTGAAATATCTTCATCAGCCTTTTCTGATGATCTGCCAGGAGATGACTTTCCCTGCTTGAGCTACCCCAAATACTTGGCATCACCTGGTTCAGGTGGCCTGAGCACCCAGGGATGATCACACATGCAAGGAGCCTGTTGCCTTCATCCAGAGATACACACGCTGATGGGCAGGACCAACACTCAGACCATGGCTTGAACCTCAAAAGTTGTGACAGAATATCCCTGTGGGAGGGAGCTGAAGAAGAGGATACAGACAGGCTTGGGAACGGGGAGCCAGTTTTTTCTGAGCCATCCTTTCCTGGTGTGGTGCACAGGATGATGTGATGGGGAGAGGATGGCCCCATGGACATGCCGAATCCTTTCTGCCCATCCATGCTGAGAGCAAGAACTCCCCTGTGCCCACACCTCTCCTCCAACACACAAGAGTTTTGGGATGATTCTTCCCCTCTAACACACAACCCAGAGCCTGCACTTCCTGGTGTCATACTGCCAGTCCATGGCTCTGCTCTGGGGGCATCCCCTCTGGTGTTTTTTTCCCCCAAGCTTTTTTTCTCAGAGATCCACCCTCTTTTTTTTTTCCAAAACAGGCTGTTTCCCCTAATAGCAAGAACCCAGCAGCCGACAGCTGACAGCTCAGTTGCTTTGCCTTATGCACAAAACTTTCCACTTGTGCTTTTCATCTCCCCAGTGGAGGGAAGCGCCTGCTCTCCCCGGCCTCTTGCCTGCAGAAGCGTGCGGGAAACGTCTGCCCTCCTGTGTTCAAAGTCCCCTCCAAAGAGAAGCCGAGGGTGCACTGACCTCATGGAGTAAATATTTTCCATGACATCTCCTTCGGACATCTCCTCCTCGGGCTCTGTACCTACGGCCAAGCCGGCGACAGGTTTGCAGCCAGCTCTGCTGGTGCAGGGTTAAATTCTGCCCTCTCCTTGTTTCCCTACACGTTCCCATACAATGTCACCACCTGAAGGTTTCAGTGACCTCTCTGTACCCCCCTCCAGGGACTGTGCTGGCCAGCGAGGTGTCCCACAGGGGCCAGTGCTGCTCCCTGGGGACAGCAGATCCTGCCATCTCGCTGTGATAAGTTTCTCCAGCACTTCCCCTCTCCTTCTCACAGCTCTAACACGCCTGTGGTCATGAAACGCTGCCAAGCCAGCCGGGAACTGCAGCCAGCAGCCTTGGAGCAGGCGCGAAGCACCCGTGGGCCTGAGGTGGGATGCAAGGGGGGTAGTTCTGAAGTGGGAACAACTTGTCACCAGGCAAAGAGGACAGACATTTACTGACTCCGTATCCTCACTTCTCACCCAACTGAATGAGAAAGGGGAACGTGATCCAGCAGGTGTTTTCCACATCCAGCCTCTCACTGCTTTTGGTGCACAGAGTTCTCCCCCATGACAGTGTTCTTCTCAAGGTGACAGTCACACCTGGCAGCGATCCCTGGTGGGTCTTGGCAGCTGGATTTGCAGCACAGGTGCTGCAGAGCCCAGGGCTCCTCATGGTCAAGGTCTGTTTTACTTGCAACCACGAAAAACCAGTGTCTTTCCTCCACCACTGGCTTGCTAAGACAAGATGCTGTGGTCGTTCTCCTGACAGGGCTTTTCAAACCATGTGCTAAGTCCCAGCTCCAGTGCAGTCTCCTGAGGGGGACTGGGGCATTTCATGGATTGGATTCCTTAGGATTAGATCCCTCTCACCGCCCCTCTTGCGGAACAAAGAGAGAAAACACAATATGCTGTCAGAAATAATGCCAAGCATATGGCACACAGCAGGAGGTGTCAAAAGATGCTCCCTTCAGCCTCACAGGCAGCCGTGTGCCTTCTGCATTAGCCATGTAGAGAAAATTACCCAAGCAATTTGATGTGGGCATTTCAGAGCCCTTTATTTCTGGGAGCAGGTTTCACCTACAGCAAAGGTGCCTCCACAAGTGTGGCAAAGACAACAGCTCTGCCTGTTCTCCTGGTAGCTCCTCCCCATTTTGTATGAGAGATAACAGTGTTTCTCAGTTCTGCATAGAAGTGCCGCTCTTAGCTACAGGGTTGTTAGTGCTAGAGTTAAAATGAATATTAAATGTCAATTAACCTGGGTGGGTTTAGGGCTTGGGGTTTTTTTGTCTTTTTAGCAAGATTTTCTTTATTTTAAACAGCTCTCTTTTTGGCAGACAGGGAAGTGTCTTTCTCCACAGCTTGCCTGGTGGTAGTGCCATAGGAATGCTGAAGGATGCAGTGGAGTGCTTGGCTGGACCAGGGCTGGACCAGCTTGTGACTCCATATATTATCCTGCACCTGCTGCTGAGCAAGTCATAGACCTCCTCCCTCCATCCCGTGCTCCTAAAGAAAAGTGTGTGTCCATGTGAGGTTCCCAGCACTCCCCTATAGCTGTGAGCCATGGGAGCATTGGGCATGCAGGGTGCTGCCGATGAGCTGTAACAGAGGGTGAGCTCTGAAATTGCACGTGTCCATGGCACACTTCTGCACCTATTTTTGTCTGCTCCTTGGAGAAGACAGGTATCTTTTGCTCTTCAGCAAGTGCTGTGCTCCTCTGTGTGAAACCCAGGGTGGATATCTGTTCCTGGGAGGATGAAAAGGCACATCCCACCCGAAGGTGACAGCTCAGTGTTGGGGAAATGGATTCTCTGCTGGAAGTGCCTGCCTGTTGGACACGGCAGAATTTTGGAGGGGGTGGGTGTTGCATCATATACTGGAGCTTGACTTTTAGCTGGATGTATAAATCTTGGCCTTCCTGAGGCCTGGGTCTTCCCTGGGACCGCTGCTCTGTCTCCTTGCATTTCTGGGGAGAGGAAGCTGCGGCTCACCTCACTGCAAGCACAAATTAGTTGGTTTTTGTTGTTTTGTGGGTTAGGCTTTTTTTTTTTTTTTTCTACTTTTTTTGGGTTTTGCATGTTCAGTTTGAACAATAAAACATCTGTTCCCGAGCCCAGCAGCTGGACCAAAATGAAGTGACGTTAGCATCAATTATCCTCCGGGATGGGGAGGCTGACGGGAGAATGGTGCAGATTTCCTTAACGCTGAATAACAAATGAGAACAACAGCTTGGCTCAGTGGCTCGTGTTCCCATGTTCCTGGGAGAGCCTCCAAACAGCCCACCTGCTCAAGCCCTCGTGTTGGTGCTGCGGCTCTGGGTACCGCACACCCGCTGTGGGGTGAGGCAGGGGGGGAGATGCTTTTGCAACAACTGGGGAATAAACCCCATTTTTAATGGAAGGGCTTATGGATACTGCGGTGCCAAAGATTTTTCTGAACGCACCAAGCATCACAGTGATTTTCTTTTGGTTTTGGTGTGCACCCTCCTCCTGCGGGGCCAGCACGAAGAGGCCCCAGTGGGGACATCGCCTATGGAGCAGAGCTGGGGTTCACAGAGGGATGGGATGATGCAGAATCACGTTCCCTGCGTACAGAAAGGGGCTATTAACGGGGGAGAAAGGGAGGGGGGGAGCGATGGAGCACAATGGCTGTGATTTTGTTGGCAGTGGCGACCTACAGTCCCTGGCAGCACCTCAAAGCAGCTGTGAAGTGCCAGTCGGTGGCGATGCTTCGGCGCGTGATGTGGGGCGCCTGACCCTGGCGTAAGGCTGGGACACGGGCTGGGACACGGGCTGGGACACGGGCTGGGACACGGGCTGCCCGCTGGGGAGGGCACTGACCCGGCTTCTCCTCCCCGGGGGCCCCGCAGATGAATCCCAGGCGCGTTTGTGACAGGCCGAGTGCTCCAGGGACATGGTGGCTTGGGTTCCACCCTGTCCCATCCTGAACACGCTCACTTAAAGGCAGGTTGTTTCCCTGCATCCCAGTAGCACAGAGAAAAGCGTGACTGTGGGGAAAACTGGAGAAAATTATCAGGGAGAAGCATTTTTATGAGCGAACTGCTTTGTACCTGCGCAGCCAGATGCCTGAATAACTTAATGCAGGCTCCAGGAAATAATTTCAGCTGCTGCAATTTTAAATCCTCTAAAATAGCTTTCCTGTTCCCTGGAGAGCTGTGAATTTTTTAGGCCTGACAGCTTCCAGCACCCCGCGGGTGGGGCACAGCTGCTCAGTGGGGCAGGACTGGGGGAAAGGGGGGCTTATGGGGCTCCCGTGATGCTCCCCATCATTTTTTGGAAGGGAAGCGAGTGTTTGGGGTGAGCAGCAGGAGAGAAAAAGCTCATTTGGCAATAACAGCTTGCTCCAAAAATCCAGCAGAATCAAGCACTCATTTTGTTTGTCTTCTTCCTTGAATGCCGTGGGTACCACCATAGGGCAGCATGTCAGTGATGGACTATGTGTCAGCATCCTGGCTCTGTCCCGGTACATCAGCACTCCTGGGTACACTCCAGCACTGCTGCTCATGTGGGAGCATCACCCACATGTCATAAAATGGTTTGGGTTGAAAGGGACCTTAGAGATCATCTCATTCCAACCCCCTGCCATGGGCAGGGACACCTTCCACTATCCCAGGTTGCTCAAAGCCCTGTCCAACCTGGCCTTGAACAATTCCAGGGATGGGGCAGCCACAGCTTCTCTGGGCAACCTGTGCCAGGGCCTCACCACCCTCACAGGGAAGAATTTCTTCCTGATATATAATCTAAACCTGCCCTCTGTCAGGTTGAAGCCATCACCCCTTGTCCACAGCACCCAGCAAAGACACTGCTGATATAAACCTCGTGCGTTCTCGCCTGAGCCATTTTACTCTAATCCCTTATTGCCTTTGGCCTCCAGCCTTGATTATATCAACACTGGGCCAGAACTATCCCAGGTGTCATGTCTGATGTGCATCGCCTCTCTGCTCCCAGACTGGGCTCTGCAGGCACTCCTGCCCTGGCCTCTCCTACCAGAAATGGAGTCCAGCTGGGAAAATCCCCAAAACTTCACTCAGAGGAGACTTGGCAGAATTAGAAGCAAAAGTAAAGGAAGCTTTGGTTTATAAAAAAAAAAAAAAAAAGAAAAATAGATCACTTTGTCCCAAAGCAACTGAACTCAGCCCAGTATGTCTATTTTTCATTACATTTTGTACTGTACTCCAGCCTGTTTTCCCAAGCTTTACAAAAGCAAGTGGACTCTCATTCTGTTTTCCTGTCCCATCCCTCAGTAACATGCTGAACTGGCTGGTAGGTCTGGCAAAGGCATTAATTCCTCCCAACATTCAGGTCTTTCTGGCTGTTCAAAAATAGGTGCCAGTGCTGTGGGTTGATCTCTAGCAGTGAGGAAAAGGCTTGTTGGGTCCTTGGTTTCCCAGAAATTCTCATCCAGTGGGATGGGAATCAGCTGAGTATTGGGCAGCCAAGGAGGTGCACCTGGCAGCATGGATGGGAAAGGGATGAGGATGGTTAAATCCACTGGCAGTGGATTTAACAAGAAAAGCTTTCTTCCCCCCCCCCGGGCTGGATTAGGGAAGAGTTTGTCGACCAGACACAAAACCCGGTAATCCCTTTGTGTTGGGGTGAGGTGGGCTATGCTGAGAGCATGTGGGATGGTGCTGTCTTGACTCCAGGCACCGCTTTGCCCCCCAGCCTGGCAGCAGGAACAGTTTGGGAAGACCCTTTAGTGCACCAAGATCCAGAGATATGGAGACAAGATAAACACCAAGGTCCACCCCAGGTCTCTCCCTTTCTTCTTTTCTTCCAGTTTGCAGTGGTCTGCTTTTCCCAGCCTTCTTGGTAATCCTAAGGAATAGGAGGCAGATGCCTAAATGTCTCCTGAGGAGCTGGATTTTAATCCCTCCCTGTAGCACTGCTCTGGCTCCCTGTAAGCCATCAGCACCTCTGCAAGGACCGAGCCTCCCACGCATCGCCCTTCCCTACCCAGGGCAAAATGTGCCCTCAGGAGCACAAGGTGATGGGAAACAGAGTTTTGTGACACCAGGCAAGCTGGGATATACAGCAGTTACCTATAGATCATCACCTGGAAAAAGCTTTGGAGGGCTGAATGGGACAGAAAATGTTGAATAAGGCTCAGGAGGATTAGAAGGTGTGTGCAGCTGAATGCCAAGGAAAAAGGAAGTGGGATAGGGGAAGAAGGGAGAAAAGCAAGGCAGGGGCAGCATTCTGTGTGCCATGCAACATCTGAGACATGGGTGGAGTGCCCTGTGTGGGCAGTGACCAGGCAAGGGATGCACAGCTCTGCCTTGTCCCAGAGGCTCTGTGGGGTGGCTCTGGAGCTCTTCCTGCTGCCAGGGTAGGGCATGGCCTCAGGCTGGGGATAAAAATGTTGTAATCACATCTGCATCCCATCTCGGTGGGGGTTTGAGCCCTGCTGGGCTCTCATTCAGCCCTGCTCACCCACAGGCTGCTTCCACCCCCAACCCAGGGCCAGCATCGCTGCCTGGGGCAGCTCGAGATGAAGGAATGGGGGTCTGTTTGCTGCTGGGGCGGGGAGCTTTCCTCCCCTCAGACCCCCCACCCCTTCATTTCAACACACTCACCAACCTCTGGCTTGTTTGCACAGCTCAAAATGTTCCGAGCATTATCAGTGTTTGCACTTTTGCCACTGTTTGTGCTGGTTGCACTTTAAAGGCAATAAAGTCAAGCTTTGTTTGCGTACAAGGAAACAGTATTTTTTCTCCTCAGTGCACCAGAACTCGCCCTAAAACATGGCACCAACCACCCCCTGTAAGCCTGCTTGGGCTCACTTGTGCTGCTGGGGGTGATGTTCCCGGGGTAAAAGGGCCCTGGTGTGTGCCAACACACCGGACTCACACCGTGCATCACCCCACGGCTCTGCCAGCTGAGTTTGAGCTTCGCGGGGTGGGGGGCAGCCAGAGCCAACATTCCCCCCTTTCACCGCTCGATGAAGCCAGTGCCAGGGTATCCTGGGTCACACAGACCCAGCAGGCCCTTTTCCAAGTGGAGTGGCACAAAGCCACTTCACCCCCACTGAGTCCTGGGGCTTTTGGGAGCAGCACAGGAGCCGGGTGCTGCTGATGGCATGGGGTCCCCACCGGTGCAGGGAGGTGACCTCTTGTGTGCCCAGCCACCCACAGCTGTCCCCACATGCTGACACCACCTCCCACGGGCCATCTGCGACACGCTGTCCCCATCCAGAGGTTAAACATTAACAGGCTGGGGCCAGCACAAGGCCAGGGGAATCTCTGGAGTGGCTTGGGGAAGGGTGTTATTTCTAGAGAAAGCAATGCTAATAAAGTGCCCTCCACTGGGCTGCCCGGTGATCCTCTCCCACCTGGAGATGCTCCTCCATCCCTGCTCAAAGAAAGCCTTCCTCCTCTGTTCCCTGTCTGCTTTCTCCACCTCCTGGAGCCTGAGCTGCCCAGCACATCAGCCCATGGGCAGGATATGACACACACTGCCCAAGGCTGACCTGGCTGGAGATGCTGCTGGGGCGTGCGCTCACCCTCTCGGGGCGACGCCAACTCCACCACTGCCCCTCCGAGCCCTTGGCACTGCTCCAGCACCCTCGTGATGGGGCAGGGCCCATGGCAAACCCTGTTCTGTGTGGCCAGAGGGTTTTTCCTGGAAGGGCAGGCAACCACATTTCTTGCAACCGATCCCTGGATTAACGCAAGGCGTTTTCCCCGCCCTGCCAGGGCGCACGTCACCTCAGCCCCAGGAACACGCTGTAAACAAGGTGCCTGCTGGCTCTGCAGGGACACCTGGGGTTGCTAGGGGCCAGGGAAGGCACAAACCTCACAGCTCTAAGTGGGGTTTAAACTGGAAAAAAAAAAAAAAGAAGATATGGAGAGGACAAAGCTGGAAATAATGGCTCGCCACAACCCAAAATGTGGGTTCTGGGCTGCGTGGCAGCTAACCCTGCCCTCTCCTGGGCACTGTCTCACTGAGGGTCAGCCCCCTTTGGAAAATATCTCCCCCTGATAAAACAGCCTTAGCTGTTTGAGGGGTTGCAGCTCACACGGGTCTGCTGGGCCGGGGAAGGATGGTGGCAAGGAATCATAGAACCATGGAATGGTTTGGTCTAGAAGGGACCTTGAGCACCATGTAGTTCCAACCCAGGGAAAGGCCCATCATTTGGTGCATCCTGATGCCTCCTTGGCAAGTAATCACCAATGGCTCCCTGAATTTCCCATTTTATTCATGGGGACCATTTTCCAGACCAGGAGCGAATGGCTGCCACGTTGCCTCCATCTGTCTCCATCCCGAAAAAGAGAGGCAGTGCAAAGCAGAGTGAGGCTGTGGCAAAGCCTGGCTGCCTGTAAACCCAGTGTTGTGGCCTCTCAGTCCTGCTGAGGGGGTTATCTGGCAAGCTTGCTCTGGGGAGGAGGCACCTTTTGCAGCTGTAATCCACAGGTCTGGAAAGCATCCCAGGACGTTCCTGCTGCCGCCTGCTCCCACCCAGTGTGGGCTGAGCCCTGCAGGTGGGCACAGGGCACGTGCTGGGGAGCTCATCCTTGCCCAGCACAGCCTTGGCTGCAGCTCCTATTCTCCTATTTCCATTCTGCCCCTCTGGAGAATGGAAAATTCTGGAGAATGGAGAATTTCCATCTCTCCTCCATCTCCTGCAACTGCAAACGGCTCTCCCCTGCTCACAGCCCAGACTGGCATTCCTTGGAGTCATCCAGGCTCAGCAGTGCTTTTCCCTGAGAAACTGTGATGCCAACATGTAGAAGAGTGGTGAGAACTCATGGGTCTAATCCTGCCTTAGCCCAAACCCAGGGACTGTGGCATGAGGTGAGCTTGGGCAGGAGACACAATCCAATCCCTGTATTGCATCCCAAACCCTGCAGAGCACAGGGTGACATGAGCATCCCCACGGTGCTAAGTGCTGCCTGTAATCCCAGGATTATGTTTTACTGCTTGTTATATCCCTGGTACACTCACAGCTCCATTCCCTACCCCAGGCCAAACCAGAGCACAGCAGGCTTTGGGATCCTCTTAATTAAATGCTGTTATTATTGTTTTTACATCACATTTTTTAATGCAATTTAAAACCAGCCTCCAAACACACCCAGCATGTCCCTGGGGATTAGAGACGGAGCAGAGAGCCTGAAAACTGCCACTGGGATTACTCTGAATGCACCAACACCTTCACTTGGGATGGGTATAAAGAAAGGGCCCATTTTGTGGTGGATCTGGAGCTGCTGGGGTCCATCCTGCAGTCCCTGCTCATCCCAGACAGAGCTGCTCTCTGCAGCATCCATCAAAACACAGGCACCTCCTTGGGAATAGCCCTATTTCATCCCTGGGTCTGGAACTGCTTATGAAATTATCAGGGCCAGACAAATGGTGATTGTTGTTCCAGCAGATACACTGCACTCCAGGCACCTTGCAGGAGACAAATCTCTGACCCAATAATTGTATTTCTTTACCTTCCGCCCTCCTTGGCTTCAAATACATGGGTTTAAACTGGTTCCAGGTCTCTGAAGAGGATGGGAAGAAAGGAGGGGGAAGGGGCAGCAGAAGGCTCTCCCAATCCATGGAACCCATGAACCCAGGTGCCTCCAAGATGCTGCAAGAAACCCCATGTGCTCATGCTCTCCCCTCCTTTCCACTTCCAAGACAGACCAGAAACAAGAGGGTCTGCTGAGGTCAGGGAGGTGGGACTGGAGAAAACCTCTCACCAGCTCTTACTGCTCTTCTGCAAACCTTTTCTGCCCACAGCTTTCTCTACGACTTTACCAGGTCTGATTTTAGTGGATATTTCTGCCTTTTATGTCACCCAGTACTCAGAATAATTTGGGAGGATGTTTCACCTCCATGGATGATATAAAAGCAGGGTTAAGAGGTATATAAGAGAGAAAAGTGGGGGGATTTGCTTTATACTCCCGCTGTGGGCTGTGGGGCACCAGGAGTAGGAATTTAGGATCTGCTTTTAATGCAGGATTTCAGGTTTCTAAAAGGCTTCTGAGAGTGTTTTGTGCACAGCCCCACCTTTTGAGCTCAGCTCCTCGAATGGTGAATGCTTTGGAAAACACTTTCTCTAAAAGGAAAACAAAATAAAGATCCATATGCTGACATCTCCTACACGGCAGCCGATGGACACGAGCACCAGTTTTCAGCTCAGAAAACCCGTCAGGGTGGGTCTCTCTCCTCCACGTGACAAAAATTATTCAAATTCTTCTCCTCTAGCAGCCAGCCAGCGATGCTGTGCTGCATGGGTTGAGGAGCAGATGCAGCTCTGGCAGGCAGGCAGAAAAACCACCAAGTGAGCAAGTTTTTCTGCTGCCTCTCGCATCTACACCATTCCTCGGTGCTTGGGAGTGCGTGGTGTAATCAGCCTCCATTTGTTTGCACGGGTTCAGTTCCAGAATAGATGGGAAGAGAAGCTACAATAAACTCTGCTCCTGCTGCTGGGGAGAAAGCAGGGATGGGGAAGGTGCAGTCAGTACAGTCTCCTTGAGCCTTCCTTGTTAAGCACTTCATAACTGAGACACCCCAAATCAAGCCTCACAGGTGCCAAATGGCAAAGGTGCCTCTGAATAGGCTCTTTACTGTCAAAACCACAGACGTTTGCTATGATCTCAGCATCCATGAGCTCAGCCTGCTTCTCTGGCTGATTTACTTCCCTAGCTAAAATATATCACCCTTCCCGACTTCCCATCAGCTGGAGAAGGGAAAGCAAGCTGCATGTGCCTGTATACAGAGCACTACACCCCAAAGAGCCTGGGAACATTGGTAAGGCTGTTGGACACCGACCTCATTCCCCCAAAACACAGACAGAGTTATGAAGGATGACAAAGTAAAAGATTTCTTGCTTGGAATGGAAAAAGAAAAAAAAAAAACAAACAACAAACCAACAATTGCACTACTGATGAGGAAATGCCTGAAGAAAAATGTTGTATTTTTATTTTTGGATGATTTATGCAGTTCCCTTGATAACTGTGGTGATGGAGAGTGTTGGTGTGACCCAGGCACCCGGGGCACAGTGCAAATATTGCAGGACAGAGCACGGAGGGTCCCTCCCCTCTTACCTTTGCACATGGCTGATTCATGCCCTGCTCTCTCTCCCCTGGTACCACCGTGCTGCTGAGGACTGACTCTTTGGGATAACTCTCCATCCCTTTTTCATCAGGCCAAGGACAGCGCAGGGGGGCTGCTCATCCTCCCACTTCAGCCATGCAACCTGCCCCTCACAGCCGCCCTGCTCGGACAGGCCTGCCACGCCAAAAGCGAGCTGTTGGCAAACAAACACAGACAATTTCCTCATCTCCAAGTGATTTATCTGCAGAGGGAAAAGCTAAGCTCAGCCTTGACGTCCTGCTTTTTATTCTACTCGGTTTCCCAGCCAGGCAAACCGGGGCCCAGGGAGTTCAGTCAGTGTGGCCGAGGTCAGACCACAAATCAGGGCTCCGTCAGCCCCAGCACACAGGAGCCTCCCGGCCAGGGGCCCCTGCAACTGATTTATCTGCTGCCTGCTGTTTCCTTATTTTTAGTGCATGTGCTGGAGTTCCTCATTACTCACAAAGAGCCTATTTGGGACTCCCTGTCCCCAGGGATGGTCCCTGCCGTGCACTTCTGCAGGATGCCCAGGGTCCCCAAGCAGTGGGAAGTGCCTTTGTTCATCCCTCTGCCATCTGTAAACAGCCAGACACTGAAGAAAGAGATGGGTTTTCCCTTGCTGGGACTGTGGTTTTGAGACAGCCTGCTGGGTGTTGAGTGAGCGTGGGCTCTGTGAGTCTCCCCACGCATCCTGGGGCTGCAGTGAGAAGGGATAAGCTCCACATGCCTGTGTGACCAGGGTCTTTGCCTCAGCCATGACACAGCCTGAGCCTTCAGGTGATTCATTTCACCCACCCTTGCTGCCAGGCAACAGGTTCATCCTTGGGACAGGGACTGCTCAGCACTGACACAGCTCTGGCCGTGCACTAACACCTGAAAGCAGCACCACAGCTCGTAACGCTGTGATGATCCAAGCACAGCCTCTGCATGGGAACACAGCTAATTTTAGCTCATCAGAAAGTGCAGTGTGGTTGCACAGCCAAAATAAGATGCAGCTAAATAGATCCTGGTGGAGGGGGTTTGTTTGCTTAATACTCTTCAATATTCATCATCCTTAATTCCAGCTGGCAAGGAGCTTTGTTGTGTGTGCCCTCAGGGGCATCCTCTGGACTCAAAGAAGATGGACATGAGAAGATGGTGCAAGGACTGTGCAAAGTGGAAGTCAACATTTAGCTGGGTGTTGATCCCTGCCTGCTGCTCACTGTGTTTGAATCAGTATCTTGGGGGGGATTATTCCCCAGGTCCACACAAACACCCTAAACATGGGTCAGGAAGAGCAGAGGGGTTGCCTCACTCCCTCCATGGGCAGAAAGGCTGGCACCCAGTGTCAGAAGGGTGGCTCTGGGACACAGGCTGTGGGACTGGACTTTGGCCAGCTTCTGGAAGGTGTTTACTGCTGCCATAATAACGGCAGCTCAACAGCTGGCAGCGACCCACAGAGCCAGCACCCCTGTGTGCCAGGCTGGGGAGGGGGGCACAGGGACCCCAGTGGGCAGAGCCTGCAGTGGGGAAGGTGGAGAGGCAGCCACGGGGTACTCCAGCCCCGAAGACAACCCAGCTGTTATAAGCAGGTTTAAAGATGTCTTTTTCCCAGGACACTGACGGCCGTGTGAACTGCCCCCTCTTCAGGCAGAAGGGTTTAAGATCGTCTCCCTGGGCCTGTTCCCCCCAGTCAGAAGATTTCAGTGCACAACACTGCTATCAAATACAATTTGAGGTGCAGGGAGGTGGAGTTACCTATTTGCATTGCTAAATGCTGCCCTGCAGCCAAAAGGCACCAAGGCCCCCTAGAAGTGCTGGCACCGATGGGTGAGGATTTCTGTGACCCACCAGCTCCAGGGCTGCAGCCTTTGGAGCTGTAACTTGATTCTGCAGCCCTATAAATACGACCAGAGCACCCTATAAATACGGGCAGTGCAAAACAGTAACAGTAACTGCAGCAACAGTCATCAAATCCTTTTAAATATAAGGACTATAATCCAGCAGATTAGCTGAGCATGGGTGGGGAGTCACAGGGACCGCAGGAGGAGTGCTGCCCAGTGCTGCCTGGAGGTGGAACACCAGCCAGCTCTTCACTGATGTGAAAACACAGAGAGGATGAAGAGTTTTGCAGCAGCAAAGATGGCATATGGCCACGGGACAGTCCGGTTCCTAGAGAGGTTCATGAGGAATTTGCTATGCCCCCTCTGGGCATGGAGTCAGCTCCCATGCTGGGGTGCAGAGGTTGCTCCACACTGTGTCTGGGGGTCACTGGAGACTGACCTCTCTCTGCAGACACCGTGCCCTGTCTCATTACCAGTCAGAGTTGTTAACTGCCTGGGAGCTGCACAGCATGCTCAGCTGGTGCCTCCCTGGCATGATCCACCCATCCCTTGGGTTTTATGCTGGGAAGCTCTTTCTTCCCTTTATATAAACTGCCCAAGCAGGGACTCCTACACCAGTGATCAGATGACACCAGGAGGGGGACAAAGGGGTTGCATCCTTCTTTTTCTGCGAGGATTGCGGGCTTGCAGCCACAGAGGAACCTCCAGCAGAGGCTCCTTTCCCTGCAGAATTGCTCCTTTGTCACTTACCTCCCTCTGAATATTCCTGCTTGCCCCTTTGTGTTGGATTAGCTGGTGCTAAGGCTTCAAGAGCCTGCTTCTCCAGCAGCTGGAGACTGACCTGGACGTTGTCAGTGGGGCCCAGTCTCCCCCAGGCATTGCCCATGGGCAAGAGCTCTGGGCACAACGGGGAATGAATGGGGACCAGGGAGACCCAGGGGCTTTGCCAGACCTATCTGCATAGGTCACTGCAAGCTTCCAGGGAAGAGAAGCACGATGGGTAGAGCTGTAGGGCACAGACATTTCTCATTTGCAGCAAAAAATCGACATTTCCCCCTTTTTACTACTGTAGGAAACTTCATTTGGAAGAAAATATTAGAGCACGTTGCCCAGATGGCTCTGCAGGACATGGAAAACAAGGAGGAGGGATGGGAACAGCAGGGAGGAGAGGACAGAGCAGAGGAAAACCTCACCCCAGGCAGAACAGTGCAAGGGCTGGGGGCAAACTCGCTGCGTGCCATTTGCCAGAGTCATCTTTGCAGTCCTGGAAACAAGGGCTGGATCCTGGAAATGCTGCTGGAAGAGAAGATGTACCATAAATTTTAACTGTAAGGCAACCCTGAGGAAGCAATAAATATGTTTCCATACACATCCCCATGCCAGCCTTCACACCTCTTCTTCCCATTTTGACACCCAGACGTGGTATCTGACCTCTGGGGTCAATCCTCTATCACCACAGGCCCCATCTGAGTCCTGTCCAACATGTCATTCCCAAAGTTCACCCTCCTGTAAATCTTACTTCCCTCTTTGATCCTCCTGCCCCGCCCAGGCTGGTTCCTGTCCGAGTGTCCAGGGCAAGAGGTGGGCATGGGAATCCCGGGGCCAATGGCAGTGATTTACAGCTCAGACTGCAGTGCTCCTGAGTTCAGGAGGGTGGCTGGAATGGGCAAAGGAATGGGCAGCGTGAGATACCAAAGCTGGGAAGAATACCAGCCAATCAGTAAACAATTTCCTTCTGACTAGGCACGTCCTGCACTCTGTAAATCCTTCTTCCAAAGGATTTAATAAATCCCCTGCTTTTCCCATCCCCTCCCCGAACCAGACAGGCCTGTGTATAAGATGGGTCCATCTCTCCCTGTCCTCTGCAGTCCACAACAAATGGATGAGAGCTCGTCCCAGCGCCATCCCTGTGGGTCCATTGTGCCATTAGACAAGGAGGAGCTGTCCTGGGAAGGTCAGTGCAAGCAAGTCACGGGTATGGAGATTGGGAGAGCCGCTTCTCTGGCTCCTGAGTTGCTCTGCAAGAGCACTGGGAGGGAGATGAGAAGCCAATGCGATGAAGGCACAGTGGATACCATACACACCTTTGATCCCACCTTGCTTCCAGTTCCTGGAGGCAAATGGTCTGGCAGACACTGATGGCATCCCTCTGTGCTGATCACCTTCTCCTGAATCTCCTTAGCCCATAAATAAAACTCAGCATCACAGCATGGCCAGCAGCTCCCAGGCTGAAGGGGCAGAGCCGACATCCTTATTCCAACCTGGGGTTTGCCTGCTTTGGAAGAGAACAGTGGATCTGTTCCCCATGTGCACTGAACAGGGAGGCTGAGCAATGCCATGGGATGCTGGTGGCCTCAGCAATGCTTCTGCAAACCCTGAGCAAAGTGGAGGCCCTTCAGGGCACTACCAGCAGCAGGCGGGGTTGAACATGGGCAGTGCTGCTTCTGCTGCTCTCTCCTTGCTGCTGCCTTGCCTTATGCCTTCAATGGACTTCAAAGCTTTTGTCACACAAAAAACAACAAAAAAGTGGCAAAGACTCGTCCCTGGAAGAGGGACTAGAGCTAAAAGAACAGATGCTGTATAGCTCCTCTTTGCTGGGGGATGGCTGAGAAGAGGAGGCCAAGGAAATGAGGGTGTATTTCATGTTGTCTTTGCTATTTGGTGCAATGCCAGACTATTCAGCAGTGGAGGAGGAGGGGAAGAGTATCTTTGCTCCAAAGAAAACAGTCCTCCTTCCAGGGAAGTCTCCTCTGAGATTTGAAAAGTGAAAGGAGGGTCACCCTTGGTGCTCTGGACCAGTCACTGCCCTGCAGTAGGTACAGCTGGGATCATTGGCAGTGGGGGGAATTACCACAGCCCCAGGGCAATGCCACAGCTGACACCCTTCTAAACATGTTTTCCCTCCTATAACCCTCTTGAGGTGTCCCTCCCTTGCCCACACCCTGCCTGCCCTTTCCCATTCTCTTGGCATAAAAGGCTGAGCTGGAGGTAATGTAGCCCCTACCCTGGCTGCCTCATGAATATGGGACTGTCCTGCACAAGGAGGACCCTCATCCTACTGCAAAACCCATCCATATCCCTAACCTGAACCTGAGTCAGAGAGGGAATGAGCCCCTTCTTCTCTCTTTTCTTTGGACTAGAGCAAAACCAGCCCATTTCTTACCACTGCAGCTCTTGCAACACCCAATATGAAATCCAGCTCTTGAGCTGTTAGCTTGGCTGATGTTTTCCACAGCAAGCTGTACACATGTCTGTGTCCTACACTGTGATATCACATAGGATATCTATATAATGTGCCTGCACCCCACTTCTCCCTCCAGGTGCCTGTTTGCCCAGTGAATACCATAACCAGCCAAGGGGCAGGCAGCACCTGCCCTCTCCCTGGCTCTGCACCCATGGGTGAACAGAGCAGTGTGTTTGCTGGATGAACCTTTGTCCTGCCTATGATTGAGTCTACCTGAAGACTGTACCTGTCCTTCACCTGCCTGGAACCAGCCCTCCTCCCAGCTCCACTCTCCAACCTCTCCTCACCAGCAGGGCCCTGGCTGCTCTCCTGCCACCACGTGGGCATCGTGCCCAAGGTGTGCCATTCAGAATGGCTGCATAAAGCCTGGGGCTTTGAATCTTCCAGGGCTCCTTGTCTGGCTGTGTGCTGGAGGTGTGCAGAGCCAGGATGCGATGGTGCTGCTGGTTACCCGTGCCAGATTTGTGGGTCTGGGCCAGATACTCCGTGTCCTGACACAACTCAGTGCAGCCAATGAGAAGAGCAGACGTGGAGAAACAGATGAGGGGCAGCAGGACACAGGACAGAAACACCCTGAAGGCTTTTTAAGAAATGACACCTCCTTATGGACAGCCCTCAACGGCACTGCCTGTCCCATCCCTGCGGAGGGGAGAACCCCTGGGGCTGAGCTCGTCCCGCTGGCCTGGCAGCGTCTTTGCCCCTGGGAGCTGTAATTCCCGGAGTTTCCCGCGGGCAGCTGCAGCGCAGTCCCTGCCCAGCTCCAGCAGCTGTTGCAGGAGAGCTGCCATGGGACGTCCCGGGCTGCTCCATGCCCCTGGGCCCCGGCTTTCCTCACCCTACGCAAACAGTTTGTGCAAGAAGCCCTGGGCTGAGCCTCTCCCTGGGGTGGAGTCACCACCAGCACACACAGGAACATGGTGCCCTTGCCAGCTCTCCCAACCACCTCCCCCCACCCCCCGACGACTGGCACAACTCGTACAGCATTCCCGGGACATCTGCAGCCCCTCACAAGCTCTGTCCCTGTGGTTTACCCAACACTGTGCCTGCAGGGTACAGCCTGTCCCCTCTCCTACAGGCACCAGCTTACAGCAGGCAGATGTTTTCTCCTCAGCCATTTAGGACCCCAAAAGCCAGGCAGATGTTGGTCCATCCTCCCTTCACAACACCCAAAATAGCCAGGAGAGTGTGGCACACCTCTGGAGGTGGCTGCAAAATTTTGGGATGTCATGACAATCCCCTCTGGCTGGTAGGATTGCTGGCAGCAATTTCCCTGCAAGACATAAGGCCTTCTGCCTTCCACCCTTTGCAATGAGGCAAATTCTCAGCTTCCTGAGATTCCACGTGGATTTGGTTGCTTCAAGCCACAGTGGTTGCTTCCTGGGCTGAGGCTTTATCAGGATGCAAATCAGCAGAGTGCAGAACCATAGAACCATTTAGGTAGAAAAAGACCTCTAAGGTCACTGAGTCCGACCATTAACCCAGCACTGCCAAGCCCAGCATTAAACCATGTCCCAAAATGTCACGTCTACACGCAAGAATGATGAGTCCCTCTGCTTCCCTGGGCAGCCTGTCCACTGGCATCACTGCCAAGGACACAGCAGAGCTCCTACAGCTCCACAGAAGAGCAGCCATGAGCTGGCCTCCACCTCTGACCGAGCTCTGCTGCATCTCAGCACAGCTCTGCATCCAAGCAGGCAACGTGGAACATGTTATCCCACCTGTCCCACTGGTCCTGGGTCCAAACACCCATTCCTGATGTAAGGCACTGGACATCCCTGATACCTCTGTGCTCTAAGTGTGTCTTACACCTTGGCAAGCCCATCCTGAGGTGCTGTCCCAGGAACATGCCAGGAAAGACCAAAATGTGATTTATTATTTTTGCACCCAGTCACCCTCAGCTCGTGCTCTGTGGCTCCTGAGCCCAAGGGACCTGCACAAAGCCTTGATGGAGGGAGGAGGCACAGGGACCAACAGCTCCCCTGCAAGGCATCCCCTAAAATCCAGCATGTTCAGTGTTTTCATCACTGCCTATTCCTGGGGAGTTTCAGAGGGGAGCAGGCAATCACCACCAACCACCCCCAGTGCTCCAGGACCACTGGAATCACACCAGCCCAGCCTCTGCTCTGCAAACCCAGCAGCTGCTGCAAGAACCAGCAGAGAGGAGGAAAAACAGCAGAGCGAAGAGGAGGGGGACAACCAAAACCCTCGGAGTAGGCAGGAAAGGCTGAAGAGATCTGCTTGGACCCAGGGAGGACGAAGCCCTGCTTTTCCTGCGCTGCCCCCTCTCCTTTCTCCTTCTCTCCCACCTCTAAAAAACCGCTGATCTGCCCGTGATAAAGAACAAGGCTCCCCCTTGAGCAGCGATGAAATCTCGTCTCATGTTTTTGAGGGTGTTCTGCGTTACTGGGAAAGGAGGGGAGCTGCCTCCAAGCTCCAACCCACGCCTCCCCTCCGGCCCCGCATTTAAAAAACAAGCGGCTCGGGAGGAAGAAGGGGAGAAGGAAAAAAAAAACATGCCGTTCCCGCAGCTCCAGCAGCTCCTGCCCCTCGCCTCTCCGCGGCGGAGGCCCCGGCTTGTTGGCAGCGCTAGGATTGGCCGGGGGTGGGTGGGAAAGGGAGCCCAGTTTGGTGTTACCGGGCAGACTTGGAGATTTTGGGGGGATGAAGGGAGGAGGGGGGACACACACAGGCACACGCGCCTGCGTCGGGAGGGGAGCGCGCACAGGGCTTGTTTTGTGATGCTGGATTCCAGTTCGCCTCCGCCGGCGCGCTGGGACACGGCGTCAGCTGCTTTCTGTCTCATGCTTGCTCTTTGGGCGACAGCGATAGGGGGGAACAGGGATGGCGAGGGAAGGGGGGAGTTCTCTCTGGCGCTGGGTTGGTGCTGGGCTCCGCGGTGCCCGCCTGAATGTCCCCATTGTGCTGCCAGGGAAGGGAGCAGGAAGCGCTGGCATCGCCCCTCTGCGCGCCTTGGCACCCCCCCGGCATCCTGCCAGCACGGGGGACCCCGGGAAAGGGGCAGCGGCTGTGCCCCCAGGGGGGAACTTGTGGGGGGGAGGGAGAGGAAATAGGAGGGGGAAAAGAAGTTTTTTTTAAAAAAAAAAATTTAAAGAAAAAAAAAAATCCCAGGGGTTGGAAGTAGAAAATGTCGCCGTGCAGAAAGAGGATTGAAAGGAAAGGGGAAAATGCGGCCAACCCCTTTGTCTGCTACACTTGCGCAGTAAAAGTGGCATTTTTCTAGGGGGACACTAAAAAAAAAAAAAACACTTGCCACTGCCCCCAAATGCTAATTTCATCCCAGGTGGCTGGCCCAGCACAGAGCTAAACTAACCCCAGCAGAATGTTTCACCCAGCCCTGAAGTCCGCTCTGATCAGTCCCTGTGCTTTAAGTAAGCTGGGGATGTCCCCATTTCCCAGCCCCATCTACCCAAACTGTCCCATCTCCCTCCCTGCCAGTCGGATGGGTGCTGGGCAGAGGCACCCTAGGCATCTACACCCATCCCAGCCACGTGCAGGTGTAGCTTGGGTTTGCCTGGACAATGTCTCCTCCATCACCAGCACGGGCTGAGAAATTCCAAAGCTGCTCAGCACTCCCACACAGCTTGACAGGACAAAATTAAACCCAAAAGCAGGAGGAAAAAAACCTTAAATGGCAGCAGAAAATGAATTTTTTTCCCTTTTTTTCTTTAAAACGTGAAAGTAAATTGATTTCTTCAGGCTAGTGTCCAAGAGAAAAAATAAACCCCTGTGCCAGATGCCCACTCCATCCTTCTCCATGAGGGTCTGGGGTGCTTCTGGAAAAAGTCTGAAGGAAAGGTTCAGGAGTCATTGCTCAGTGCATGGAACCAAGGGGGGCAAGGGGAGAGGGTAAATTTGCCTCCCCAAATTACCTTAACAATCGAATAAAATAAAAAGGCTACCATGAAAGCAAGCAGGACTCGCTCCACACAAACAACCAGGAAACCCATCCTGGTTCCAGCTTCCTGGTGCTTATTGTGTGATGTTTGCATTACTGAATGCACTTTGACATGGGGAGGATCACTCGCTCTGTCACTAGAGCAGCACCTGTGGGCACAGCACTGGCAGGGAACAATGTGCCCGTTTGTCCAGAGCCCAGCACGTCACCAGCAAGCACATGGAGGGCAAGTTCCACCCAGGGGACACCCACCACATCCCACCAAGTGGGTATCTCACCCTCCAAAGATTTTGCGCCACCATCGCAAAGGTCTGCCTTGGCCACCCGGCACCTTCCTGGTGATCATCCGAGAGAAGATGGGGTAGGAGGCAGCAGCTTGGAGGCCAGCCTGGAAGATGCAGCCCTGGGCACCTCTGAGAGCCAAGCAAAGCCCCACATAAAAGGGTTTGGAGAGCCACGCTCATTAGAGAAGGGAGTGAGGTGTTTTTCACTTGTAGATGTGAGCTTCCATTCATGGTTCCTCATTAGGACTCAGACAACCTGTGGACCTATCCCAGCTTTTGGTTGGCAGTATCTGCACTCCTATCAGCTTGGAATTGTCCACTGGGCAGGTCACTCAAGGGAAAAAAAAACAAACCAGAAAGCCCATGCAATTATAAACCGGGTCCTTCCTTGTGTTCAGTCTCAGCCCAGTGGATGCTCCCCTAGGCTGACCCAAGTCACTGACCTGGCCCTTCCGCCCTCTTCCCATTCACTCCACAGTCTGGCCAAAGCCAATACCAAAGGATTTTAATTAAAACTCCTTTCCAACCACAATGGGGGGCATTTTGTCTGTTAATTGCAGAACACACAGCCTCTCAGCAAACTGAGCGACTGTCCAGTTGGCCAGTGCCCCCTTTCCAAGTCAAGAGTTGGGAACATTGGTACGGAGCACAAGAAAGGTCTTTCATAGTAAGGACACGTACAAAACAAGAGGTGAATGATGATCATCGTCATCATTAGGAGGCAAAAATGAGAAGAACATTTTCTTCTGCTGGGTAAGGGTGGAAACTGGGCTCAGAGCCCATCTCTGCCATGTTGAAAAAAAACAAAATGGAAGAAGAACATATCCTGATCCCCACAACAAATTCACCTGTGGTGCAGCCAGGACAGTTGATTTGCTTTGTACTCACCCCAGTCTTAACATTTTCTAGGGAAGGAGGATCAGATTTCTATCTGCTGTTCCAGTGGAGGTCTTGGAGGCTCTTGCCCTGAGGGTTTTAAGGTCAATGGAGAGGCCTCATCATCTGAGTCCTCTAAGGGTGCATCTGCTTTTGCATGACAGTATTCAGGCAGTGTCTCACAGGCACTGTGAGATCAACAGACAGTCAGAAGCCCTTCTCTGGTACCTCCATAAAATGCAAAGTCCTATCTTATCACATGTTTTTGCTTCTCAAGCTCAAAGACTGTGTTTTACACTGCTGAGCTTCATACCGTTTTTCTTGCTCCTGTATTCTTGGTCACCCAATTATCTTTTTGTAACACCTGTAACTTACTGTATCAGCTTACTCTTGATACCCCCTCAGCTCTGCCTGGTTCACACATCTCAACGTTGCTCTTCTACTTTTTTGGGTCGTTCACAGAAGCATAAAACAAGACAGGCCCTGAGGCTGATACCTGTAGCTTCAGGGGAAACATTCCCTTCTGCCTGACAATTCCCCTTCCAACAGCAGCCATGGCCACCTGATAAGCAGCCAGTCCAGACCCACCTTCATCCCACTCTCCAAATACATACAGATCACTTCATTCTTCAAAATCCATTGGAGATCTTGCAGCCTTCCCTGAAGGAGAACAGTTTGGCTCCTTCAGTGCAGTCCAACCATCCACAGCAAGGACAGGCATCCTCTGCAGCAGAAGACAGGCTCTGGTGGGGATGTCAGAGAGGTCTAGGCCAGGCTGGATGGGGCACTGAGCAACCTGGTCTAGTGGGAGGTGTCCCTGTCCATGGCAGGGGGATTGGACTAGATGATCTTTTAGGTCCCTCCCAACCCAGGCCATTCTGTGATTCTAGGAAAGGAAATCTTCCAGCTATGGAATTTCTCCCTGAAAACAACCCAAGGCACACACATGGTAGGCTTGGGCTGTTTGTTGCTGCAGCACCCAGCTCCTACAGCATGGGGAAATCCCACGCCAGCCTTGCTAGGAAAGAGCATAACACAGCTCCACTAAAGCCCACCTGGGTTGGACACCACCCAGCTGCCAAAACCACATCCCTAGGGCCATCCAGTCATTAGGCTGATTATAATTACCTGCCAAGCTAATTGCACCCTTTTCCTAGGGAGAAGGAACTCGGAGATGCTGAGTGCACCTGGGAAGCTACTGGAAAACAGAGGGATATTTTTATAACCTGTACTCAGCACCTTAAATCAAGAGAGCAGAGCAAAAAGCTGCGGTGTGTATCTAAAACATGCTGCTCATGCTCCTCACAATTAAACATCGTCAAGAGCACAATTCACTTGGCAGACAGGAAGACCACAGCTTTGCCTTTGAGCTCTGCAAGGCCTGTAGCTTCAAGGGGGACATGATTTCAAGGATGTCACATTGGTTTTCTTGCCCAGAGTTTAAGCCTGGCTTTGCCTATGAGGGAGAAGCACAGAAAAATTATATGTTCTTTAGCAACAGCACAAAAAAATTCACCTTGAAGACAAAAAGGCCCCTGCTCTCCATTTTTAGGCATGGCATATGCTTCGGGAAGCCATAATTTGGTCTTTCTACCCTAAAATCATTGCCAGCTTTCCCCTGAGAAACAGTCCCAGCGTATTTGTAAATCAAAGATGTTGGCTGGAGGATGAAAACACAAGCTGGTAAGGAAAGTTTTCACTTTCAAATGCTACAGCTTTGCTGTTTGGAAACTTTCTCTATTTCATGTTCTCCTTTCCAGCCAATTCACATTTTTGTTTCAGTCTTTGCAGGCCCAGCCAGGCACTTGTGTGCAGAGCTGTTGTTAGTGTGTCATGGATAGCAACACATACCTAAGGGAAGGAGTCAACATTTGCTGGAAACAGGCCTGGCTGAACTCCCTTTCCCCCTCCCTCATCCAAATGGCCCCCAGCTTTGGAAAAGTTTGCCTCCAACTCTGAACTCGCTTGGCCTCCACTGCTATAAATAGTCGGAACAAAACCTCCCGGGCCAAATGCCCCGAGTGTTTAGAAAGCTTTGATCCTGTGCTGCTTTCTGAGAGCTCCAGCCTCTTCACCCTGTGCAGCTGGAGCCCACATTGCCGCTCAGGGCCGGGGCAGGGGGAGCTGGACCCCAGGCTGGGAAGGGGTGAGTGTCAAGCCCTGTGTACACTCCATGTGCAGACCCTCCTGCCTCTCCCGTGGTAATCCAGCATCAAGGCAAGAGCAGAGGGCAGGGTGTAAGAATTGGAGCCATGAGTCCAAGAGTCCAAGAATCTTCCAGTACCTTCCAGTATGGAAAGGGGGCTTCCAAGAAGGCTGCAGAGGGACTCTGGACTCAGGGCATGGAGAGACAGGACAAGGGGGAATGGCTTTAAACTGACAGAGGGCAGAGTTAGATTAGATATTAGGAAAAAAATCTTCCCTGTGAGGGTGGTGAGGCCCTGGCACAGGTTGCTCAGAGAAGCTGTGGCTGCTCCATTCCTGGAAGTGTTCAGAGCCAGGTTGGACAGGGCTTGGAGTAATCTGGTCTAGTGGAAGGTGTCCCTGTCTATGGCAGGGGATTGGATTAAATGATCTTTAAGGTCCCTTCCAACCCAAACCATTCTATGATTCTATGAATCCCTTTGAGGAGAGCCATCCCTTGGCTGGAGCTGGTAAACAAACCCTCCTCCTCCTCCTCACTCCTGTCACTATGTTTGCATTCTGTCCCCGTTGTCCTGTGGGTTAAGGACATTTTGCTTCTCCATCCTTCCCTCTGGGTGTGCCTGGTCCTTGTGCCTTGGCACTACTTGCCTCAGCCAGAGACGTAAGTGGAAAGGCACAAACATCAGGGGGAAAAAAAAACCCAACCCAAAACAAAACAGAAAAAGGGCTGCTCTTGCAGTATTTCCAACCCATCAAGCCCAGAGTGGGAATCCTATGAGAAAGACAGCTCTCACAAAACCCCAGGCCAAGAGGTTTGGATAAGCAGTCCCAGGATTTGCATCCTCCCTGCCACCAAGGTCGCAAGGGTTTTGAAAGAACACAGCTTGGGCACTTGCAGGGGTGCTCAGCAGCTACCAATAAACAGCCAGAGCAGGTACCAGACACCACTCCTCAGGGCAGCACCCGTCTTTCCTACCCCTGTGTTCCCAATGGGTTAATATGTGTGTGACTCAGAGTGCCCAGATCCCAGCCAGGAAAACAGCTTTCTGCCCAGATGGCTTTTCCCCTGCCACAGCTCTTCCTTGTGGGAGCAGAAGTTGGCAGCGCCATAGCACGCAGCAGCACGAGGAACGTGGCAGGGCTGGGGCAGGGCAGCTCAGGGTAACTCAGCAGCCTGGAATAGAGGGGACCTCACTGCCCACCATGGCTGGCAGAACAGACGACCAGGACAGAGGTGCAGCACCAAACCATCCTGCCTTGGTGTTCCTTTAGCAGCAGAAGTGCTTTGCTACATCCTCGCACTTGGCCAATGCTTTTTTCCCAACCAAGTGATTCCTTAGAGGACACTTTGTTCCAAAGCAAATCCCCCTCAAAAGTCTTGGAAGTGTTCCAAACCCCAGCAGCAAGCGTTTGCCCCTCTGCCTTCTCACCTTACCCTGCTGGTGGTGGTGAAATCATGGTTCTGTGGAAATTTAGGGGAGCTGGCATGAGCTGAGGCTGGCGTGTCTCTGAGGAGCCAGCTTAGCTAACGCTGCGTTGGGAAAGGGCTGAGGTCAGCCTCATTGCCCTCTGTCACTGTCAGGGTTCTAGTATGGGGGCAAGACAGCCTGGAAACTATTCCTTAGGGGAAGTGATAAATAAAGCAGCCCAGTTTTGGAACCCTCAGACAGAGTCCATTGCAGAGGAACAGAGTTTGACCCCTTCCTTGTCCTGCTGCATCCCACGGTGGGCCAGACAGGCCTTGATCCTGCTGCCTGGGACTGCGCCTTGTGGAACAACTGGGCAGGTGACACCCAGCCCAAACAGTGGCCACACAGTGTCCAGCCTGGTGTCAGTTCTGGAGAGCCCATCCCGGGTTCTCCAAGGTCACGGGACTTGCCACCTGAGTCCTGTCGGGGAGCTTTGCCTCCTTTTTCCTGCTCACCTGATGCCACAGGGCAACCCTCACCCAGCCACAACAACGGCTGCAGCACCCAGAAACTCCCCCTGGGTGGGCTCCCGTAATCTCCTGCATTCCAGGCCGTGTCACCCTGGATGGGGTGGCTGCTCCCCAGGCAGCACACGCGGGGACAGCCTGTCCCCCGGGGGCTTTGGCAGCACACTGCCTCCGAGGCGAGGGCTGGCTCGGGGCTTTGTTTTATGTCCTGTTTATCCTGCCGAGAGAAACAGAGGAGTTCAGTGTGCAGGAATCTCGCGTCCTTGCCCCGCTCCCCCGCCGCATGAAAGCTGCTGAGCAAACAGGGGAAAATCAAAGGCGATCGCGCCCCGCTGGGTTTCCGCACCGCCGGCCCCGCTGCCAGCTCTTACATAAGCCCTCGGTGCTGTGCTCGGGGCTTTTCTTCTTGTAAACCAAGCAGCTGCCCCAGCACAGCCCCTCCGGGAGCCTCAAGTTGTGCCACCCCCCCCGCCACCACCACCCGCTTCTGCTCGTCTGGTGAACAGCTCCCTCCTGCCTCCTTGCCAGCCTGTTGGGGGTTTTTTGTGATCCTTGTCAAATATGTAACACCTGGGCAGCCCCTCGGTGTGCAGCCGTGCTACATTCAGAAGGTTGCTGGTGTGGTAGGACGTGGGTGGTGGGTGACAACCAAGCCAGGATGTCCCCACAGTCCTCAGACTCAACAGACCACCACAGGCTGCCATCACTGAATGTCTTCAAACTGAAAAAGAGTAGGTTTAGACTAGATATACAGAAGAAATTCTTCTCTTTGAGAGTGGTGGGATACTGGCACAGGCTGCCCAGAGAAGCTGTGGCTGCCCCTTCTCTGGAAGTGTCCGAGGCCAGGTTGGATGGGTCTTGGAGCAACCTGGGATAGTGGAAGGTGTCCCTGCCCATGGCAAGGAAACTAGATGGGCTTTCGTGTCTCTTCCAACCCAATCTGGGATTCCATGATTGATCTCATCACACCCCTTCAAGACTGAGCACTGGGTCATATTACTCTCTCCTTCTGGGGAAAGGAGATGCTTTGGCCCAAATACCAGCTCCATAGCATGAAACCTCACCTCTTTCTGCTTCACTCCCAGAGCATCACAGGTTTGTCACCAATGGCACAGGGGTGTGTCCTCTCCACCAAGCACAGCCTGAAGCATGGGGCAAACTGTCCCTTGTTTTCTTGTCTTGATCCTGTCATCTCTGGCTGTTGAGCAGTCCTCAGGTATTAAGGGTGTCCCCAAACATGTGTCCTGCGTGGGTTATGAGGAGTCATTTCCCCAGCTCTCCTGGGCATGCTCTCAAGTCTCATTCACCCCCTCACCACTCTCGCAGCCCTGTGGGGCGCCCCAGGAGCAGCTCCTCAGACCATCCTGGACCTGCCATCCATCAGTCTCCAGCAACATGCTATCATTCTCTACCATGCAAAAGTGTTCTTACTTCCTACATCTTTTAACTCTCTTTAATATTTTCTAATTAAAAGCAATTTTAAAAAGTCCCCCCCCAAAAATTTCCTGAGTTTCACCATCATTTAAACCTGACAGCACAGCAATCCTGTTTACCTGCACGCTGCCCAAGCCCTCAGTAGGGAACTCCTCACTTTCCTGCATGCACAGCAGAGGAATTAAATCAATTAACTCACACTTGGAGCTGCGGCAGGATTGGGCAAATCCTAGCTTGGCTATCTCTCTTTAGACTACATCTTGCAAACAGAAGGGCTGGAAACAATTTTGCTTTAATTGCTTTTTAAAATGCAGCCAGCAGATGGTTTGGTAACCTGAATTCATGACTCTTTCCACAGCTCCAGGCTGCTGGCTGGGAAACCAAACCCAAGAACAAGCCAGGTAGTGAGGGATCCATCCTGCCTGTTTTACTGAAATGCTGGTCATGATGTCCAAGGCTGTCTGGGCTGGCTGAGAGGGACAATTTGCAAGTGCACCACAGCCTGTGGTGTCAGGGCCACCACGCTCAGAGACACCCTGGTAAGCCTGGAGAGCCCATGAGTGTATAACACTGGCCATGTGTCCCTTTGTCCCTGGGGGTTCTTCCCGTTCCCAAGAGCATCCTAACTGCTCCTGAAAGGTTCATGAATTAGGCAGGCAGAGTCCTTTTCTTGCTGGCCCTTGCCCTGCCCTGCTGTGTGACTTCCCGCTGGTACCTTCACCTCTCCGTGGCAGTCCCAGGATTTCTGGGCCAGTGACCACGATGTCTCCATGCCCATCAGACTGGGGGCAGGGACTGCCAGGGCTACACACCAGCTGCAGAGCTGTGCACTACAGCAGGGTTTTAACACACCCAGGGTGACCCTCCTGACCCTCCTTCGCGGGTTAGACCCCACCTCTCCAGGAACACCCAGGTGTTCCGCACCCCACAGTACCCAGCCATGGGGCTCTGCCCCAAAACCAGCCAGAAGAGGAGCTAAGTCCACCCCGAGAACCTTGCAAACATCTCGTGGAGCCGGCTTGTTTTTCTCTTACCAAGTAATTTGAAATTCTTGGAAGGCAATCAGGAAAGTACAAAGTATTCCAGCTCAGGACAGCCTGGGACTCATTCCTTAGAGGCACAATGGTTGTTTACTCAATCCCTCATACATTAATATCTAAAAATTCATGAGTTCAATTGTAAACAAGAAGTACTGGTTTTACAGTGGTGTCTATTTAACAATAGTGGTTCCAGCCTGAATGCTGATTTTGTTGTTATGGTTCTTCTAATCTGGCTATCGGAGGGTCAAGATCTTGCAAAATGATGGGAAATATTTCAAGCCCATTTATTTCTGGTTTTGAAACGCATCCCTCTGAAACCCAAGGCCAAAGAAAGGCTATTTCAAATCAGCATCGAAGAGCACAGGCAGGGAGAAGAGCTGTTTGTGCCAGCACTGTCCTCTGGCTCAAGAATAAATGAGGAAAAAGTCGGCCATGGATACGTTTGTGCTGGAAATCTGTAGAAGATTCCTAACAGCTGAGAGGGAATGTTCCCAAGACAGTCTCCTAAGGGGACCAGCAGAACAAAAGATGTCCCAAGACAAAGCACAACTGGCTTCTGGCAGCACTTGTACCAGCGGGTTGCCTGTGATGAGCAGGTCTCATCTGCATTCATCAGCTCAAGGACTCTAAGCCCAAAGGTCCAGGACCCTTCACAACAATCCATTTGAGGAAAGCCTCTGAAACTTCAGCCTAAGAGAGATCTGGCAAGACCAGCTCCCTCTCCCAGGATGCTGGAAGCTGGGGAAGGGTCTGGAGGACAAGTCCTGTGAGAAGCAGCTGCAGGAGCTGGGGTGACTCAGCCTGGAGAAAAGGAGGCTCAGGAGGGACCTTCTCACTCCCTACAACTCCCTGAAAGGAGGTTGTAGCTGGGTAGGGGTTAGTCTTTTCTCATAAGTAATAGGCAACAGGGCAAGAAGAAATAGCCTCAACTTGCACCAAGAGAACTTTAGGGTGAATATTGGGACAGCTCATTGGAGCTGACCTTTCCTTCCATGTTTTACTGCCACAGGCCCTTCTTACATCAGGTCTGTGCAGCCTCAAGCTCCCCAACTGGTCCTTGCTACAGGCATATCTCCCTTTTGGGTCTGATGCATTGCCACAGGGAGTGGGTTGTGGGCTCCAGGAGGTTCCCCAGGACATCCATGGCTAGGCTGGCATCACTTCCCAGCTCCTGTGCAGTCCTACATACACACACTGCTGTTTCAGGCATTGTCATGCCAGGGAACATGGTTTTAAGCTCAGCTTTCTCACCTCTCCTGAGCAACAGCGACTTGTTTAGGTAGCCTGAACAGGGTGAAATCCACCTTTCTGCTTGCAGAGTCAGAGCAGACCAGCCAGCTTCTCCCCAGTGCTTTCTCACACTTATGAAGAGCTCTGACACCTCCACACAAGCCCTTGCTCTAAGTGGGCGAGGAGAGACAAGTCAGAGAGCACTTTGCTGGATGATTAGGGCTTGTGTGAATCCCCAGTGGGTCGTTCTGGGGACAGAGCCTCAGGAGCAGCAGACTGCAGGCTAATCTCAAGAAAACCGCTCAAGAGGAGGAGGGAGATTTCCTGAACAGGAGGTTCATGTATTTTTATCTTTGCTGCTGTCAAAGGGCAATAGCTGAGATTGCAGTGTCTTGGAAAGCCTCCATGAAAGCTATCTCCCGAGGACATCAACAAGTCTGGAAAACCACCTTCACTCTCCTGATAAAGGTTTCAGCCAACAACTGCACTCCAAGGCAGGTTCCCAGGCAGCAATCACTTCTGCTGGCTAGAAATGCATCAGCTTAACTTTTGAGTGAAACCTTTGGCTTGCTCGACCCACGGGTACCTCCTGGAGGTGCACAAGCCTGCTCTCCTGTTGGGCTTCACACTGCTGCAGCTGTGACTTCTGCCTTGCAGGAACCAGCCAGGCAGGTGGGGGGGGTCATAGCGTGGTCACCCAAGTGCTGACAACTCACTGTCCAAGGGCAAGAGCTCTCAGACAAGCCCTGATTTCAACCAGTGAATAAATCCAAGAGGAAACGCTCCAGTATTCGATCACTCTCCCTTCTTGCCCCATGAAAGACAGCAGGATATGCTGACATCTGAGAAAATCCACGAGCCTTTGATCTTTACTGCTGCCTCTGCAGCCAGAGAGACCTGCACTGAGAAGTCACTACTGCATAAAACCTGCTGTGCTACAGCAATGCATCTGGCTCCCTGTTCACTCCACCAAGCAGCTACTTCCACAGGCATCATGAGAACATCCACTCTGGGATATTTATTTCTGTGTTTGCACACAAATAATCTCCTTGGAGGAGCCCAAAGCCTGCCCAAACAGCCCACCTCACCAAGGAGGAAACCACCTGCACCAAACCAGCTGAGTCCACGCTGATGCTACTCAGGCTGGTAAATATCTGTTAAATATCCACTTATAAATATAAATATCCACCTCAGGCTGTGGGGGGAAAAGGCTCTTTCTGATCCTGTATGGGCAGGGTGGGAGCTCCTCCCTGACCACCTGCAGCGGCCGCAGTGGAGCACGAAGCCAAATTGCTTTTATGGCTTTGCCTGCCCCGATCCCCAGCTCTCGCCCATCCTGCCCGTCAGCCAGTCCACCCCAGGAGGCAGCTCCCTGTTTGTCTTGGATGACCTCCTGCCAGAGCAGAGCTTCCCACAGCACGGCTCTTCTGCGCTGCCAGGAGTGGATTTCCTGCCTTTTGATCTAAATTTTCCCATCGTTTCACCAAGTGCCTCCCGATTTCCTTCATCAGAACCAATCTTTCCACCGGGGAGGCAGCCCTGCAGCCCGGGGCTCTTTGGCAGGGAGCTGGGGGAGAGGTTTGCTGGTCAGTGAGTAAGCACTGCTGGTTCATGGCTGGAGCTGGAATGGTGGAAAGGACCTTCCCTCCCTTCCCAGGTGGATCAAGCGTGGACATGCAGTGCCCTCTGCTGATCTGGCCACTGAGGGAGATGCTGGAAGGAGCAGCATCCAGGGCTCGGCAGCTTTGCAAACCTCTGAAGGGCAGCCAAGCCTCCAGCCTCCCTGCAGGCATGACAGGGACCCGGCATTCCTCTCTGCTGATGATCTGCCATTTATCACAGCTCTTGGAGCAGATGTTTGAGAAGCTGAGCTGGTAGGAGAGGCCCAGGGGGGTTCCATCAGCTAACTCCACACCTGCAGGCTATAACCACACCTAAAGAAGCCAGGACATCTAGGACAGGTTGCCCAGAGGAGCTGTGGATGTCCCAACCCTGAAGGTGTTCCAAGCCAGACTGGACGGGGCTTGGAGCAACCTGGTCTAGCATGCTGGGGTCAGGGGTTGAAACCAGATGATCTTTGAGGTCCCTTCCAACCCAAACCAGTCTAGGATTCTATGATCTTCCCTACTCTCTGCAGTCCCACTCACTATGCTGAGCAACGCTCTCCTCCCCCAAGCAATGGAAGGGGGCACAGCCTGGCAAGATGGGCACAACATTCCGGGACAAGGAGCCAGTGTGGGAGACAAAATAATATTCCCTTTCCCCTTGATGTGAGGCTCTCTTTCCCAAAAGAAATGGGCTGCTTCATCTTGAAAAAGTGGAGGGAAGCAGACACATGGGGAAGACAGGCTGATGATCCAAACTGTCCCAGGGAGTGGAAAACTCTTTCCAGGAATTGCACAAATCCGATGTGAAATGGAGACATCAGCCATACCAGGACCTCAGTGAATTACTGTTCTTGCTACAGAAGCCTTCATGGAAACCTAAAGAGAGAAATTTTTTAAACAAAGGCCCAGAAACTTCCCTTGTGGTGTTCCTGTTTGCAGGACTGGAGGCAAGGCTGGTTGTAGCCCAGCATCATTAGCTGCAAGTCCAGTATCAGTGGATTTAGTGGCTGCAAGGAGTGTTAGGTCTGCAAGTGCCTCTTCCCAACTCTTCTGAGCCAGCCAAGAGAACTGCAGAGTGAAGGCAGCTCCAAACTTGGGCAGAAGGAACATCCAAGCTGGTTTGGCTGGAGTTGGCAGAGCCCCTGCATCCCCACCGTTGCATCAAAGGAAACCTGGAGCCGCTCCTGAAGCAGCATCCAGCAGGACACCCACAACTCAGAGCAGCTCACACTGGAAGGAACCACTTTGTTTTTCTTCTCCACCACCCTGTCAAACCCTCCCCAGTCCATTTGGGAGTAAAAAAATAAAAACCTTTGAGTGAGGTTTAAAGGCAGCAATACAGGCAGCAAAGTCCATTCCTGGTTAATAAGATTCACTTCAGGAGATAAGTCTTATTTGCACCTAGGGAGTGATAGGGGTTTATAACACTGGCAGCAACCTGAGCCCCAGCAGGTTTACGTGGCACAAGCAATGTCCAGCCTGATAGTCATCTCCTGGTCCTGGACTGAAATCAGCTCTTTCCCCTGACTGCAAAGACTGCACATTCCTTATCTCCACTGCCAGGGAAGTTCATGCGAGTTTTGATGGCATTCCCCTTGCCATTAGTTTTTCCAGGACTTCTGGGTGATCAGGACACAAAGCAAGTGCAAAAGGATCTGGCTCAGTTTGTACTGGATTCCAAAGCAGGGTTTCCTTCCTCCCTGTTTCTAGGCATGGCTCTTCAAGCACTGCCAGTCCCCCCTTCTCCAGGTACGCACATCCCCTCTCTGCTATCAGTGCCCACTCGTTACGTACCACGCTAGACATCCTCTGGGACAGAGGAGACCTCTGCACCTTCATACTGTGCCTCTGTCTCCTTGGAGCTCCTCCAGCTGAGACAAGTGACTCAGCTTAGAGCTGATGTGTGAAGTCAAGTCCCTCCTGGAAACCAAAACATAATTCCAGAGGGGAGGAGCACATGAAACCACACACAGCATCAACACAGAGGCCAGACTGAAAGCCACAGTGGCTCTCTCGGGACATCTTGTCCAGTCTGATTCCTTTTTCATGAGCACTGTTTGTGATGTTTCATGGATGTGTCAGCCCAGGACAGTCCTCCCTCCCCAAAACACAGAGCCAGGCTGCTGTCTAACTGATGGCAACAATTATATGCTTTAGGTAAAGGCAAAAAGAATACAGGGCCACATAAATTCTTCTAAGGAAGAAATTAGGCTCAGGCCACACAGACCTGATGGCTTCTGGCACGGAGCCTAAGTTTTCCTAAGGAGCATCCCAAGTCCAGCACCTTCCAAGGTACTCACCCATCCTTTAGCACAGAGCCAAGGATATAGCTGACAGTTGGTGAGAAGGGCACCACGAGGGTACCATGTGGTGCCCATGACCCACAGACTCCTTTGCCAAACCCACCCCTAGCCCACGTGTGCTGAGAGTGCACAGCCTGTATCTCTGTATCTGCACCTCATGGGGAGATACCTGGCTGGGATGACAGGCTCCCCTCTGCACACTGTACCCTTGGCGTTATCTCACACCCACTGTAAAGTGCTGGCAGAAGAAATGCTGAATCAGGAGTGCTCAGATTGGAAGAAATTAATTTGTTTTTTAGCACCAGCATGGCCCTGTGCTGATCCAAAGCCTTGCTGCTTGGGGAGCAGAGGATGTGAGATTCAGTGCCTGGCGCCCTGAGGAACAGCTTGTTTCCAAACCACGATGAAATGTGCTGGACCTGGGAAATGGTGAGGCCAAGGGGACCCACAGTACCCTCTTTTGACAACCCAAAATTATTTCTTAGTACCTTCTGGCCTCTTGTTGGCAGGCCTGTGATGAGGTGCCTTGGCTGCTGACGGTGCTTTGCAGTGGCAGCACTCAAAGCTCCCACCTGCACCCAGGGCCAAGGCCAGCCCTGTTTTCTGTACCACTGGTGCAGCCACCAGCAAGCTGTTACCTCAGAGAAGGCAACAAAATCCACAACTACTCTTCAGGAGCATGCCCCAAGCAGGAAAACAGCTCTTGTTTCCCTGAGCTCAGCAGCCCTGCCTGATAAAAGACGGGATGGAGCTGCTCGGAGAAAAGGAGAAGAGAATGTTTCCAGTGCTGGCTCTGCTCCCATCAGATAGAGAGTGCACAGCACAAAGTCCCAGAGGAATGGCTCTGGTGTGGCCTCAGGACACCACCAAGCCAGGCAACGACAGGGAACAGCCCAGCTTTCCATCCTGTTGGGGTGCTGTGGGGCACAGGAGCAGTCCCTCAACATGGGGAAGAGCCATGGCCATCCAAGCCTCCTCCTCCTCCACCTGGAAAATGCCCACTGGCACCAGAGAGAGCTGGGGAGAGGAGGCACAATACCCTGCCAAAGCCCATGTCCCAGCCTTGCCAAGGCTCAGCTGTGGGAGCAGCTTCACCCCACTGCTGAAAAACAACGGCTGGCCAAATCCACGCTGTCCCCAGCACCCATTCACAGGTGCTGCTCCCTGCCTCAGTTTCCCCAGCTGTCAAAACTATCCTACCCCAAGGCCTGGCAAGAGCTATTTTACATCTCAGGCTACTCCAGCTGTGACCAGGACGGGGTGGGCAGCCCCACAGCAGCCTCTGCCAGGCAGAACGGAGGGCAGCAGGCAGAAAGGGGTGCCCCTACCTGCCCCCTCGCTCACCTCTCCTGTCTGGGTGCTCCGTGGGGAGCAGGGAGTCGCACAAACCCGGGGCCAAGGAGCATCTCCACCAGGCACCCAATGCTTCCTGAAACCCTCTGGCTTCTCTAAAGGAGCCGGACCCGCTGCCGAGGGGGTCTCGTGTGTGCCCTGTCCCCAAGCTGCCAGCACGGCAAACATCCACCTGCATCCCCGCGGTTCTGGCAGGGCGACATTGCCATCTGCTGCCTGCTGCTCGGCAGGACACGCCAGCCTGCCTCTGCCACCGCGCTTGGCCCTCCTCCAGCCACCCCTAGGGGGATGGACGGCTGTCCCTGCGGGGACCCACAGGCAGTGGGGCAGCAACCACGCCACCACTGAGCTCACAGCTCCAGCCCAGCGGCAAGGAGCACAAGGCAGCCGTGCTTCATCCCACCACACACCTCTGGGTCTATCCTACTCCAGGATCTGTGGCTCTGCAGGATGCTCATTTGTGGCTAATGAACATGCAGCCACCACCCAGCAGCACAAGGATGGCAGAGCAGAGTCCCAAAACAGGGTCGTGTTCCCTGCTTTCGTATGGAACATAGTTTGGGTTGAAAGGGATGTTTTATATGTCATCTAGTCCAACCCCCCTGCAATGAGCAGGGAGGGACATCTTCAACTAGATCAGGTTGCTCAGAGCCCTGTCCAAACTGACCTTGAACGTTCCCAGAGATGGGGCAGCCACCACCCTTCTGGGCAACCTGTGCCAGTGTTTTCCCACCCTCACAAGCACCAGTTTTGACCATTCTGAGCTGCTGTGTGACAAGACCCCGGCACTGAGTGCTGCCCTGAACCCTGCTGGTGACTCAGCCACCAAATGGGAACACACACCTCCAGCTCTTGTGCCTTGGGTTCTTCATCTGGAAACATAAAGATGGTATTTTTTAACTCACAGACACACCAACAGATGTTCACTTATTTTAAACTTGAAAGCACCTACATACTGTTTCTACAGCTTAAGATAGGAGGTGCCATCAAAGGGAGGAGAAAAGTAGTAATTATCTGTAGTTCAAAAGTTTAGCCTTCAGAGAAGGAATTGGGTTTCCAGCTATACTAGTCAAATGCTTTTAAGCTGATCTTTTCCAAGAGGCTGTGTGGTTTATAATTGAGATTACCCACATGAGACAGGTTTCCACATTGGGCCTGGATTTACAGGACAGGCCAACTGGACAAACACCGGTGGCTGGACAGGTCACTTGGCCACAGACCTCGGTGCTGGTGTGCATGTGGTCACAATGGACAGGCTGAGTGAGTGAAATCAGGCTTGTCTGAGAGGAAAATCACCTTTTCCTCCCCCCCATCAGGTCTGGCACGGAGATTTGCTGTGCAGTTCCTAAATATTGAAGTATTATTCCCTTCATTTTCTACCCATGTGCCCTCAGACTTGCAGCCTGCGCAGTGACTCGCCCAGATCCCACTCTTCCCAGTTGCTGGGGATGTACCACAGTTCCATGGGAGCTGTGGCACAGATCCCCAGGATCTGGTCTCAGACATGCCCCAAAAGCAGCACATCCATGCCAGAAGTGCTCAGGAAAGCTGTGCCAGCTGCCTTGTCCTGATGGCCCATGGGGCTGAGGGTCTCCCAAGACAGCCCCAGGGAAACCCAGCCAGGGGTGTCTCCTCCTCTGAGCCTGTAATTTGGGCTTCTACCTGCCTTTGTGCCTCTGACAGCTCCTGCAATGGGCCTGGGAGCAGCTTAGACAGGGTATTATTTGGATTTCCTCCCACTGTTGCTTCTCTGTGGGCAGGCAACGTGGTGTTTATCCCATAACCTAACTCTGGTAACCAGGGAAAATACCAAGTGGATTTCAGAGCAGTCCAGGGACGGCAAGGAAAAATGGAAGGACTTTACAAAGAAAAATAATTTTAAAAAGCATTTACCTTCATGCCATAGATTTTGTGACATCTTTTTCTTCTTAAATCATTTTCTCCCCCAGGTCTTATGACTTTGTGCTCATCTCACAAGGCTTCTCCTTGGCTGCGTGTTCAGCCCAGAGCTCCGCTGCAGGGAGAACCAGCCCAGGAAAACATGTTACTCACAGACCCAAGCAGGGAGGACAGCTTATTTTCCCCTGCTTCAGAAGGCTGAAGGGGAGAACAATATTAATAAAAATTACCTTTTTTTCCTCTGCAGCATTTCTTTTTTGTTCATGAAAGAGGTGGACATGGGGAAGGACTTCTGCCCCAGATACCCCAAAAGACACAGAGAGATAAGCCATCAGCCAGGGTCATCAAGGGACCATGCCAGTCTGGTGCTACTTTTGGGAACCTGTGTTGGAGAGGGAGCCCCATCCCTCCTCCCTGCTCTCTTTATAGCTCATCAAGGGCCTCAGCCAGTCCCCATGATGATGCTCCTCTCATCATAACGCATCTGTGTCTGACCCCTGCAGATCTCTTCCCACGGCTTTCTCTTGCCCTCTCTTTTTTAAACCATGCCCATTTTATACTCAGTGACAGCTTCCTTAAGGCTTCAAGTCATAAAATCATAGAGCCATAGAATTGTTAAGGTCGTAAAAGCCCTTTAAGATCACCCAGTCCAACCATTAACCCAGCACCCATCACAAAACCATGTCCCCAAGGGCCACAGATACACATATTCCAAATTCCTCCAAGGTGATTCTGTCACTTCCCTGGGCAGCCTCTCTGAGTGTTTGACAACCCTTTGGGTGAAATCATTTTCTTAAAATCCAGTTCAAACACCCCCTGCCCTATTACTTCCCCACCCCAAGCTACACCCCTCTACTTCGTAGAGATGCTGCCAAGACCCAGCGAACACCTTTTGCTGGTGTGGTGTGCTTGGCTCCAGTGCAACAGGAGGTTACGTGGGAATAAAACCATTTGGAGGAGGATTTCAGGCTACTGTGAACAGGGATCCTTCACTTGCATCACATCTAGGCAATAAATAATGGTTTCAGCCCCTTGGAGAGCAACAGTGCCCCGCTGAAGCAGCCGGCTCGCGAGCGCTCACGTACGCCGTCACTCAGCAGTGACCTCCTGGCCCAGTTGGCTCCAGCTTCAGAGAGAAATGGATTTGCACGTCTCTGGTTTCCTGTGGCGTCACAACATTGATTCCTTTATTGGATCTAAAGCCGTCTCCAAGGCACGTGCTCTCATCCACTGCGTGCGAGGTATCCAAGAGAGGGAAGCCAGAGGGAACGAGCACCCGGGGAGGAGGCAGTGGGACGGTGACAGCTTTGTCAGGCACTCACCTGGTGACTGGTACTGTGCTCTGGGCCGTCTTTAAGATGCTCCAAGTGCAGCCCAGGGGTAATCACCCCTTCCCACACGCTCTTCCAGTTCCTGGCATTAGGATCATACTCCCATCTTTTCAGGTGTAAAGTCCCGATTGGCAATGCTGAAGGCTGCTCTGTTGTGTTCTGTGCCAGATTATTACCTGTTGCCAGGGTTTTTGGGGATTTAATTTCTGCTAATCCCAAATAAAACAACTGTAGACCAAGAGTCCTCAGTGCTGAGATTGCCATGAAGTGAGTCAGCTGGAAATAAGGGGAAAGGTTCGATCCTGATGCCAGAGAGGAGACAGAAATCCCCGCTGTGAAAAAAAAGGAAAGCTAAGCAGCATGTGTGAGACAGGCAGTAAGGGAAGCAGGGAGGAAATATCCCTGCAGGAAAGCTCACACAGTGGAGGCTTACACAGAAACACAAGTGCTGGACTTGTGAGGAGGGAGAAACTGCTTGCACAGTGGCCCAGGAATGACCAGACAGTGACAAACACATCTTAAATGGGAATAAAAACAAGGATTTCGCACAAGGTACCAGAGATGAAAGTCACAGCATGAAGTCCTATGAGGAAAGTGGAGGAAAAGCACCTGAGAGCTCTGCTGGTGCTGGGGCTCCCTCCAGCAGAAGTGGAAATAGCATCTAAAGGCCAGGAGCAGGCAAAGGCCTCCTGGTAGGTGTGGTGGGAGGCACAGCTCCAGCAGACGGCTGGTGCTCTCCATCACCAGCAGGGAGAAGGAGTGGGAGAGGGCTCAGGCAGGCAGAGCAGCCCTCCTGTACTTCCCAGGCTGCTCTCTTTGATGCAGGCACCAAAGTTGGGATGAGGAAAGAGGTCCCAGCTTCAAAGGCTCTGCAGGTGCTCCGCTGGACACGAAGAGGTGAGCCAGACACCCGCACACTTGCACGGGATGCTCTGCTCTCCTACACAGGAGCCTGGGGGCTGCTCCTGCCAGGCTGGCTGCCCACCCTGCTCACCCATCAAGGTGAGGGGGGATACTAGTAAATCCTGAGAGGAATTGAGCATCCAAAGAGGAATTTGCTGCACCTCTTGTCAGGGAGAGGAATGGGGCTTCTCCCTTTCTCTGCTGCGGTTTGCAATCAGATTTGCCTTGCTGAGAAGCAACTGCTCAGATACCCTCCTTCTCCAGCATGGGGAGCAGGAACACACTGCTCTTCAGACTCCTCGCACATCCTGAGTTCCCTGGGCAATGTTACACAGAGAGAGCCTGCTGACCTGCTTGCAAAACCGCAAAAAGCACCGGTGAAAATAAAACCGTCACAGGCCCTCAGCACTGCATGTCCCACGGACAGCAACCCCACGGGGTGCAGGCTGCACCTGGCTCGAGGTCAGGCTCTGATTTTAATTCTCTTTAAGTGGTAGGAACGTGCTTGCACTGCTGTGCCTGTGCCCGGGGGCAAGAAGCAGCTTGGCCTGCCCATGTCCTCTGCCAACAGCTCGCAGGGCATCTGCTCTGCTGAGCCAGCCCAGAGGGATGCCAGGCAGCTTTCCCACCTTTGCCATCACAGCTCCAAGGTGTTGTTCTTGGATTCTCACCCTCTTGCTATTTTTATTTCTCTAGAAATGCTCTGTGTGGCCACAGTGACCTTTATTAAGATCGTATTTTTTTTATACTGCATGACTCTGCATCTCTGCTGGGCCCTCCAGGAATGGAAGCAGCAGCTCCTGCTCGCCTGGCATTGGAACATTTGAGCTCCTCAGCCACCAAGAGAAACAGCCACTGGATCTGAAACCTGACAGAGCCCCAGGGCCTCTGTAATTAATAACCTCTGCATTTTGTTTCCTGGTAGTTCTGTATTTTAAAGAGCAGGAAAATAATTAACAGAGTGCAGCAAATAAAAATCTATGCTTTCAAAAAAGCACTGTAGCCATTAGAGGGAAAAAGAGCATCATATCTAAGCATAAATCAATGTGACCAAACACAAAACCGGCTTCATTAAGAAACAGCTGCCCAGTTGCTCTGCTCCTCACACCTCTAAAACCCTGCTCTAAAGTCCAGGTTCCCTGCAGCAATGGCCCTGGGAGTGGAGGAGCTTTAGAGGCATCGCTGCCTGATGCAGGTGAGGAGCTTGGTAAGCCTGAAGCACCCCAAATGCACACAAACAAAAGCCCAAACCCTCCTGTGCTGCCAGTGAGACAAGCACTGCAAAACACACATCCTTTCCACACAGAGCATGCTGGATACCATAATTATAGGCAGAATAGTTGAACCCCTTGCTCTCCCCCTCAGTAGAGCACCTTTCCAAAGCAGAAGTGCAGAGTTTTTCTACAGCAATAACCTGCTTTCTGAGCCCAAGAGCAGTTGGTAAAAATGGCTTCTCTCAGGTACCTGATAGCTGAGGCAATTAAAAGAGAATTAAACTGACATTTCTAACTTGCAGTGCAAGAGGGATGTGCAGTGGTGAAATAATTAAGACTTACTGCCGGGAACACACTGTTTTCACCTGTCTGCTGCGAAGAACAAAAGGGCAAGACGCATTTTTGGCTTTTTATTTTTGTCTTCCTTTTTCGATAATTAGCGTCTAGTTATCGCTGCATCCCCAAATGCCAGAGCCCAAGGGTTTTCCAGATGACGAGAGAGGCATTCAGTGGTCGGTACCTGGTTTATCCAGCCTCACTGGGTGACAAACAATGTTTTGCAAGTCAGATTTCCCTGCTCAAGCGACGCACACGAAGGGCTCAGAGCTTCGTTTTCTGGTTTATGAAACTGGCTTGAAAGGTCTTTCCAGCCCCTGCCTGGGAGCAGCTCCACAATGGGACGCAGCAGATGTACCTCTTCAGTGCAGGAAGGGCCTCAGTGTGTGTGAGAAAACAGAAATCACCTTCTATCTTTCCCCTTAGCTGAAAGAAAAGAGTGATATTTATTTGCTGGCTGCCAGTCTGCTCAGGATCCAAGTCCCAGAGTGTTTTTTCACATGAAACTCATGCCTCTAGACACAACCCCAAGTCATCCTTGCCTTCACCATCATCTCCACCAGTCATGTGTGGCTTATGCTTCAGCCCATCACCCCAGGGTACCCCTGCCCCTGGCCCTTCCTTCCATCCCTCCTTCTCTGCCAACCCAACTCCAGGTTCTTTTGCAGGAGACAGCTACAGTTTAGGAATGTTTCTGATGTTTCCTGAGTCAGAGTATCCTGGGATTTTAGTCCCTCTCATGCAGAGTGCACCTCAGTACACCCTGGGCTTCTGTTTACCACTGACCTTCTGGAAGGGAGAACAGGGCTCTGTGTGGTTTTAGGACGAGCACCCCTTGCCCCTCAAGGTGAGCCAGTGAGGGATGAAACCCAGAGGTGTGAGCTTCTCCAGAGTCAGTATCATTCTGCATCAGCCTGTCCCATCTCCTGCCCTGTCCAATCTTCTGCATGCAAGCTCTTCCAGGAAGGATTTGCAGACCAGTCTGGAAGAAAAAGGAAGGGACATGCTTGGCTGGCTCCATCCTTTCCTCTGCCAGGGGTGGCATTCACATTTTATAGGTCTGTACACAAAGTCTTTAAAAAGCAAGACATAAAAGTCACTTAAAACTCTTCCTCAAAGGTGTTTCCTGATGAGAGGAGCAAAAAAGCATTTGTGGCAAACTGTGAAATGAAAAGGAAGTCAGGTCAAAAGATGGGTGAGTGCACAATGCACTCAGCACGGCTCTGCGCTGGAAATTGCTAAAAGCCCCCAAATTTCCTCCCCTCTTTTGAGCATGAACAAAGCTCAAGATCAAGCTGGGCCTTTCCTTGCTCAGAGCTGCCTGTCTTCCATCACAAGAAATAGCATCAATCTGGGGAAGCACATCCAAAGACATCTGTCCTTGTTTCCAGTTTGCAAAGGAGCAGAGAGAGAGCTTTCACCTTGTGTTTTAGTGGCTCAGACCTTTACAGGGACACTGCTGCCAGCACTACCCCCTGCACTTCGGGAGGATGTCCCATATTGCTTGGATGTTGCTCCTGGATTTCTCATTCCGCCCCTCACAGTGGTAAAAACCTGCTGAAGAGCTGAGCCCTGATCCCAGACCGACTGGCCATGCAGTGCTTTTGGGGGCACGTAAATCTATCTGTAAGTGATGATACATAAATGTGCTTATAAGGAATGTGCTTGTATCGTAATAGTATTGTAGCTGCCAAGGAGGGGGGAACCCAGCTGTATTTTTGACTCTTGCAGTGATTTCTGCCTGATCATTACAAACTGGATGCTGTGTCATCGTATGCGAACAGAGAAGGAAATGTAGGTAGAATCTGGGATATTATTTGTGTTTACATGAACTCCCACATCCTGGAGCTATTTTAAAGCTCCTGTTATATCTCAATTGAATACACTGCGAATAATTACTCTCTATCTAGTCATGTATGCCATAAACAGTCTAAAAGACTGCACCAGGTGAAAAACACCCCCAGCCCTCTGGATTTGGTGCAGTGTGGTGTTAAGTGCCCTGATTTTCCCACAGTTCTCCCACACAGTCGTGCTTTCTGGCAAGGCCAGCTTTCATCCAGCAGATGTATCCCTGTGCCAGCAGAAATACTTCCATGGGGATGCACTGAACCAGGAGAGAGAGCACAGGCTCTTCTCAGAGACAAAGCCAAGGCCTTCTGTTTCCAGGCTCCTGGGGCAAACTGGGTTGCACAGTCAGCAGACAGACTTCTATAGGCAAGTTTGTCTTCTTTTTAAACAAGGAGTGAAGATGATCAGAGGGATGGAGCAGCTATTCTATGAGGAAAGGATGTGCAGGTAGTCATCAGGAACAGTTGCTAAATGGCAAGCTGGTGGCTAAGCCACCTTCCTGTTACTGGGCACAGCTCTGAGCCCAGGAACCTATTCCTTAAGCATCCCTTGCAGCCATCAAGATGTGTGCTGGTAGCTTGGAGAGAAACAGAACAAATCACTACTCCTTCTTTCAGATTTGAAGCACGTAAACAGCAATTAGGATGGATCCCTTAATGAGAAAAGGAGTTGATGGCTCTGATAATTTCTTCTAGCAGATAAACAAGAAAGCCATTACATGAACTTCATGAGCACATTAACTTGAGCACACACTCCTCTGCAAAGCAACATTCCCACGGAGCAGGGGGTGGCTCAGCAGCACAGCCATCCTACAATGGATTTACAAGTGGGCTGCACACTGATGCAGAGCCTGTATTACCTGGTTCACGGGCTCGCTCCCATTCAGTGGCTGCTCTCTGAAGAGGACTCTAACCTTGCACAGGCCCGCAATTTAACTCCTCAAAAGCATCAGGCACAGCTGAATTCATCAAAATAAAGACATTTCTATTTCCAGAATGTTATCCTAGTGAAATGCTATTAATCTGCTGTTCTGCTGGTGAGATCTCAGCCCCTGCTCGGTTTCAGTGTGTAAGTAGGAAAACCACAGTGGGAGCTCCTTGTGCCAACAGAAACTTTACAAGATCAGAGGCAAATGAAGCCTCACTTTAAATAAAAGCTGCCTACTCCAGAGATTTCAATGCCCTTTGCTCAGATTAATTGACAAATGATGGATTGCTCAGTGCTCCCTGTTTACATCAAAGACTCCTGCTTCAGACTCCTCCACATCAGGAGAAGGCAAACAGTGTAGAGGAGGAGGATGGTGTGCAGAGGAGCACAGACTGTACAGCAGTAGCTTTTCTTTTGTTCAAGGTGCTGTATCTGCACTCCACAAGCACGGGCATATTTACCAAAAACTCCTTTGTTAACAAAGTAAGAGAATAGCACCGTACCTGCCGAGGACTGACCAGTGCTGGAGCTACCTTCTTAGTCTTGGGACAATTTTCCTGTGATGGAAATGAGGGGGGCAGAAGCCATGTGGAAGGAAAAAAGAAAAAGGTATTTGCAAATTCCACTGCTCACAAATACTGCCCAGTGATCAAAAGTACTTACACAGTCAGGATCCTCTGCCCTGCTCAGAGCTCCAGCCCTGTCCAAGGGCTTCCCCATTCCCTGGCAATAAGTCCTCTGCACAGCACAGTGTCAAAGGAGCTGCTTCTTTCATGCACTCTACAGACACAAATGAGCTAACAGATATACTGGCTTTCAGAAAAAATAAAATTACTTCTGTTGAAGCCATGAACCCCTTCTAATGAAGCAATGCTGTACAGCAGGTCTATTTGCTCACTATCTCCCCGTTTCAGCTGGATGTCATGAGTGGCTACATCTGTTTTAGTCCATCACCAACTCAGACTGACACTGTAAGAGTGTCAGGGCCTGGGAGAGATTTCCAAACCTTTATGTTAAAAATGTAAAGCGCACAAGTGATGATCTCTGGGTTAAATTAATCTCCAAGGGGCTTCCTTAGCTTGCAAAGGAGTTAATAGAAGTTTCTTTGAAGAAGGTTCAATACACTTGTCCCAGAAGCCACCCTATTTTAATTACTCCTTTCACACATCCAAGCACTTTATATGCAAGTCAACCTTCCAGGCAAGTGTCTTTTTAATAACCTTTTAGTTAAGCCTAGTGGTTCCCATTTCACCAACCATTTACTCTTCCCATATAACAGACCTTCGTTCAAAATGCTTTCACCATTATCCTACAGGCACAAATTCCACCAACTGCTACCCCCAAAAAAAGCAGAACAGCTGGATGTTCCCAATTACTGCAACAATCTAAGCAGAACAGTCACACAACATAAAGGTGTGCATAGTGGTGCAGCTTAATTGGATATTAAAACCCCCTGCAGCAAGAGCACTGCATACCCGAGGGAGAAGCAGGATGCTGAACAGGGGAGACTGTAGATGACAACTTCAAAGTGGGTTTAGAAGGTGAGCGTGGAAACTTAATGCATGAAAGCTTCTGGAACAGCTTTGTCACCTCACTATCTGCCCCCTCTCTCTCCCCAGGTCACTTCAAGAAGGTGTTGAACAGCACAGTCCTCACAGAACAGCACTGCTGACCTCCCTCTGCAGATCACTTACCCACAGTCAGCCAGGATTCCTGTCATGCAAAGGTCTTTCCTCTTAGAGAGGAGCTGTTGCTGAGGGGCCCCAGCAAAAGCCCTTTGGAAACCTAAAACCATAGAACCTAAACCTAAAACCAGGAACTCCCTGCCTGGAAGGGAGTTTGGAGAAGCCTCAGTCCCACCGTAGTGAGTGCACATGGTACACAGGGTCCAGCCATCCCAGCATTACAAAAGCACACAGAGAACAGAACACATCCTCAGAAGCAGGATGCAGATCAGTTCCCTCATCTGGAGATTTCTTTGAGGAATTAAATGAAAATGATCCATCAGTGATGACAGGAGAATTAGCCTCCCATTCATAATCAAGTTAAAGTTTTGCTGCAGACACTGGTTCAGCTTGATCTGAGCCAAGGACCTCACATTCAAACATGCAGGACCCACAGCTGTGTGACACCTGCTCAGCTCTTGCACAGGTGGAAGGTGCTGAGCAGCCATCATTATTTTTTACTCTGTGAAGTATGCAAACTAATGGTAAAATTAGTATTTTATATTAAATAGCCTGGTAGTAAGTGCAAAGGTACATGACACTGAAGCTTTACCTTCAAGCTCTGCTGCACAACTTCCTACTGAAAAGGCAGAAAGCATTGGAAAGGAATTAGTGAAATCGTGGCAGCTGGCAGGGAAAAAGGGAGCTGACATGGAAAGGAAATAAAGGCTGCAACTTAAGGACAAACTGGATGCTTCTACCACAGCAGTTAACAGCAGATAAAAAAGTCATTATTAAGTTTCAAAGTTAAAACCCTGCTGCCACAACTGAGGCAATACCAACCTCTTTGGAAATTACAGCCTTGGAGCATTTGGCAGCACCCGAGTCTGCCAGGCCAGTTTCTAAGGAAACTTTTATTCATTAACCATCTGAATCAAATGAAGAGTCAAGCAGACACTTCAGGAGTACTCAGACACGTCACAGAACACAAAACATGGTTTTGTTATGGGAAGCTTCCTTATGCGCGAAAACATTTAAACTAAGGAGATTCCTTTGAGATGAACGGCAAAGGTGGCTTAAATTTGGTCTTTTGCTCTTTGAATTTTGTGTTCTCAAACACTTCCTACCACAATACTCAGCTGGATAGAGTACACGGTTCCATCAGAGACACAAATGCATTCAAACCCCTCATGCCAAGAGCATGCACCTTTCATAGCCAAAGTAAAGCTTTTCCCATTATTAACAGACATTCAACTCATCACAGAGAAGTGCATGAAGTATTGGTGCTCCCTCACATAGTAACATTTGTGAAATAGAGCTGGTAACTGTTGCATTTATTAAGGAATTGGTTTGTAGTTTGTTTGGTTGTTTTTTTTTAAATAACCAACATGATATTCCTCCTCCAAATCAAAAAAAAAAATGTAGTGGAAAGAAAAACTCAGCAAAATACAAGGACAGAAGGGATAGAGGGACAATTCTGGACTGTTTTGACTTAGCAAAGACCTGCAACAACAGATCTCCAAACCCAGTGCCAGAGAGCCATCACACTCAAGAGGCCAGGGCCAATTTGTCCAGTGACTGAGGCTGTGGAGAGAAGTCTCACAGCCTGTGCATCCTTGCACAAAGCTCAAGCTTTGTCAGTCATCATCAGTCCAGCAGATTGAGACAGCGCTAGCACATGTGAGTGATTTCAGTCTCCCCAAGTCTCACATTCCATTACTCAGTGGTAACTGGGTTATTTGTTCATACAAAGCAGTTCAAAGCCAGCCAGTGCAACCTCTATCAGTGCAAGTCCCAGAGATCCCTGTGATGCAAGCGTTCCCTGCTGGGGCAGCGGGTCTGGACCGGGCAGAGTGCGTGCAGCGGGTGCTTTCTCCAGCCCAGGTGAGAAGCAACCAAGGAGACCACAACCCCAGAAGAGCCGAGAACTAAGGTTTGTCCAGTTTGTGCGTGCGCTCGTGCCTCCGTAGGGTCCCCGACTCGGTGAAGGAATGCCCGCAGTGACTGCAGGAGTAGGGCTTCTCTCCCGTGTGGATGCGGTGGTGGCGCTGGAGCGACGCCAGCCGGGTGAACGTCCCCCCGCACTCCTCGCAGTAGAAGGGGCGCGCCCCAGAGTGAGTCTGCTGGTGCCTCTTCAGCCTGAGCAGCTGCACAAACGCCATGCCACACTCCTGGCACCTGTAGGGCTTGTCTTCCCGGTGGATCACCTTGTGCTTGGAAAGCAGGTTGGGCTTGTCGAAGCCTTTGCCGCACGTCGGGCAGGTGTAAGGTTTGCAGTCGTCGTCCTCGGGCTTCTGGTTTTCCGCGCCAGGCTGATGGCTGTGCTCGGCAGCGTGCTGGTTACGGTGCACCACGGACCAGGGGTTCCTGGCCATGCCGTTCCCCAGGACCACCATGGAGCGCTCGATCTTGTGCACGTTGCGCAGGTGCCTCCAGACGTCGGCCGTGCGGATGAAGCCCTTGTCGCACTCCGGGCACCTGTGGGGCCTGTCGCTGGAATGGATGAGCTTGTGCATCCGCAGGTTGGCCGCGCGGAAGAACTCTTTGGCGCAGGTGGGACAGCGGTAGGAGTGTTCCACGAGGTGGGTCCGCCTGTGCTCCTGCAGCTCGCTCGCGCTCCGGAAAGAGGAGCCGCACTTCTTGCACCGACACGGCAAAGCTTCCCCGGAGACGGGCTCCGGGTCCTCGGCAAACGCGTCACCAAGAACGGTATCTTCACTGCCATCGTGGAGCCTTCCCCGGGGTTTCCTGCAGCAGTCAGAGGAGCTGTGCTCTAAATCTTCATCTTCACACTGAAGGTCAAAGTTGGTACTGGAAGGGACGAACACCCCAGCTGGACTCTCTCCTTCTTTCTGGTAGTAGGACTCACAGGCTTCTTTATCTTCACACTGTGGCTCTGCAGGCAGCTCCTGCTTACCTGAAGGTCCAGCAGGGTTGCAAAGCGGACTGCACATCTGCGAGTAATTCATCTCTACTTCCTTCTGGAGGCTAAGTGTGTGGCCCTCCTGCTTAGCTGTCTTTCTGGAATAATTTGAATGCTTCTCACCTGTGTCACAAATGTTATTCCCACAGTCCCAGTCCACACTCACATCCATCCTCTGAGGCAAACGCCGTGTTCACCTGCAGCTCATCAGTGATGTGCACACCCAGAGCTTTGGGCCATTCATGGTAAGGCCATCTCATTTTCAGCTCTCTTAAAAGTCCTCCCTAGAAAATAAAAATCATCAGTGATTCTTCTGATATTAACATAAGATAAATATGTAACACTGAAGTTATTTTTCTTATTATAAGAATGGCACAGACTATTAGTTAGACAGCAGGAGAAACAGAATCATCTATTATTAGATATGCAGAAGACATACATTCAACATATGAAACACAGGCTATGTTCAATGAAGTTAAATCCTCTACGGTCATCCAAGCCTTCATTATAAATATAAATTGATAATTTCCATTTTAAATTCATGTAAAGATGAAAAATCGTAGAATCCCAGAATGGTTTGGGTGGGAAAGGACCTTAAAGCTCATCTCATTCCAACACCTTCCACTAGACCAGATTGCTCAGAGCTCCATCCAACTGGCCCTGAACATTTCTAGGGATGGGGCAGCCACAGCTTAGCTGGGCACCCTGTGCCAGGGCCTCACCACCCTCATGGGGAAGAATTTCTTTCTACCACCTAAGCTAAATCTCTCCTCTTTTAGTTTGAAACCATTCCCCCTTGTCCTATCACTATCTGTCCCTGTAAAAAGTTGCCCTCCCTCTTTTCCACACACTCCCTTCAAGTACTGGAAGGCCGGGTAAGACATCTCCGAATACAACCATATATATGTAAGAACACACATATATAAAAACATACATATTTCTGTATTTGCATGCATACACAAATATAAAACTTGCCTATTTCCTTTCAGTAGGCTTGCCAAGGACAGTTATCAGGGCAGCAGAGCGATGTGCCTTCAGAGAAAGGTCTTATTCACATCTCAGAAGGGCCGGCTTCATCAGCCACACAAGCCACGCTTTCTTCTGCTGTGATACAGAAAACAATCTGGATTAGTCCTCGTTAGTCACTGCCTGGAACAGCGTGGCTCGACTCACCCCCAACTTCAGACATTCCCCTTAATTTAACAAGGAGCTGGGTAACAGGAGTATTCCTCACCCCCAGCCCTCTAACTGACCTGCTGCTGCCTTTGGGGAAGGAAAACTTTCCAAAGGATGCTGGCGCTGCGTGGCTTAAGAGAACTCCATAACCATGGCCGTGCGGTCCCTGCAGCAGGGGATGTTCAAACCGCGATGTAGGCTGAAAAATAATAATAAATACACACGTGAAAAGAACGGGATTTATTGTTCCCGGCAGCACGAACTCCCAACTTTTCCCGGCTCCCACGCCCCGGTTCCCCCCGCCCTACCTGGGGGCTCCCGGTCCCCGCGCATCCCCCGCGCATCCCCCGCGCCGGCGGCTCGGCCGTGCCCGCAGCGGCCGCGGCTGCAGCGGCGGGGCGGGACCGGGCGGACAGCGCGGCCCCTCCCCGGCGACAGCGACAGCGACAGCCCTCGCTCCCGGCTCAGCTCCGCCGCCCCGTTCAAATCCCGCGACCGCGATTCCTTCCCACCGCCCCGGCGCAGCGGCTTCTGGAACCGCCGGTGCACCGGGAGCCCGTTGGTAGAACCAGGGAATGGTTCCTTGAAGATCATCTCCTTCCAAACCCCTGCTATGGGCAGGGACGTCTTCCACTAGACTAAGTTCCAACCTGACCTTGAACACCTCCAGGGACGGGGCAGCCACAGCTTCTCTGGGTCAACCTGTGCCAGAGCCTCACGACCCCCTTAGTAAAGAATTTTTTGCTAATATCTAACATAAACCTACCCTCTTTTAGTCTGAAGCCATTCCCCCTTGTCCTGTCAATATGTGCTCTTGTAAATAGTCTTGCTCCATCTTTCCCAGAAGTTCCCTTCAGGTACTGGAAGGCTGAAGTTAGGTCACCCCAAAACCTTCTCTTTCCCAGGCTGACAAATCCCAATTCTCTCAGCCTTTCCTCATACCAGAGGTGCTCCATCCCTCTGATGAACTCCAGGAATATATAAGGACACGCACCAATATCCACAGCCAGGCTTGCTTTTGTGGGGCACAGATGATGAATGGCCAATTTTTAAAAATCCAAACTGTGGTTTATTACAACTACCAAGGAATGGTGTAGTGCCAGCAAACAGTGGCCTTCCTCAGAGGGGTCATGGAAGAAATTACTAAAGCATCTCCAGATCCTTCTCCTCAAAAGCACCAGTAGCAATTATCACTCCCTCACCCTCACTTATCCTTTCTAGAGGTTCCTCAGACTGTTCAGAAGGAAAGATTCTAAACATTCATTTTCACACTGCAGGTCAGAGTCCCTGGGTTGGTCGAATCAGCTTCTGGCGTAAATTTCAAAGTCTCCCCTTCTTGCCACTGTAGAAATCCACATGGATTTCTTATCGGACTGAAGGTTCAGCAGGACTGGAATGCGGTGAATAATCTTCCTCCACGTCCAGCTGCCCAACCTTTGTGAGGCTTCTCTGGAGTCACCTGAATGTTCCTCACCTGCGTGACAACTGTCAGCACAAGAAACTAAGCCTGCCTCCACTCTGTGGTATCATACAGTGCTTACTTGTTCGTAAATGTGGAGACAGGCAGTGCAAATTCCCATGCCCTCTCATGTCTGGCTTCTTTCATGTCAGCTTCTTTGGAAAAGAAACAAGAATTTCATTATCTGCCAGGCAAAGTTAGTATTTAATCTGTCAGTTTAATTGAAAATACTTCAGTAGTGATAAATAATGCAGAACGCTCCAAATGATGTCTCGTGGGTGAGATCAAAGACTCAGGGCAATGCCAGGCACAGCATCGTGTCTTCTGTTGTTGGTCTGAGAGGAGACAGAAAAGGGCTTCTGTGGCAAGGTAATAAAACCAGCACGTACTCACCCCAACACTCAGACGGACAAAAGTGTCAACACACTCATCAAATTCGTGAGCACAGTCCCAAACCTCACCTCTGGCTCTCAGTAACAAAGAACAGGCCTCTCTGCTAACGCTTCCCCATTAACCTAAAACGACAAACAAAATTCAGAGCTCTTATTATATTGGTCCTCGGACGAACATACTCAGCTCTATCAAGTTTCACGTATTTGAATTTTTTCCTCCTAATATTGAGGTATTTAAATGTACTCTGCCTTCCCTTTCATATGCTGCCTCTGCAAGCACATGTTTTTGGCAAATTCCACGTTCTAAGACTTTCCCATTAGTCTAGATGAGTTATTCCAGCACATACACACACACAAAATCAGCTGTAATCCTCAGGGAGAAGGCAGAAAAATAAGTGAATCACCCATTTCCTCACAATATATAATTCCTATTAAAATTACATTATGGGTGTTTTGTGCCCATCCTAGATTTGTATTCCCAATGCACATACCTGGATGCCAAATCCTTTTTATTTATGCCACCTCACTGTCATGCATTTTGAAGAGCCTGTCAGGACAGATGAAGACCTGTAATCAATTTGTCAGCTAGATCTACTTTTGAGTAATTTCTTAAATTTTTTCCCCATTAAATTCACTAAAACATGCAAACTTGCTTGCTGTCCCAATGGGAGTGTAATGTATTTTATGCAGGGTTTAACATCCCAACCCATCAAATTTGAATTTTTTTATTTGCCATAGAGGGTCTGACATCTGGCTACTTTGTTTTAGGGCTGCCATAAGCACTTTAAACATCTGAGAGCTTCAGACTCTTTTACATAAAACTAACAAAAAAAAAAACAAACCCTAACTAAGTAGGAGCTGAATTCAGAGAGACTTGAGTGATACTTGGCTGAAGGCTGAGATTTTAACTCCCCAGGGAAAAGCTGGGCTCCTTTTAGCCCACTGAACTCTGGTGACAGACTTGGAATAGCTGTTAGGGGCTTTAAATTTCGAAAGAACACCAGCCCATTGCCTTCAAATAGTTTTACTTTTTTTTTTTTTATCCTGCTGACAAATATATATGTAAAATATCTAACATATTACTGGTTGTTCAGTTTCTTAAAAATTAAAAGCTAGTAAAACTGAAAAAGGAAAAAACCTCAGAACCCTAAGAGTGTGATTAAAAATTGTGATTAAAAGAAAGTTCAGGGTCTCCAATGCTGTGCTCTCTCAAATCACCCGGAGCAAGGAATTGTTTCACTATCCTAGACAGCTCCACCATGCTTTTTTCCACGGTGCTGGAGATACAAGCCTCTAAAGGAGCCTGCAGGGCAGTAACTTCTGGTGCAGGGAAGAAGGCCACACTCTGTGGGTTTGGAGATCTGTCTGCTACCTGCAGCTTATCCATGCTTAGTCTCGAAAATGCAAACATGAACTTGTTAAGGAATTAAAGGAAAAATCTTCACCTGCTGAGAAGTTCTCTCAGTATCTTTGCTCTGCACTCACTGGTTCCTGTTGTAACTCCTGGATTTCTAGGTTGGCTCCGAAAAGCATTTGATGTTCTGTTTGATAATCTATTCGGCACAAAGGATTTTTTTAATGCAGGATTTTACCTGATTAAGCGTAAACAGTAAGTTTTTAGTGGCGCCCCAGGAAAATACAAACTCTGGGTGAGTTCTTTTTCTTCTTGGTTTTCACAACCGGGGAGGTGGGACCAGATAACCCACCGCGGTCCCTTCCGACGCGAACCATTCTGCGATTAAAAAGGAAAACTAAACGAGCACCTCTGACTGCACTGGGACCACCCCAAAACATCCCAACCTGTCCCACCCTCCGCTCCTCCCAGAGCTGTCGCGCAGTGTTGCCGTCACCAAGGGCTGGGATCAGCCCCTGTCACCCCCCTGTGACAGACACAGCCAGGGATCAGCCCCTGTCACACCCTCCCTGTGACAGTCACAGCCAGGGATCAGCCCCTGTCACCCCCCCTGTCACCGGTCCTTCACACCCCCGTGGCTGACACAGCCTCTTTTCACGCTCTCACGGGACTGGCATTCCCGGAGACCAGCCCCGGCACACCCCCGGCACGACTGACACAGCTGGGGGCTGGCCCCTGTCACCCCTCCATTGTGACTGACACCGTCTGGGAACCTCCCTTGTCACATCTCCAGTTTGACTGACACCACCAGAGACCTCCCCTATCACACCTCCAGTGTGACTGACACAGGCAGGGACCACCTCTGTCACACCTCCAGTGTGAGTGACACAGGCAGGGACCTCCTCTGTCACACCCCCAGGTGAGTGACACAGCCAGAGGCCAGCCCCCCTCACCTACCCAGTGGGAATGACACCCAGACACCGGTCCCTGTTACACCTCCAGTTTGACTGACACAGCCAGACACCAGTTTCCATCACACCTCCAGTGTGACTGACATAGATGGGGACCGCCCCTTCCACACCCCCAGTGTGACTGACACCAGCAGGGACCGCCTCTGTCACACCCCCAGTGCGAGTAACACTGCCCGCATCACACCCCCAGTGTGACTGACACCGGCAGGGACTGCCCCCATCACACCCCAAATGTGACTGACATGGGCAGGGACCGTCCCATGAACTCCCACAGTGTGCGTGACGCTGGCAGGGACTGCCCCTGCCACACCCCCAGTGTGACTGACACCAGCAGGGATCGCCTCTGTCACACCCCCAGCGTGGCTGACACCGGCAGGGACCAGCCTTGTCACTCTCCCAGTGTGACTGACTCTGAGGCTGCGCTGCTGTCACACACACCTGCATGATTGTCACAGGCAGAGACCAACCCCTGCTCCAACCCCCAGCGTGACTGACATGCTGAGACCACCCCGTCCCCTGGCTCCTCACACTCCCATGAGGGTGACAGAGCCACTGTAGCCATGGAACACACCTTGTCAGAGCATAACAACCTCCAAAATGAATAAAAGTGCCCCATCTCTGCTATGTGTTCAAGCCCACCTGCTCAATCCCTCTCGAAAACACACCTGGAAGGTGTATTTTGGGGTGGAAAGGGTGCTTGTCTGCTGGAGGCCTTTAAATTAAACACTTAAATGTCCACAGGCTCCTTAGATGCCAGTTGAAAATCACTGACATCCAGCTGTAGCGGGGTTAGGAATGCTGAGGCATGGGGTGACACAGCTCCCTTACCTGCACCTCATCCAAATTCCACGCTGATAACCTGCATCCCAGCATGTGAGCAATCCCCTAAATATACAGGAGACAGGGGAGAAGGCTCCAGATCCAGGGCTCTTTGCTAAATCGAGTCGGGGGAATGATGCCTGTGCTATGCAGATGAGCTGTCATATTGTCTCCCACACAAGAGCGTCTCCAAAGGAACCTACACCTACTGCAATTATCCTGCAGCATATGGACATTTATAGGTCAACCTGGGGGGAACAAAAAAAAGTGAGAGTAATGGTTGTCCAAAAAAAGCAGGGGCCCAGATAATTTTCCAGTGTTATTTTGGAAAATGTGGACGTGGAACGGGATAAATTATACATACCTGAGAGCCATTAGAAAATGTCAGATTGCCTCTAAAATGCATTAGGAGGGGAAAAAAAAAATATGCCTCCAGGTTTCTTGTGAAAGAGGAGAATGCAGTACTTAAATAAGATTCCCTAAGAAAAATCAGCACTGGAATGAATTTGCAAGCTTATTCCAGCCCTCTCTTGTGGTGGGGACAGTCTGGGGTTGCATCCTGACAGGCAGCAGGCATCACCAGGCTGAAACTGCTGCTGACAGAAGAGCTGCACTTTCACTGCAGGAGCAACCATGATGGATAATCCAGGAGCTCCTCCCGTAATGATTTCGGAGCAAACCCAGAATATTTGTTACCCTTCTCTAAATTGAGCTGGAAAAAAATAATAACTTCTGGTGCCAACGCTACGAAAACAACACATGTGTCTTGACAGCAGAGCACTGGATGATTTAAAAATGAAGACCAACCAACAAATGCAATATTCTGGGTGTTGGGGGAGGAAGAGGACTGGCAAATCCTGAAGTCTGTTTGCATTTCCAAACTCTCAGCGTTCACCTCCAGCATGTACCTGTCACATCCCCCACTTTTATGCACCATCCTCAGTATATTTTCCCAAAGATTCAGCCTCTGAAAAGAACCAAACCCTCTGTTGACTGATGCTTCTGCTGGAGAGCTGAGATTTCTATAATTAGCATCAGAGAGAATTTGGGGAGGGATCCGTTTCTTTGGGTTTGTTTTCGGGTGGTTTTTTTTTTGTTTTTTTGTAAATTTGGATGTTGCACATTTTAAAACAAAAACATTTGCCTTAAAACATCAGCACATCAGTTCATAATTGCCGAGTGGAGATGAGGAGCACGTCAGTAGTTGAGAAAAAACCATTAAATTTGCAGGAAGTGACTGAAGCGTTTGCACAGAAGGGGGCAAATGGAGATAAGACAGGCAGTCTGCTTGCATTTGGCTGTGGGAAACTTGTGCAGCAGAGACTTATCCTCTACAGGAGAAGTTGGGGGGGGGAAATAGTTGCAGAACTGTGCTGGGAACCACGTTCACACAAGTCACATCCTTCAAGGGGTAGAAAACCTCTTCCCTGAATTTTTGATGATACTTTGCAATGACTGAGGTGCTGGTCTTTGCACATTTGGCTTGTTTTTGGTTTACTATCCCATCATCTTCAAGAAGGGTCAAGGCATAAATATCACAGAATCTTAGAATGGTTTGGGTTGGAAGGGATCTTAAAAATCATCCAGACCAATCCCTCTGCAGGGACACCTTCCACTAGACCAGGTTGTTCAAAACCCCACCCAACGTGGCCTGGAGTGCTTCCAGGAATGGGGCTTTCCAGGCTGAACTGCTCCAGCAAAATCCTTTTGCACTGTCCACAGCTACATTACTGCACAAGAAGGACACCCAAATTACATTAAACACACAAGTAGCTCAGCAAAGCCCCTCTAACCTGTCAGGCACAAAAGGTCTGGTTTGATTTGCATTTCGCAGCCCTCCTGACCTGAACTATAACAAGCACAGGAACATCTTCTCACACCGGGGAGAGATCACAAAACACTTACCTGAAATAGAGGCATCTATTCTCCATCTGGTAGGAAAACAAGCTTAACATTTAAATCTGTCTGCAAGGTGGGAGCAAATGAAGTCCTGAATGTCTGCATGAAGGAACAAGAGCATAATAAAACTGAACAGGTAATTGCTGATACATTATCTGGAGACAAAGGCTAACACCAGGAGACCAAGCTTAAAAATAACTGATAACCAAAGCACAGCTCCAGTGCAGAGTGTGGTAACAGGCAATCACATCCTTGACACCTCTGTATCTGCTTTTTATTTTTTGAAACTCAGCACTTATTCACATTAAAAAAACACCACTTGCATGAATCCAGCTGATGTCATTCATGTCATTTTGCACACAGATAATGTACAAGTGCCTCTGTGACCTCATGGAAAGTAAACATTATTTTTATATAAAACAATTGACTTGCCCAGTAAAATACAGGTTTTCCTACTATTTTTTCCCCCCAGAGAACTGAAACTCAAGCCAATAAATCAGAAAGTGCGAAACTATCTGAAAACACCTGGAAAAAGGAGATTAAAATCGTTATCCATGTTCAGTGAATGAATCTATTGGTTGTCTGTCCCAGACTTAATTAGTGAAAACCCCAAAGATTGACTAGATCAGCACAAAATTCCTGACCTGAGCCCATTTCATATTTGACAGGATAAAATACCGCTACCCAGAAAAGCTAGGAGAACAACAACTACGATGTGTGCATGCTGATGAGCTTTCAGAGGGGAAATGGCTTTACGAGCCCAGCCCTGTGCTGAGGAAACACATCTGGGAGATTCAACAAGTGCAAGGAGTAATCAGCGCCTTTTGGGTACCCAGGATTGCCTTGGGGTGTGATTCTGGCTGCTGTATCCTTTTGGGTGGCTTTTAAACCGAAGGATCAGGGGCAGCACAGAGCAGCAGCCAACACAATCAAAGCCACTGTCGCAGGTAATAACTTCAAGATTCCCAAACCGCTTCTAAGTACGTGATACTCACATAAAAATTAATGACCCATTGACTGCAAACAGCAAAGTACAAGGCAAAACCAGATTTGTTGATATATCTATTTGCCATTTGCTGCCTGTCCTCACACTGAAAGTGTTTCTGGTTATGGTTACTGTTAATTGCTTTTTATCTAACAGTGGAGCTAAGAGGCTTCAGCTGAGACGAGGTTTCGCAGTGTTAGGCAATTACACAAACATCCAGATGCACAAAAATTCCCTGGTTTGTAATCTGGATGAGGCAGAACACAGTGACTTATCTCGGGCCTAAAGAGGTTTCTGATCTGGAAAGAAAACAAGGTCGGATTGACCAAGAAAGCATCTGGGAAGGTGAAAAAATGACTCACTGCCTCCTTGAGCTTCACCTGTTACAGCTCACAGATTAAAAATTCATCCACGGCTGCTTGAATTTTAACTCATCAACAGGAACACACAGAAGCGTCGTGTTTTCAAACACTCCACGTCTTCTGAAGACATTCCTCCTAAGGAGGGCTTCCTTGCGCGGTGTCATTATCTCCGACAGATCTGCTTTGGAAATTTCCTCTCGGGGCTCCTCCAAGTTGACAAGTGAATTCTCTGCATCAGAAATATTTGTTCAGAGGCTGCCAGGCTCATCAGTCACTTAGCGGCGAAGGAGGCGGTCCAGGGGGGATTCTGCTCTTCCCCCTCCTGTTGCCCCTGCAAAAATGACACTATTCAGGAGACAATGAGTACAGCCACATGCCTGTGCCGCTTGTTTCTCTGGGGCACTGCTCTATTGCTCTGTGCCAGGGCTAAAAACACCCCTGCTGCCTCATCCTGGCTCTCACAGCCAAATCACAAGCACGCCACAGGCAAGAGAGTTACCTGGTCTGGCCCGAGCACGACCTCCAGCCTCTTGGGCACCCTCCTGCTCTGGAGGGCTGAGACATCCCTGCTGGCTGTCGTCCACCAACACAGAGCTAAAATTATCTGGGACCTGTCCAGGCAGAGAGGGAACACAAACAACACGGCATGGGATTGTTTAACACGCACCTTTGGACTGATGGCAATTCTTCATGGAGTGTACGGGTGATTTATGGCGTCTCCGTGTAGCACCGTGGGTGGATGAGGAGAGGATGGCTGGATCTCAGGCAGCATCTAGACTGGTGGGTTACCAGGCCCTGGATGGCTCCTGACTTACCTAATGAAGAGTTTCTTCCTACAGCTTGACTGCCACTTCATCATTCGTCATTAACAGAGACACTTCGGTGTCTTATCTTGGAACAGGGAGATTTCTTGTGCTCACATAAATCAGCCTCTCTCCAGCTAGAAAGCTCAGTTTTCACCTAGCCAGCCCTTCCTGAAAATGAACTCTGTACCACAAGAAAGAAAAATACCCTTCCCTTTTCATTCTCAAACATGGTGCACGGCCATCTTTTCCCTTTCAAATGCTATTCACTTCTTTTCACCCTTGCTCACTAATTATGAAAATGATTTTGCCTAGACAGAGACAAGCAAAGTACAGTGTAGCTCGTTCTTGTTTTTTCATCTTCTGTGTTTTTGTCACTAGTGAAGGTTTGATTTGACCTTCTTGAAAGATTTGTCCTGATTATTCCACTTATAAGTTGCTGCTGCTCTCCTACACGTCGGAAACCAGATGAGACCAGCGGTGAACATGTCAGGCTTTGAAAGGTGTCACAGGAGAAGAAGTGTTATTAGTTCATCCTGCTAACAAAGGTGTCACGCTGGATTTTCAGCCTCACTGTTACTGCTGTATCTATGGTTTCTGAAGGCGAAAGACAAAGACTCATTAATTAACAGAAGAAGCTGGGAGATAATCTCATGATTAAGTTATTGGAGCGGGACCTGGGTTGATTTCTCAGTCCTGGGCTGGTTGCTATGTGATATTATTCAAAGCACTGCATGGAGACGGGCGTGGAAGGCTGGCAGTGCCAGCTCCCCATAGGCTGCCGGCGCTGTGGGCAGGGGCTGCTGAGCAGCACATTCCTCATTATTGCCAGCTGGAGTCACTTCTGCAGGGAGACAATTGGAAATAACCCCCCAACTCTACATGCATTTCACGTTCTGCAACTGCCCTTTGCTCAATCTTGCTAGTTTTCCAGAATCTCCTGTGATTGACTAAATCACTCCTTTAAATGCCTTTTTTTTTTTTTTAAACTCCCTTTCTTCTGTTTCCCAGTGAATGTCTTTACCTTCTGTCTGTTGCAAATGTGAACAGTTTTAATTAGGTGCTGTTGAAATGTCTTTTGCAGTTTGGCATCCTGTTTGGTTTCATTCCTCTCGTTCTCTTTGCAGTTCTGTTCCTTCCCACATTGCTTATGTTTTCTTGTTTGTGGAAGCTTTTCTTTATATGCATAATTTAATCATGCTGAACTTCAATTTCATCTCTAATACGCATAAATAGGGAAGAGGGCATTCTGAAGCCCATCTCTCCAGATGCTCCTTAAACAGTTGTCTTTTCCTCTAGAGTGTCCTTCAAATGTTACAGGTTTCCAGCCGAACTCAAGGACAAAGCACTCAGCTCAATGGATTTTGTTGTGTTTTCAAAGTATATCCTTAAATGACTTCATTGTTTTTGTACGACTTTAGACATCAGACTGAGACTTCACCTTGAACTGAGGTCCAGAACAGCAGGGAACTGCTCAAGAAACCCAACAAAGAACAAAACCCCAGGGTGGGTGCCATTAATCCCATTTCTCATCCCTTCTTTTTCCTGCCCTAGGTTTGAACTACTGGATTTTGCTTTTGCTCAAGTTATCCTTTCTGTGTCAGCAGCAAATCTACATGGTCTTCCATCCCCGTGGATCTGCTGCTGGTGTCTCATTACTCCATCCTCAGTGCTCTAATCTGTGGGCACTGGACATCACGAAGTCATTTTCTCTGCATTAACCAGATCACTGTTGATCGAGTTACATCCAGCTTATCTGGGGAAGTCAGTAATTTCAATTAAGCTGCGTTAGGTATTTACTTCTAGTTATATAAGAGCAGACAGACTTTCCCTTCTGTTTTTCCCAATCTCCAACAGCAGCACTACAAAAATAATGAAAAATAGGGCTGAAATGAATGACAGAGATCTAAAAGCTCTCTCCTGTTGTTAGGGAACACAAGGGCATGGCCATCTACACCTAAATCCACTCCCAAAGACAATGTTTTGACAGGCGCCACACACAGCCTTTTCAGAAGCAGCCTCTGCAATCTCTCCCACGATCTGCTCTAGCATTTACCTTATACCTATCATGACCATGTTTTCTTTCCCTCCTCTGTCGTGCTCAAACTGCATCTGCTTTGCTATTGTTTAAGCCTACTGATTCTCCCACCCGGGAGCAGGATTTTTACAAATGTGCATCGGATCTCCCTGAGAAGCTGTGGCTGCCCCTTCCCTGGAGGGTCCAAGGCCAGGCTGGATGGGACTTTGAGCAACCTGGTTTTGTGTAAGGTGTCCCTGCCCATGGCAGAGGAGTTGGAAATACACGATCTTCAAGATCCCTTCTAACCCAAACCATTCCATGTTTCTACGATTCCCAGGGACCTGGGCCTGTCCCTGTAGAGAAGTGGCACTGTCTGAGCAGCTGAAGTAAGCCCCACCAAAAGAAAGTATTTGAGAAGCAAGGATTAGCAAGATGAAATTTATGAGAAGCGGATAAATGAATAGGGACAGTTTTTTACCATTCATTTTGCTGAGATTTGACATAAGCCAGTCAGCCATCGCCTGCTATCACATTATCGGGCACAACTGCCTTCCTGCAGGGAAATCACTTAGCCAGGCGTGGGAGAAGAGAGGATTAGGCAGGAGAAGACTTGGGGTGTGATGAATGGGATTTAGAGGCAAACCTGCACCCTGCCCAGTCGCTGCCTCCATCCACGGGAAGGGAACACATTCAGAGCTGAGCTGATCTCTGCAGCACTTTGTCCTGGTGTTGGTTCTCATCAAAGGGTGAAGGACGCTGCCAGTCTCTTCTCTGTGCTTTGGGGTTTCAACAAAACCCTCTGAAGGTGCTCTGGGGTGGGATATGACCTTGGGAAGTACCTTCTTCCAGACCTTCTCTGTGGGAGAACACTAGCAGAGCTGTCCACAGCTAACTTGGTGCAGTAATTCCATCCCTGCATGGAGTTAAACCAGGACTCTCTCTCAGAAATTAAACCAGGAATTCTGGTTTAACGCTTTCCAGCACATATAAAGATATTACTTTTTACGTTTGTGTCATCAAATAAGGACACACACACACAATCAGTATCCTGTAGAGTTTTCCACTGTGAATAACACTTCATTCACTAAGTGTTCCTAGTTCAATCCCAAGGGGACACCAGTAGAATTTGATTCCCTTCTACTCTTAACCACTTACTGGAAATGCTGCAGCCCTGCAGTGCAAGCTCAGAGGTCTCTTCTGGGCCCACAGCAAAAACCCCAAACTATTAACAAGTGATCTCTCAGCTGCAGCAGATTAAATCAGTATCCTAAAAATCAATTCATTCAGCCACATTTTTCAGGCTTTCCTGAGACACTTTGGGGGATTCAGAGCCTTGATCTAAATCGTGACTTTAGTCCCTTTTTCCAAAAACTGTACATATCCTTTTTAATTCCAGCTCCATCCAGAGTCAAGAAGGGCCAAAACACCAGCAAAGGCTCTGGGGTTGTGATGGCTCAGCCAGGAGAGAAAGACTTTTCAAGAAACCTTTCTCAGCACAGTTTCCTGCTCAAATTTTAACCCCAGCATTGAAGTGACCTCCAAAATCATCCAGCATCTTGTTTACCTAGTGGAGGCTCTGACACACTGTAGGTTTGCTTATGCTTAATTTAAGTAGGAAAAGCCCTGGGTAACTTGGCTCTGACAGGCACCGTGACATTTTCTTTCTACAAGGGGAAACCTCAAAGACCATCATGACTGATAAGGTCTGACTGTTTCCACGGTTCACATTTACAGAAAAAACAGGTTAAAATATCTACACAGCTGCTTGACAAGAAAAAAAAAAAGGCCTTTTTACTGTGCAGAGTAGAAACCCTGGCTTCAAAATTAAGGCAGCTAAAATCACTAGTTGCTTTTCAAAATGCTGGCCAAACAGCTGCTGTTTGACGTTTGTTGTGTGCAAAGTTACTGTACAAAAAAAGGAAAAAGTAGAGACGTGTTTGGAAGCACAGGGGTAGCTGCATGCAGAAGAAAACACATGGCTCCTTCCAGCCTGGATTGTGTCATTTAGTACTTGCCTGGATCGTAGAGCTGAAGGCATTGCAACAAACATGCTCGTTGGCCATCAAAAAAAACCCCAAACACTCAGGGTAAGGCAGGTCAGTGTTGTTAATGCTGCCAGTGTGATCACCTTGGCTGCACTGCTGGGCTGCAACAGCTTTGGGTCACCTCACGGGCCTCCCATCAGCGCAGAAAAGCTCCAGAGAGGGTGCTGCATAATATGGAGGCTTTTGTTTTGATCCTGGGTCAAAGCCAGGACTCCTCCAGCCCGTACAGTGGGTCTGTTCATCATCACCACCCCTGCAGGACCAAGCTCACTCCTGATGGCAGAGACACTCCAATCTGGGAGGGCTGTAAGAAAATCAGCAGCCAGAGCAGGGAGGAGAAGGATGCCAGCAGCGTCAGTGTAACGTCCAGGGAATCCTTACAGATGGAGATGACATGGTTAGATGAGTTCAGGGTGGGATTGCAGACTGAGTGCATGGCTCTGAGCTAAAGAAAGCACAGCCTGTGTGTCAAGAGGACCACACTGCAGCGTCAGCAATCAGCTCATTTCTGCTGGTCAAGGTAATGGGAATGGTGGGGCAGCAGCGCCAGAGCAAGAAACACTCTGAGGAACGGTGAGAGATGATTTCAGGAGGCCCTTGAAAATAATGTTAAGGTACTAGAAGCTGGAGAGAGGTGCAGATCAAGCTGCAAAATCTGACCTGGCAGATCAAGTCCCTTCATCATAGTAGAAAGCCCCACAGTCGCCAAGATGCTCAGCTACAGATTGAAAGGTGCTTAATTAGAATGAAAGATGGGGGAAATAAATAAAAGATGAAATGCTTTAAATGAGTGGACAGCAAAGCTCGGCCAGCACAGCCTCTAAAACTACGCATGGGATAGAAAACAGGCACTGCTGAAGTGGCAGTGGGGGAAAAGCAGGGAGGAATGTGTGACAGATATCCCAGCCATTCCATCATACCCGGAGTCAGGCTTCTCCTGCTACTTGCTCCTGGGATTTGAGGTCTGTCCTCTGGGAATAGGAAGCTCATCCTGGCTGTGGCAGCAGGGTGAGGATGTCCAGCTCTCCCTCCCCTTCCTTCAAAGTTATCCCTGACTGCCAGCTGGAAACCAGACACCAAAAACTCCTCGGCTTATTTGCCTTCATCAATATTTTAATAGATACTGGGTTTTACTGTAAGAGACATCACTTCTTGTTAATTTGAGTGCTGGCATGGCACTGGCAGGCAGAATACCTTGGCTCCAAACAAACCCTGAGGGGGAAAGGGAAATATATTCCTAAGAAAAACAATTGGAAAGAATCTAATTCAATAATATATTTTGTTTGGTATCATTCTGGCACCAGCAGTCATCTTCCTGTTATTTTTAGGTTCTGATGACGCTAACAGGTTTTGTTGATTTTTGTTTCTTTATGGGGTTTTATTTTTGCTGTTATGCAAAAAAAAAATCCCAAGGAGAAAATTTCCATAGTTTAATCACACTGAATAAAATTGCAATTATTTCTAGAATTTACGACTTTGTGCCTCTAGATCTTCAGCAAAACATGCAGAGTTTTTTGGAGTCTAGAGGGGAGGATAAGGACTCGTTGGTTGGCTTTGGGGGAAGGAGAGAGGGATGGGATGAGGACAGAAAACAAACACATGTTTACCTAGTGAGAGACTAACAGGGTTTTAGATGAAGCATGTTACACAACCCAAAAGGCAGAATTTGTGTTTAGGAATATAAAACAAACATCAAAATCATCTTGTTTCATGTGTCAGCCTCTTTCTTTGTGTTTTTCTTTCCAAGGGATTAGTCACGGAAGTATTTATTTGGGATATTAGCTGCAGTAGCTATACAAACCAGGCACCAAATATTATCAATTCCTCGCCCAGTATTGTTTGTGCTTTCCACTAAAGTCATGAAATCCTTGATCCGTAAAAGAAGCCTGTTTTGAAGAGCTTTTCCCCACGATTGCCTTTGCTTTGTGCATCACCAAGACTTATTTTTTTGTACACCGAGTGCCTCGATAGCGGGGGGGGGATTGAAGATCCAGACTAAGTCAGGAGAGCCCCCAGGAGAGCGAGGCCGAGAGCAAGGGTAGCAGCATCAACTGTGTGGCCCTGAACCCAGGGTGCTGGGATAGGGAAGAGGTGTACCTGCTGAACCCCAAACCCCTTACCTTTATCCACTCTGAATTCAGGAGCTGCCACAGTCAGTCGATCCCGACGGGGCCGTGCGGTTCCTGAGCTGTGTTACCTGATGCTCACCGAGGTGCCAAGGGATGCTTACCAAGCACACCTGCAGCACAGCTCAGGACACAGTCCAGCTGAGATCCCTCCATGCTGTTTCAAAATGCTGCAGACTTCATATTCTTCAGAGAAAACCCCTCTTTTTGTGTTTCATCAGGGAGGGGTTTCACTGAACATCCCCATCTCTTCCCAGGACTCCGTGGCCAAAGAAAAAGCAAGAGAGAAACAAAAAAGATCATCAGATGATCCTCTTGGGAACTGCATGGGCCGTGGTGACAAATTCCTGACCTAAAAAAGATATTGTTCCAGGGCTGGCCAAAATGAGAGTTAACCAAAGCCTTTCAAATTTGTACTTAGAGACAGCAGGATCCGTATCCCTTCACCACATTTACTGACAGGCTTGAGGCATTTTCTGTTCTTGCTTGAGCACTTGGGATAAAGAAACATTGGTTATAAAACGGCTTGGCTACGAAGAATAAGATAGAAATTATAAATCCCTGTTTTCAGTATTTTTTTTCAGCTTAGATGTCACTTCTGGGCTCCGAGTTGTACAAGGTCCCATATTTTTCAATGTTTAATAACTGGTGGATTCTTTCTGGTTTGGGTTTTATTAAATTATTGTTTTATTTTTACAATTACAAAAGGTATTTGCAAAACATTTGTTTTGTTGTTTTTGGTTTTTTTTTTTTTCCCAGATAGCTTCTGGCTGCTTTCAAGCTGAATTTTGGCAGTCGGCACACATTTCTTATTCCACAACAGACACAGATTCTGCACTTTAAAACTTGCAGTGGGTACAGACCCAAGAGATTATTTTTTTTTTTGTCCTTTTCTTTCAAATCTGCATTAACATCACACATGATTTTTGGTTTGTTTTTTTTGTTAAAGCAAAAGCTACAGCAGAAAACCTGAGTGTGTGTATTCACAACAGCCCATTAGCCACATACCACCCAGGCCGCTCTTGTAGAAAGGGTTATATCAAAAATAAAATCGTGGAAGTGGATGAATTTTACAGGGGGAATGTTTTAATATTGGGGAACCAGATTGCCTTGGATGCAAAACAGAAGTGAGGACGTGTGGTTTGCTGTATCTCTTCAGCACTGGTCCCAAGCCAGCCCACATCATCCCTGCCTGGTGCTTTTCCTGTTGGGGTTTGATGATGGTGAAGGATTGGGAAGAGGGACGTTCATTAGCGTTGCTGGAGGGGAATCCCTTGGCTGATCCTGCTCCCTCTGGCCTTTTGCATCCATCACCTCTTTCCCTGGAGGAAGGTACATCAGAGAGGAGGGAAACGCGCACATCTAATTTTAACTTTGAAGTGGGGGAAATGGTGGTGGTTTTTTTTTTTTCCTGGAGCTCTTTCTTATTCTCCCCCCTCCCTCCTCACCCCAAATATCTTTGCAGACTTCTTAAAACCTGGTTGGTTTGAATATGCACAGTGTTTGCTTGGACCCAGTGCCTTTGGGTAGTTTTTTGAAAAACATGAGAAATTAACATTTGAAAAGGTATTCCCACACACTCTTTGAGCAGGAAATGTGGCTTCCTTCTCCACCCACTGTATCACTAAGCAGCTTGGAGATAAATAATGGAGACTTTCACGGCCATTGTGGTTAAAACCCATCACCCGAGCTGGGATAATCTCTCAAGCCTGTCTTTGCTGAGCAGGGAAATTAAACAGAGGAGCTGCACCTAGATATGTACATGTTGTCTCAGCCATTGGAGGCAGTCGCCCACAGAACTCTGCTTAACAGAGGACGAAATGGGAGATCACAGAATCATGGAATGGTTTGGGTGGGAAGGTACCTTGGAGATCATTCTGTTCCCACCCCCGTGCCACGGGCAGGGACACCTTCCACTATCCCAGGTTGCTCCAAGCTCCATCCAACCTGGCCTTGAACACTTCCAGGGATAGGGCAGCCACAGCTTCTCTGGGCAGCCTGTGCCAGGGCCTCCCCACCTTCATAGTAATGATTTTTTTTCCTCATATCTAATCTAAACCTACTGTCTTTCAATTTGAACCCATTCCCCCTTGTCCTGTCACTACATGCTCTTGTAAGTAGCCTTGCCCCATCTCTCCTGTAAGTTCCCTTCAGGTACAGGAAGGTTGCAATTAGGTCACCCCAAAGCCTTTTCTTTTCCAGGTTGAACAATCCCAGTTCTCTCAGCCTTCATGGAGTAAGATGGAATAAGACAAGAAAGCCATGTTCAGAAACACTCACCTTTAAACCAGTGCTGGTCCTGCCAGGTCTCTCTTGCTGGACACCACAACAGCCACTGGCACTCAGCAAGGCTGGAGAAGATGCTCTGGTTCCTTTTTGCCTGTCCTTGGGTTCAGACACCCAGCCAAGTTACTGGCAGCTAAAAGCAGCTCCTGGCACCTATATGGGCAGGTCCAACCTGGTGTGGGCAGAGCAACTTGTTTAAATCGTGGACCCTTAGGGTATCATCACATGAAGATGTCAGGCTTGGGTCTAGGACCCAATTTAGTACCTGTCCTCAGACTGTATGTCTGGTGCTGACAGACCACCTTGCTTTGGGGTAGGAAAAGCAAGGGACCAAAGGCCCTTGCAGGAGGGACATATCTTGAGATGCACAGCTTGGGAAAGGGTCATGAGAAAGTGTTATTGATCAAAAGCCAGGAAATATTTTAGGTGGCCTACTGCACCAAACGTGGAGGCAAAAATGTAGATGGTTAGAGCACAATATCTGGAAGGCAAAGCTCTCCTGAAGGGCACACTTCAGTGCAGCTGTAACCAGAAAACTGTGGGCAGCACCTTCACACACACACACACAAAAAAAGGAGAAAACCAGACCCAATTTGCCATCCAGGCCTCAGTGTTTTCTTGCCCATTTTTACATGTGCACCAATCTGCCAAGCCAGATGTACAGATGAGCTGTGTGGGCAAACAGGCACTCGTGTGAGCAAACACTGCCTTGACGTGCGCGCTCTTGTGGGCACGGAATCAGGCAGTGCCCAGGGGAGGGAGCAGAAGTGGGGCTGGGGGAAGGCTGACCCCCATCCTTGGGCATAAAACCCCTTTCTCTGCTCCCTGACACCAGCAGGCCACGATAACCAAGGTCAACAAGGCTCGGCACTGCTGCAGGAGCATCTTCCGACCAGTTTCCCCGGCAGGTTGAACCATCCCACCTTGCTGACACGGCTCCCATGCTGACCTCGTGAAAGCCATGCTTGTCTGAAGTCAAATCCAAGGTGAAGTGATTGGCTTGGATGTGAAATGAATCATGGCAAGGTGCTTACCTCATCTCACATATGAATCCCTGTCTTCCCCAGGCTAAGAGAGGACACCCAAAGGAAGCAGGAGAGTGCTGTACCACCCTAATATGACTCTCAACACTATTTATCTTCTACTATCTATGAATAACCTTGTCTAAGCCATTAAAATGAGAAGTAATGCATTTGCCACACAAGCTTTCCAGGAGCACTACAACAGATGAGCAGGTAATTAACCAGCACCCCAACCCTGATAATCACGTATTGTAATTCCAGCAGAACGACAAAGACTCTGTAATACTGACTCCTTTTGGAAGGAATCACAATTAACATTATAGACTGAATCCCTGTTCTCAGAGCAAATATAATCTTCACATAAAAGGGAGTGTTTCCCATGCTCAGTGCCCTCGGAGCACCCAGAGGTGATGATCCCCAAACGTCAGACCAGACAGCTGAGCAGCCCTTGGGCTGTGCCTCTTGGTAGAGTGGGTCAGGGAATGGGTGAGATGGATTTCACCTGGGGCAAGCCTCAACTGCAGGGTGGCTGCATGGCTGGTTGGGGCTAAACACAAAGAATGACTTATAGAAAACTGGGGGTGAGAGAGAGACCTCTTAAATCACATGATTCCATCCTTCAATCTTCCAGGGACCCCTGTCCTAATGGGCAGCAGGATCAGCTTTCAATGGAAAGAGGACAGCAGCTCCTGCTCATTCCAGACCCAAAGAGTGAGGAGCCACCATGGACTCAGCTTTGTGTCAAAAGCCAATCACATCTGCCTCAGGGCCCAGCTCACCCCCACTGGGTGGAAAACAGAAATAGCTTAGAAGGTCCTAAAAAAAAAATACCCCAGGATCTGAGTATTAGTCTACTGCAAATGCTTTGGATTTAGTAGCCCCCGCAGCCAGCACAGCCCCTGTAAAGGCCCAGGGTGGCTGAATATCAAGGGCAACTCTCAGCAGAAGGAGCTGACAAACGCAGCTCCCTCCTGCAGCTCCGAGCACGCTTTGCTGCGCTGCTCCGTCTGATGCAGAGGATGCCAATCTGGCACTGAATTCCTCCTTTAAAATATTCCTCTCTCGGCTCTTAAAACGTCCCCCTCCCTACCCAAAATAAACAAACAAGTTAGAAAGCTCACGAGCCTGGGAACCGGCTGCGGGCAGGAAGCTCTGAGAGATGACGGAGCTCCAGCGTCCCACGAAGGCGGGGGCTTGAGCATCCTTCTGTCTCCGGGTGCTTTCCGGCCCCTCTGCGTCACACCCCACAGCTCCCGCTCCCCCACAGCACGGAGAACACGGAGGCAGCTCCCACGGACCCCGGGGCAGTGTCACAGTGGGTGCTGTCAGGACACCGACAAAGGACTGGCATGGGGTGACCTTCAGGAGACCCAGGGTGCTGTTGGTTCACTGAGGAGATGATAATCTGTGTTATTAACTCTGCACAGGAACGATGTGCCCCCATTCAACACCACAGTGCTCCCGTCCGTCCAACTGGGACAGGAATACTGGAATGCTTTGGGTTGGAAGGGACCTTAAAGATCATTTAGTTCCAACCCGACCGGAAAAAGGGCCGTGTAAGCCAGGCATCAAGCCCTAATCAAAATCAAGGGAGCCAAGAAGATCTAAGCAGCTAAAGCTGCTCCCATCTGTGCCAAGGGCTGAGGCAGCTGAATCATCTCTCCCTACCTAAACCTCATCTGCCCTTTATAGGTTTCTGCCCCCCTTCCTTCCTCGACAGCAACAAATCAAAGTGAAAAACAAAGGCTTTATAACAAACAGTACCTGTTTCCATAGAGATTTGCTTGGGAAATTACATGAGACAAAGATGGAAGTTAGCAAGGAAAATGCAAGGGCTTGTCCTTGTGCATCAGAGAAATGTCTCACCCGCCCGCAGCACTCAGCAGCCTCCACTCTCCTGGATGGGGATGAGTGTGTGACAAAACCCCCAGCCATTCCACAGGACACAGGAGCTGGTGTCCTCTGCCACAGCAGATCTGCTGGCAGGTCCTGGCATCCCTATGAGGATATTCCCAGCCAATCGCCTACAGAGCTCAGCGCTAAATGAGAGGAGCCTGGCTGTAAAAAGGCAAGGGGAAGAAAGGCAGAAACAACCTCTTCTTAAGGGAGAGGATGAAAGTATGAGGCAGAAAACTGAGAGGGGGGGCAGGCAGCATGGGGCCTGCCCCTCTGGGAGACTCAACATCCCACCCCACCATTGCAGCATCGCCTTGCAGCACAGCAGCTGCCAGGAGAAACATTCCTGAAACCTTCCCGGTGCTGAGCGATGCTCAGACTGTGATTCCCCAGCCACATTTGCTGTTCCATGTGGGACAGGCCAGTGCAACCCAGCACCAGTAGACACCTCTGCCCAGATCTCCCTTTGTAGGGAGAGATGAGAGCCTTGCCCATCTCTTCTCATATGCTTGACACAAGCCCGGCCAAAATCACCCCTGGTACGCTACTGACACCAACACTCCAAGAGCTGCTGCTTCTATTTAACAAGGGACACACCAGAAGTTTCTTCTCCTGGCAAAGCGTGATGCCTCAGGAGGAGATAAAAGCATGGATGCAATTAGATTCTCTCCTGTTCGCCTTTAATCAGCTCTCTGAGGAAACGGGCTCTGCAGGAAATTTTTGCAAACACTTGATTATTTCCTCAGCTTTCCAGAGAAAGGAAAGAGTTTCAAGACAGGCAGGGCAGGGGAAAAAAAAGAAAGAAGTGGGAAGAAGATGGAGAATCCACAGCTTCTTTGGACAACGTGTGCCAGTGTCTCACCACCCTCACAGGAAAGAAGTTCTGATTGTCTAATTTAAGCCTGCCCTTTGTCAGTGTGAAGCCATTTCCCCTTGTCCTGTCACTCCATGCCCTTGTCAAAGTTCCCTGTCCAGATCTATTGGAGCCCCTTGAGGCACCATAAGGCGCTCTAGTGTCTTCCCAGAGCCTTCTCTTTTTCAGGCTGAACAACCTCGACTATCTGAGCCTGTCTTCACAACAGAGGTGCTCCCACCCTCTGAGCATCTTTGTGGCACTCCAAAGATGGATTTTATTGCCACACCTGGCCGCATGGAGTCTCTCACACATGTACTGGGCTAATCCATGAACGAAGCTGGAGCTGCCTCCTAACAGTGGAGAGAAGTGGCCATTTTTTACAGAACTGGCAGATAGGACTGGCAAAGAAATGTCTCAGCTAAAGAAATCCATGGATTCACAAGAAGAAAACAGCAGCAGTCTTGTGAGGGACACCAGCTTTGCCGCACAGGGCATCCAGCCTCGGCGAGGCTCACGAGGAAGAGAAACCAAGTGTCCTGCTGTGCCTCCCAGCCGGTGGGTCAGCCTTCGGTGCCGCAGCACCAACCCTCTCCTGGCCACCCCGGAGCCCCTGATGGCACTTTGATGCCACTGCTCCTGACAGAGGGAGCGGTAATCGGGGTAAGCCCAGCTGCTCCTGCTGCCCTTCAACGAGCGTGTTCGCAGGCACACACCAGCCACGGAAAGGGAGGACAGGGGCATGGCAGCTTTTCCCAACAGGGCTGGGAAATTGAAATGGGAGCAAGAGTGTTTGGTACCGTCTTAGCTGGGCACATGGAGGAATCATCTGGTTTTCACACTCCTGCAGAACATGAGATGCTCTCCACCCTCAGGGCCTTCCAGCTGCCTCTGCATAGACCCTGCTTGAAAAGGAAAGAATTCATCCAGCCTTGGCTCTGTTTGCAGGATCAGTGCCCGAGCAGGCACACAGCAACAGATACCTGCAGAGTGACAGAGCATTGCTGCAGAACAGCGAGGACAAGCCACGCTGCACATCCCCGCAGGCTTACGATGCCCACGCAGGACAGTGCTGGCATCACAGGGAGCAGAGCAGAAACTCAGGCCACTTGGTCCTCCAGACAGCAGCTGGTATTCCCAGGGGATGAGAGCCGGGAGCGTGGGTCATCTATCCGTGACAGTCCTAGCACTCAGCAGACACACGAGGACAGCTGGGAGCGCAGCAGAGCGAAGGGAAGAAGAGGCATCTTTCATTTAAGAAACACAGACGTTGTGTTCACTTGAACGGTTCAGCTGAAGTGTCCAAAGCCCAGCAGGACCCACAGCTGGATGAGCAGGCTGTCAGCACGCTCTGTGACTCAGCCTGGAGAGCTCCTCTTCCTGACTCAGCGCTGAAAGATCCATCGGGGTTCCCGCGGGAGAGGCTCTTATGAGACACTCATGTTTGTGGCTGATGCTGGAGACCTGCGAAAATGCCAGAATCCCTTTGTACAGGGGATCCTTGCCCCCTGCTGCTCCATGAAGCCCCTCCTGTGAGAGCTCATACAACTGCTGGAGCCTTGTGCAGCGTCCTGAGTCCCCTTTTTCGGCCTCAGAGCCATTACCACACATTTTGCCGACAAACTCCCGCGTGACTTTCTGACCGGGCATCCTGAGACGCAGGCTGTGACACCCCGGATTTGACCAAGCCACAGGGCTGGGTGCACTCAGATTTACCTGTGGGAAGATTTTTAGATCCCATCAAAATCTCTGCGGCCCCGCTCGTGCCGAGAAGCACCGCCCCGGCCAACGCGAGGCACCGGCAGCCAAGCAGCCATGCAAGCAGCCAGTCTGCAGGGAGCCAGCCCTGTGCCAGGAGAGCTCAATCCGTGGTGGGCAGGCAAGGCAGGCAACCACTGCCTGCGTGGCGAGCGAGCTGCCTGCAAGCATCTGCCCTCACCAAAGACACGCTCTGCTCTCTGCACTGCTGAGACCTCGTGCTATCAGGATGCTCAGGAACTCGATAACCACCTCTAGTAAAGCCTCCTTCTTCCGTCAGGAAAGCTATTTGTGCCGCCACGAAGCAGGATTTGCTTCTTCCACCCCGAGCTGACACGTTTCAGGGAGCAAAGGCTGTCTCCTCCTGTGCGCCCAGATGGTATCGCCCCCAGGAGCCCCATCCCCACTGAGAGGCAGGCTGTTACTGCAGCACACAGCACCAGCGAGCCCAGGGCTTCCTGACAGCCTCAGAGCAGCACTGAGAGAGTTTTTGGTGCAAGAGTGACAGCACCTTGCAGACATCTCACATTCCATCCCTGGAAATGTTCAAGGCCAGGTTGGATAGAGCTTGGAGCAACCTGGTCTAATGGAAGGTGTCCCTGCCCATGGCAGGGGGGTTGGAACAAGATGATCTTTAAGGTCTGTTTCAACCCAAACCATTCTGTGATTCTGTGATCTGTCACCGTGACCACATGAGCATCACAGCTCAATGAATGAGCGTGAAGGAGCAGCTGTTAGGCTGCAGTTCCCTCCTTTCAGTTTCTCTAGGAGCAGTTCACCCTCACACTCCTGGGGGCCCTATTTCTTAGGATGTGTCTGCATGTGTCACCACCAGCCCTGCTGCTCTCTCCCCTCCCTTTTGATTTTGCCCTCCCTTCCTTCTTACACGGATCACCCATTTTGTTGCACAGTGACGTTTAATCCTGTGTTGCAGCCCATTCAACCAGGCACCGAAGAAGTCAAGCTAAACTGAGGCTTGGATTTATAGACCAAAACCCACTAAAAAAATCCCTCCAGCTGGTCCACCCCCCCCATTCCCAACCCACTGCTTGCAACCATGACTGCTGAGATAACACCAGGAGAGCTATTGAGTCTGACAGCTGCCCAGAGTGCCCCGTATAACAGTGATATAGAAACTCACGGCCATTTAGTGCATCCACTGCTGAGTACGCCACAGGACCCAGGGTTCTGCCAGAGCCCTGGAAATGCAAATTAAAACATGGCTGTTCGAGGGAGAATTTGTTATTCCCACGTCCTAAAGAGAGATAAATTTCACGGAGCCACATTTCACATCTGTCCCCGCATGCCACGGCGTCAGGCACAGAGCACAGGAATAGACGTGAGATAAAATTCCAGCTGCATCTTGAAATAAGTCTGGCTGCAGTTTTACCACTCGCCTCTCAGCTGTCCCCTTGGTCCTGCTGTCGTCTGTCCCACTTCTCCACCTGCCAGGTGGGGTGATGGACACTGCCAGGGTGCGACCCTGTTCAGAGCAAATCCTTTCTCTGGGGGAGCAGGAGAAAATGGTGAGAACAACCACGAGGAGCTGAGCAGGAGGAGAATGTCAAGGAGGGTCCCCCTGGCAAAAAGAAGCTCTCCCTCCTCTCCACAGCACATCTGACACCGGGGTGGGCAGTTTGGTGGCTTGGCCACCAGCATTGCTACATGACCTCTTGGCTTTATGGCATCAGGACAAGGCTCCCTGACATAGGGCCAGGCAACACCAGGCCTGCCCAATACCTCATGGGAGTATCACTGCCATCCTCTGTGCCTGCCTCCACAAGGATGCCAACAGCCCATGCCTTGGCTTCCTCTCCAGCAGGACCCAGCCTGCAGGTGCTGGGCCTCGCTCCTGCATTTCTGTGCACACGGGAGCCCTGCCTTTGCTTTGGCCTTCTGGAGGTTCATGTGATCTACAGAGAAATGGGAATTTATGGATAAATACAAACACTAAATAAGCTCCCTCTGCCAGAGCTCCTGCTTTATATTCAAGCTCTCATGACAGGCGTTTGTCAGGAACAGAGGATACAGCGTTCTCCATCTGCAGCATGTCTCCGTATGGCAGCGCTGGCAGAATCAACTTGTTCTACTCAGGGCTGTGAAATTCAGCCTGGGAGGTCTGTCTAGCCCTCCTGACCTCCAATTTCCCAGCTAAAATAAGTTTTTGTTGCTGGGAGAGGAGCCAGGCTCCCTCCCAGCGCTGCTGGGGCCTCTCCCCTGTCCCAGTCTGTGGGACAGCATCCTCCCATCTCCTCTGTGCCTGCAATGGTGCATAGGAGTGGCAGAGCCACCCCCCTTCACTGTGAGCCAAGGGAAGGGGCAGATTATTGAAAAAAAAAAGCCTATTTCTTGGCCTGATTTCAGTCAGGAGATGATTGTCAAACATTACTTACCCATTTCCTTCCCAGACTGAAACCTGACCTGTTCTCATGGCTTTGTAATAACATCTCTGAGTTAATTCACTGGTGTCATTTGTGTGCCAAAATAAGGCTTAACCTCTTTCCCTTGGTGCAGAGGCTGGTCTGAGGTGCAGGTGAGAGCCCTGGGGGCAATGGGGGTGGCAGCTCAGCCCTACCAAGCACAGCCCTGACTGAAAGCCTCCTGATCCCCAACCAAGCAGAGCAAAAAAGGGTTGCTACAGGGAGAAACTGTAAGAAACATGATTAAAGCACTCAGCAAACACCAGCTCCTGCCAAGACAGGAGGATTAGTCCCCAGCCCACTAGGAACTGTTACTCTCAGCCCTGTGATCTCATACCTCAGTTTCCCCACCTGTAAGCAGGGCTGGTCTCAGGGACAGTGGAAGCCTGTGCTGGCCTAAGGAGAGCAGTAACCAGTTGCAGCTCCCCCAGAAGAAGGGCAGGGAGATCCCCTCAACCTCCTCACTGCTGTTTCAGAGGTGGGCACTGCAGTCAGCCCACCCTGCTCAGGTGGGAACGGGCATCTGAGCTTGGAGCTGGCACCAAGCCGTCAGCCGAGCATCCCACAGGAATCTCAGGGAAATGCTTGATGCCAGCAGCTCTATCTCCAAATAATCAGGGTCTGGGAACAGCTAATCCCAGCAGGGGCTGCAGATTTTATCCACAAAAATCTCCTTCCACAGTTTCCTGCAGCACATTTTTTTTTGGCTGAATATTTCTAAGCGTCCCCTCCGGCACAGGGCGGGTGGTGGATACAGAGGTTCTGAGGGCAGCAGCAGTTTTACAGCCAGAGGTGACAAGGCAAAAGGCCTTTTCCCTGAGAGCTGGTGCACCCAGGGAGGCTTTCCTGGCGGGATGCTCCTGGGCACAGTGCGGAGGAAGGCCAGCCTTGCTCAGAAACGTCCCATCGGGTGTGTTTAAACACCCACCAGCCTCTCACAGACAGCGGGAAGAAGCCGATTGTGTAAAACAGCAAATCGCTGTCGTTAGCACAGGCTGAAAAACCCCGCTGGAGGACTTAATGCAGGGGGAAAAAGGAGCTAAGGCAAGGAGAGGGTGGTGGCACATGTGACTGATAATCCCATCTGCCTGCTTCTCTCTCAGCCATAGGTCTTCATCCCCTCTGGCGCTGCTGAGATGTTGCAGGCACGGAAGAGCAGGGTGAGAATATGTCCCTCTCCCCAGATCAGCACAGGCCAAAGCAGGGATTTGCCAACATCCATCACAGAAACGTCCCCAAGAAGCAAAGAGGAGAGGGTGGGCTTTTTCTGCCCGACTTACACCCTTCCTTGCCCTCCTTCCCTGCTGCCTGACCCGCTGGAGCATCTTCCACCCCTAAGTGATCACTGGGACCTGCGGACGAGGATGCTTGTCCTCGCAGCAGGGTGATCCATCCTCCACGGGACATGCATGGCTGGAGACACCAGGAGTGTGGGGACTGCAGCAAAGCCCCTGTTCCCAGAGCTGGTGTGGATAGCCCAGGCCGTGGGTGGCAGACTGGCTGTGACCCAAGGCTGTGTCCTTGAGAGGATGAAAGGATTCATGGTTTGTCCCGTTGCCTCTCCCCCATCACACCCTCTCAGCTCTCACTTCTGCCGCAGAAAGCAGCTGCAGCTATTCCTGCTGGGAGGTGTAAGACGAGGCTTTGCCAAGGGGCAGGGGAGGCTTTGCTAATTCACAGCTCCTTCGCACAGCTCGCGCTGGTTTCCTAATTTGCTCCTGGCTGTTAAGGCGGTGAGACTTGCTGATACAGCACAATATCACACGCTGGAGGAAGAAGGCCTCGAGCTGGGACAGGTCCTTACAAAGTTATGGCTGTGTAAATGGGGTCCACCTTTTGATCAGTGAGAAGAACCTAAAAAAAAAAAAAAAGGCTTGATTGCAATTTCCCCCCCCCCCTAAAGTAAACTAGCAATGAAATAAGGATATTTCAACCCCCTGTCAACACTTCAGAGGCCAAGGCAGTGGGCAGCTGGGAGTTGTGGCTCTGGCTGATAGTCTTGTATGCTCTATCCCTTACCCAGAGGACCCAGAGATGTGACACTGTTGTCTGAAGACCAGATACCATAGGATTAACCTTTGCTGGGAAATAATAACCTTGGATTTATTTTCTTCTCTGCTCTTTCCCTTTTGGAAAGGGGAAAAAAAGCCCTCGCATCATTCATGATGGCCATGATGTAGATCTGTGAAAATCAATCCGAAAATCACATCATCTATGGCAGATTGCTCCATAAATTGACTGACTGAGTCCCAGGGGAGCATGTGTGGGAGGGAGAGAGAGTCTAGCTTAGGCCTGGCTTTACAAAATAGCTACCCATCCTTAAACTTCATCCCCAATCCCTTGCACCCCAGGCATCACCAGCACCTCTGCTGAAGTCTGCTGGAACAACCTGCTGGGTGTGTTGCATCCTTGCCAGGGTCTCTACAGCAGCTCCCTCGTGCACTGAAACACTGCAGAGCCACCCAGCTCAGCCCTGCCATGGCTTAGGGCTGAGCACATCAGGTGATTTTGGGTGATCTCAGCTGCAAATTGCCACTGCTGGGTTTCTACCCACTCACCCAGCTCCCCCAGCACCCGACTGCCCACTGCCAGGGACTCCTGGAGAGCCCTGTTTTGGGGAGAGGGTGATACCAGCTGGAGAAGGAGAGCAATTAACACTTTTGGCATTCATTTAGAAGCCAGAATTGTGTTGATCTGTTTTGGTTTTTTTTAATTATCCACACACAAATAACAAAGGCAAGTGAACAGTGGACTCTTTCCTGCTCAGTGGTATTTAACCACGAAATGGGATTGTGGGTTCCGAGACAAGACAAGACTGCGGGAGAGGCAGAGGTGAGACCAGCCCTGCCCATCCTCTTCCTCCCTACTGCCTGTTAAAGCTGAAGGTGACACCAAACAGCTCCCAAAAACCTTGTGGGAGGCAGTATGTACCAGCTGGCTCTTCTGTGCACTTGTAGGGACCAGTTTCCAGGGAAGTCCACGGTATTTCACCTGCTCGACAGACTCCTTGCTCATGGAGTCTGACAAATACAGCCAGTGTAGATGTGCAGCACTACATCACTGAGCAAGGCAGATCATTGTCAAGAGACATAAATAAATGAAAAGAAGAAAAAAAATAGAGGTGCTGAGCCAGGCCAGGATGTTCCAGCCCTTCGGGGAGGGCAACCCTTGAGAGCACATCCTGCTAACTTTGAAAGCCAGGCTGGTTCTGGGAAGGAGTAGAGGTTGTAGGTGCTTGTTTGTCAGGGTGATGCTCACCCATGGGGGAATGGTCACCCATGGGGGGATGCTCGCTCGGGGAACTGCCGGTGCTGCCAGCCTGTGAGCCAGCAGCTCCACGTGGCTCCCGGCATGAGTAAGCACCAGCCCCACTTCAGAGCCCACACACATCCTTGGCACTGTGAAAACGTGCTTGTAAGTGCCACTGGAGGAACGAAAGGGAATGAGGGGGATGAGAGCCACCCCAGCATTTCCCCTCTGAGCCATCAGCTGCGCCCCCTGTCAGGAACAAATCCCTGCCCGCTCATCCTTGAACGTACGGATTTTCAACACCTCACTGGCACTGAGAAAAGGAAGACAAAAGGTTTCATTCTTTCAAGTCCCTCTCCCCTCCTGTTGTCCCTTCCACCCCCAAGGGACTTTGGTTTGACTCCAGCATCTTCACCATCCAAGCTTCCCTTGTTTTGGCAGAGGAGTGAGCATGGTCATCACTAGGCATTTAACTGAGGGTGTGTTTGAGTCCCAAGGACCAGAGCCAGGCTTCTCTTGCAAACCCCCAGGGGTGCACAACTGCTGACATCCTGCCCATAAAATATTCCAGAAAGCCTTTAGGGAAGAGTCAGTGCCCACAGAGCTACAGATGCACCCAGTGCCACGGGCCTCCCTTTGGCATTGTACGAGGAAAGCAGGGCAGAGAGAGAGAAAAAAATGTAATAAGATGAGGCTTCTTCCCAGGAAGGGTCTTTTCCCAGGAAAAAGAGCCAGGTTACAGGGTGATGATCTGCAGCAGTCCCAGAAGAAGGACTATTCACATCCTCCAGGTCCCTGGATGTAAGACAAGCCATACACTCTGCAGTGATGGTACTGAGGGGAGGGACTGCTTCCACATCCCAGGAGCCCATGAGCTGCCTGGGCAGCTCTGCCTGGGACCTGGGCCTGGAAAGGTACTGGAGCACCCGGGGCAAGGTGAGGGGAGCACACACAGGCCAGGATTTTGGGTTCCTGGTGAACCTGTCCCCACAGCTCTGCCAGCGCCGGTGAGGAGGAGCAGCCCCAGCACTTCTGGCAGCTGCACACCAGCAGCATCTGTTTCTGGGGTACTTTTGTTCCCAATTTATCCCCTGTCTCCTGGAGCTATTATAAGCAGGTACAATCTGCATTGCCATTGTTATTCAGATGATGTACAGATAATTTTAACCTTTCTGTTCCATTTGTCAAGGGGCTTTTTTTAGCCTCTGCGCCTGCCAGGCAGAGTGCTCCGACAGCGGAGGCTCCCCGTTTTGCAGCACCAGTTTCCCTTGCTAGGATGAAGCTCTGCCTCTCTGCATTGCTCCTGGGTGCCTTCATGGCCCCAGGTATTTTATGGGGTTTGGGGAAATGTGGTAGAGGTTTCTAGCTCTAGCTACATCCATCACTCATCCTGGTACCAACCTCCCAAGCAGGGCTCCATGGGATGTCCATCAGAGATACCTGCACACTCCATCCTGCTTTCAAAGTCTTTGGAGCAGATCATACTGAAGACAATCACTTCAAAGAATGTCAGTGCAGGACTTGTGGCTCGCACAGGAGGAGGTCCTCTCCTCAGACTGCTTCCAGCACCAGTGCAAAGCCCTCATCACCACCCTGCAGAGCCTTTCCTGCAGTCAGGAGCGCAGAACATTTTTCTTGGCTATAAAGTGGGAATTTACTTCCCAGCCTGAAAAAAATGCTGGGCTGTCACTGCATCCATCGCCTCAGGAAGTGCTCTCAAAGCTGGGGCATCTCCTGGAACTGTGCGCTTCCCACTGGAAACATGCTTTTCATCACTTCATGAGCCAAAGAACTGAAAACTAAGCCTGTCAGCATTTGGGTTTCTGGTGACCCAATAGATAGAATAGAACAAAGGGAAAGATGTACAAAGCAAAGAGCAAGATAAAGCAAATTCCTACAGGCCACGACATTTGGGCTTAGTCCTCGCTGGCACCCCAAAGAGAGGGACTGCAGCATGTGAGAAACACACAGGGAAAAGTTCATATCAAAGTGGTCCAGACAAACAAGACGACTGCCTTCATCCTTCCCTGAGCTCTGCTTGGCACCCTCCTGTCACTGGGAAAGAAAAGGAGTCCTGTTGAAAAGCCATAAACCATCCCTGTCACCCGTGCTCAGCCTGGAGGCTGCCACAGGCTGCTGCCTCACCTCTGACTGCCTGAGAACTTTCTGTGCTTTAAACAGCTCTGGAAAAAAAAAACAAACAAAACATGACTTCAGCATCTTTGCTTGACAACTCACCCATGAGCTTTGGACCAGGCATCAGCATCCTCTTGACATCTCCTGGGCGCAGGCGTGGAGAGGTGGCCAAGCTGTTTGAATTCCCCAAAGCAGCAGATCCCAGCAGGGTTTCCAAGCCCTCGGTTTCCAGGCTGATGCTCCCTTGCATTTCTTCAGCAATACAATATCATGACGATGCTCTTGGCTTCCCCTGGAGGTTTGCTGTGGTGCTGGTGTTCACAGCTCCTCAAGCTCCTGGCCTTGGACCCCCAAGATGCCCAGTGCCCCCCAGCTGGCATGTCTGGAAGCAGCCAGGCACAAGCCACAGCTCCCCCTGGATACCAACCCTTCCCAAACATCCTCCCTGCTTCTCTTCCTCACAGCTCCCCACCCTGCTTGGGAACCATAGGGATGCCCACGCTGGGTAACATCCCATCCCATGTTGAAGGGACTGCCAGCACAGGCTGTGTGCCACCCCCTCTCTGCCTTGGGAACCTTTTGCAGAGGTCCATCATCTCACCCAGAGTCCCCATGGCCCCACCAGCATGGGGGGTTGCCAATGAGACAGGGGTTGCAGCAGTTCTTTACAACAAGGTTTTATTTTTCTTTCCTTTTGACAAAAAACATTGAAGTTGTACATCGTTGTCAATCGGTTCGGTTCCCTGTTTGGGTCCGAACTAGCATGTTATGTTACAACATCCCACCCCAGAGCCTGGGGGTGAAGGCAGAGCATCTCCCACCCACCCTCCCACAGCCCCAAGAGCCACCAGCCCCACACCTGGGTGGGCTCTGCTGCCTGAGGCCTCACGGCAGAACAGGAGGATGGTGCTGGGACAACCAGCCTGGAGGGCACAGCGGGGCTCTGTGCTCATCTCCCCACCAACCCACCACAGTCCCCATCCAGGAGCTTTGAGTCCAGTCCCAACACCAAACTGGGAACCAGTTGCATGCTACTGGTGAACTCCTGCCTGGGCAGGGGCATGTCCTATGCAGGGAGAGGTTGAAATACATCCCCCGCTTCTCATCCTCCCTCCCATGGTCAAGCATGGCCGGCAGCCACAGACACTGTGAGGGCACTGGCAGATCCTCGGTGCCCAGGAGGAGAAGGAAACGTCCAGAAAGCCACAGATAAGAGACTGCACCGCAGCAAAGCGAGTCCAGAGCCCTGGAAAGCAAGGCGCAGGCTGCAATGGCGCCTTGGGGCTGGTTTTCCTTCCCCCTCAGCACAGTCCTTTCCGTGGTCGTCCTGGGGGTTGTTTTTGGTTTCAGAGGTGCCGCCTTGTCCCCGTGCGTCCCTGCTTGTCCTCCCACCATGGGAGCAGGACGGTGGCTGTTTCAGGAGACACAGAAGCGGGGCAGTTTTTTGGGCCCTTTCAGGGTAAAAAGGGGGCTCTGTTTTGTTTCACACAGTTTTTGTACGTTAGTTGCACGCAGGGCTGACATGCCAAAAAGCTCGGGTTCGGACACTGCAGCCCAGTGCCACGTACAGGTGCACCCCAGGGGTCGTGCCCCAGGCTGTACCACCACTGCAGAGCACCACCACACACCGCTCACCGGCCCCACTCCGGGGCTGAGGAAAGAAAAAACGCTCAAAGCCTGAAATCCGCATGAAACGTGCCCCCGCTTTGAGAGCATCACTCCCTCCCTCCCACCCGCCAGGCACAGACACAAAAAGCCGCCTCCTCCCCTCCCCGCGGGCTGTTACTCAGAGCCCGGTGCATTGTCAGACACCTTTCTGCATTTAGAAGGAGACGATACCACCGTCTATATTTAGAGCAGGTACGGCATCGCCTCCCCCGGCCCCCAGCACCACCACGTCCCCGGTCCCGGATCCCACACAGTCCCACGCCGCCCGTCAGACCCGGCTCCCCCAAATTCCGGCACAGGGAGCAATGCTCCCACGGCTTCAGGCTGAAGCCGTGAACTGCTCAGGGATGGCTGGAAGGGGACAGGTCATGACCACACCCCCAGTCAGCACTACGGACCTTCCCCACAGCTGAATGGGGCATGGTTTGTCCCCAGACGCCGAGATGGGAGATGCAGGATCTGAGCCAGAGCAATGGAAAGGGCTTCCTGGGGAATTTTTTGATCCTTTGGCAGGTGGAAGTGTCTGTTTGGGAAGCACAGAGGGAGCAGGGACAGCAGAGGTGCCACCCACTAGCAGGGACCAACGGAAGCAGGAACAGCTTTGGGCCCCATAAGCGAAACTTTGGTGCAGAGAGGGCAGTTTCACCACTAGAAGGAAGGATTTTGGTCCGTGCCCAAGCCCTGGAATAGGCAGCCTTTGGGAGTGGTGGGGCTTGCTTCTCACAGAGCAGAGCTCCACCAGGGGAGCTCACAAAGCAATCAGGGCAGGGGCTGATCTGCACATGCAGGAGTGGGACACTTTGTGCCCATAGCATCTTTCGGTCAGGAGAAGACATGAGTTATCCAGGACCAAAGCAAAGCTTGGCCAGGGCCACTGCTCTGCTGAAGAACAGCCCCAAGGACTCACACCACCACAACCCGCAGCACAGCAAAGCCAGGAGCAGGAGGAAGGGCATCGTCCTGCCCATCTCCACAAACACGCCTGCTCCAAACGCACCGACCAGCCCCCAGCCCACAGAGTAAGCCCTTCCTGAGGCTGCAAAGGCACAGCACCCCTCTGGATCCCCAGCACCACGCTCAGGCTGACGAGAGACACAGCCCACAGCAGAATCACACCACTGAGCACCAGGGTGAGCCACACGTCACCACGAGGCCACCAGCACCTCCCTGGGCTGGCAGGCACAGCATCGCACCCACAGCCGACGGTGTGCACGGATCGCGAAGAGCTGACAGCACAGAATTATCAGCTTAATTAATGACCAGCACTGGAAGGTGGCCAAGGTGGCCCTGTTCTGCATTTTCAGTGTTTGTAGGAGGGGTGAGCCGCCCTGCTCACCCCCCCAGACCATGCTCCTCGCTCAAAGTTCCACCAGCTCTCAGACACCCACCTGCTGTGGCACTGGCGCCACAGGGCTTGCAAACCCAGCCCCCCCAAGTGGCAGCCCCTCTCTCCAAAGGAGGTGCCAGGCCCCAGGAACGGGCAGGAGCCATGGCTGCAGGGGAAACTGAGGCAGGGGTGGTGCCAAAGCCAGGCTCCTCTCCCAGAAGGACAGACCTTAAGGTACCATTATGCATGCACGACATCTTCATTCCCCTGCAGACACGGACATCTTCTTTTCCTGGGAAAACACAGCAAAGAGGCCTCTGAGAGGTTTGCCATCACCATCTTGGCAGCACTGGTGCCAAGCGAGCTGTACCCCCAGGAACAACCCCATCCTCATCCCTTGGGCATCCCACTCCTGCAGGCACTGCCAGCAGCTGAGCTGCCCAAGGACCCTTTGCCACAGCCATCTCTAATGGAGAAAATGCAATTCCCACCACTGGAACTGCCTGGAACAGGAAGCAGGGTGACATTCCCAATGCTCTGCTACAGCGACGGGTGCACAGCAGCCCCCTGGGGAGGCCTGGTCCTGCCCCCACCAAAGGGGGTGCAGGCAGCAAAAGCCCCAAGGAGCTCCCCAGCATTGTCAGATGACTTAAACAAATCCATGTATGTGTATATCTTTATATATACAGCATATAAATATATATACACACAGGCACACCTAGAGTTCTCCGTATATAAATAAATATATGTCGGTGGGAGACAATATACATTCGGCAGCACTGAGCCCCCCTGCCCCAGTACAAACCAGTTGGCTTCAGTTTTGCCCCCACTGGCAGACAGAGCTGCTCTGGTCTGTCTGGTGCCCTCCCATCCCCTGCACCTCGCCAGCACACCTTGCCCCTTTTCCCAGCAGGATGAGACCCCCAGGGAGGGTAATTCAAAGCCACAGCAGCACAAGCCCAAGCAATAGAGCAAAGGGGGCCCCTGGTACCCCCTCGCTGGGGCTCTCCGGCCTTTGGGAGCAGAAACCCATCGGGATGAGCCTTCCCGGGGGTCCCACTTGGGGCAGGGAGCAGGGCTGCGGCTGGGGGGGCTCTCCCTCTCCCCCCCAGCGCGCACACCCAGCCGGGCCACTCCACCGCCCATTAAATGCTTCTCTGTGCAGAAAAAAAAGTGATAGTAATAAATGAAACTCGACAGATTTTAATTTTTTTTTTTTTTGCACAAAGACTTTTTTTTCTTTTTTTCTCTCTCTCTCTCTCTTTTTTTTTTTCCCCCCCTCCGTTCCAGTCGGTTTTGATTTTCTCCTTTTTTTTCCCCCCCCCCCTGCATTTGGTTTCTGTTTAAGTTTCATTCCCAGGCGTGGCGAAGAGCATGCATTGGAGAGGGGGGGGGGGGGGGCGCGGGCGGCGGGGGTGGGGGGAGCTCCGCAGGGGGCTGCGCGGTGGGGGCTGATAAGAGCCGGGCTGTGGGATGAGTCATTCCAAGCGTCAATTCCACGCATACGGGCTGGGATCTTGGGGGATGGAGGTTTGGGGAGGGGGGGTTGTGCGACTGGGAGAGGGGTCTCGGTGCTGCGAGTCACCCGCTCCATAATGTGGATGGGCTGTCTTTTGGACGGAGCTGGGTATTAAAATCAGATTAAGGCTCCTTGGCAGCGCCGGCGGGATCACGAGAGCGAGCCGTGCTGGCTATAGGGCTCGCATGCTTTTCCATTTTGGGGGCTGGAAGAGAGGCGCTATACAATAAACCGGGCAGGAGCCGGAGCCGTGACTGATCCGGAGCACTAACCGCGCATTTTGCAGCCGGATTGATGAGGCTGGTGCAAGTGGGAAGAGTTTTCTGTAGTTATATGTCATCCCCCGACCCTTCACTTTCATAACCACGGATTACAAAATAGCTCCGATTGTGAAGCGAGCACATTCATCCCAACCCTTGCTCTCTAACCAGTTCAGCTCCGGGATTGCAAACAGTGTGTGTGTGGGGAACGGGACGAGGACTAATCCTGCCGTTTGGGTTCAAAACAAACAAGGTCTCAAGACTTGGTAAATCAGATTTGCCCCCGGTGCATGTGCCAGACAGAGCCAGGCAGGTCTTGCCACCAGCCAGATTGATGTAGTCCCGGCACCTCTCCTCGCATGCACCAGCTCCAGAGCGCTCCGGCTTGGCACGGGACCCGGGCGGCTTGCTGGGGGCAGATCAGGGGGGAGGCGGCAGCTTGGGTTGTTAACGAAGACCTGCTGACAGGTTGATTGCAGCAGAAGGGTCAGGAAGGGTGAGAAGTGGGCCGAGAAGATTTTGTAAAGCAGTTTGTGTTTTCTAGTTTGATTTGTTTTATTATTGCTGAGGGAGACGTCGACTTGGAGGAGAGGAGGCTGGCGGTGTGGGATGCTGTCCCTCGGAGGAGGCTGCTTGTGAGGGATGCCATCCCTCAGAAGTACAGCAGAAAGGCTGCTGCTCCCACCAGCCCCATTGCTCCCTGGGCAGGTGAAAGTTCCTGGCTCCACTTCCCTGCAATAATCCTCCTGTTCTCTGCATGCTTTCCGTGAAAAGCCCGTATGATTGCAGCACGCGTCTGAAGCCGTGCTTCTCTTTTTTTTTTTTTGCTTTTTGGTCAGCATTTGATGTGCCAATTTAGGAATCTTATTCCAAAAAGAGACTGCTAGTGGGGGGAAAAAAATCCTGTGAATTGTCATCGTTCTCTGGCACAAACCCACCATGTTGTGAACATTCCCTGCAAAATTTGGGACTGTGAAATGGCCTGTGCTGAAATAAGACCGTGTTTATGGCATCTCCTGAAATGCGGTTTGCTATGTCCCCTGATTTTTTTCCTTCTCCCCTACGTGCACTCTGTTGGAGGGAGCTGTGCAGGGAGGTGCACAGGTAGTGCTGGTCCGAAGTCTGCAGGTACAGAAAGTGAGGAGCAGCGAGGGGACCGTGCAGCCTCTGTGTGCTCTCCCGTCCGGCGCCTGCTTTCGATAATTCCATTTCCTCTCCGTCCCCACGTGCGCAGAGGGGCTCAAGGCTGGGACGAAAAGAACAGAGAAAAAGGAAAAAGGAAGGAAAAAAGCCCCCCCCAGCTATGATTTGCATGCATTTGCTTAAGAACCGCCTGAAGTTGTAAGCATGTGTTGTGCTTGTACCTTAACCTCTGATGAAACTGCGGGGAAGGCTCCAGCCCTGGCTCTGTCACATGCTGCCTTCTAACTGGGAGCGGGAGGCGGGCCGGGCTGGCGCTGACGTCTCTCCCCATTACTACTGTACAAGCCTCTGCTTACAACTGGGTTACTGACTTCTCAATGGAGCCCAAAAGCTGCTTCTGCAAAGACCCCAGGGCTCCAGCACGAGATCAGATTATCCTCAGAGGCTACAATGTCAGGAGGCCATGAGATCACGATTATTAGCCATTTCCTTCATGGAAATTTTGAGGAACTCTGACTCTCCCCCTCTCTCTGTCCCATGCTCCTCCCCAGTCCTTGCTTTTGCAGTAGGTTTTGAGAAAGGCGCAGTTGGGTGCCTGCAGGTGCCAGGTGGTCCATTCCTCTCCATGGGAGGAATCCTGAGGAAGGCTCTTGGGGAGATGCACGGTGAAGGTTTGACATGGATATTTGCATTAGTCTCTTAATCATAAGGTTTTGAGCTGAGGGTGCCTGCTAACCTCTATTTACATATCGAGGACAGCGATGATTCACGTGGTACCTGCATTGCTACAGAAAGAAAATCAGGATTTTTGACTTGATATGTGCCTTTCTCCGGTCAACTCCTTTTCCGTTTTTTTTTTCAACAAAAAAAAGTGCTTTTGTTTTGCTGCGACTCAAAATGTGAAATTTCTGGGCCTGCTTAATCCATTTTGTGTAACTCTGCTGCTCAGAGGTGGGAAGCTGGTTGTAGCTGGTTCATCTGCTGGCACCAGGCTCTGGGAAGTGCCAGCCAGGCAGCTCTGCCGAGAGCACCACGGAGCGGCCAGCAGCTCTCGGCATCCCTGCAAGAGGCAGGAGCACTGTGGCTCTTACAGCTTCAATTTGTTTAAAAACCCCAAACTGCAGTAGGGGATAAGGAATCAAAAAAACCCCAGCCTGCTTCTCTGAGAGATGCTTAAAGATCACATGAAACTGAAATATAATATTCCCTCTTTTAACTTCCCAGTCTCCTGCTAACAGCTTAATCCATCGATGAGTGCAGGAGGCACAGTGAGCCTTCGGTGGGTTGGCATTGCTAATAATGAAGTAGGGATGCATCCCTAATTCCTGGTAGTCCTCACTGATCAGACCAATATCCTGCTTTCTCTGCATGTTTTCTCTAAAAGATTTGGGAAGGGGGGGATGTTTGGATGACTGAGACAGCCCAAGGGCCTGTGCAGAATGTATCCTCGCCTGGCTGCATTGCTGCAGCCTGGATCCAAGGGCTGCTGCATTGCCGGGGCTGGAGACCCCCTCGCTCCCTGGGAAGGGGTGTCCCGGTGTCTGTCACCGACAGAGGCCGTGCCGGTGGAGCGGGAGCGGTGGGTGGGATGCCAGTGGCCGTCCCGGCCGCAGCGGAGGCTGCGGAGGCTGGCGAGCACAGCCTGCTGCTGATCCTGCCGCTCCGAGCCGGGAGAGAGCAGCCGCTGGGAGCAGCTGAGAGGGAAGGGAGGGCTGGCCAGAGATCTGCCCGCTCGGAGAGCCCCTCTGCACACCTGCCTGCACACCCTGCTTGTGACTGGTGTCCTGGGGTGCCCCACGCCGTGGGCTTTCCTCCCGCCTGCCTGCACATCCCTGCCCCGCTCTCATGCCGTAATGGAAAGGCACCTCTCCAACAGGTGAATAATTAAGGTCTCAACCTAAGGCCTCCAGCAAAGGGAGCTTTGTGAGGGAGAGAGATCTCTCTCCCATTAACCTTTCCAATGTCAAAAGCCTCTTTGTAGTTAGAAACTCCACTTGCACCAGCTTATCAGCACGGTTGGGTTGTCCAATGAAAAATGCCTGGGGGATGGCCTTTTCAGCCCCAGATCTCTGTTTTTGAGGAGTGGGTCCCATGGTCCCTCGTGCAGGGCTGGGGACAGGGATGCCACAGGCTGGTTCTTGGCAGATGGTTTGCTGTGCAGCCAGGCTCTGCTGCCCACTGGTGCTGGGGCAGGAGCCCACCAGGCTCTGAGATCCCCTTTGGTAGGACTGAGGAGCTGGCAGAGCATAGGAGCTGTAATCGTGTAGTGACAGGACCATGGGAAATGGATTTGTACTGGAAGAGAGTAGGTTTAGATTGGATGTTTGGAAGAAGTTCTTCCCTGTGGGAGTGGTGAGGCCCTGGCACAGGTTGTCCACGGAAGCTGTGGCTGCCCCATCCCTGGAAGTGTTAAAGGCCAGGTTGGAAGGGGCTTGGAGCAA
>JAWWES010000006.1:28785038-28840199 GCA_035583135.1 Lophotriccus pileatus
CATTGGAGAGGGGGGGGGGGGGGGCGAGGGCGGCGGGGCTGGGGGTGGGGGGGTGTGTTTGGGGAGGGGTCGGGGCAGCCGAGATGGGGGGGCGGGTGTGAGGGGTCGGGGGGTGGAGGGGGCAGCTTCTAGCACTTGTCGTCTTCCTCGGTGTCGCTGAGCACGTCGATGCTGGCCCCGCACATCACGCCCTGCCCTGCCCCTCGCCTCCGCCGCCGGTAGTGCCCGTTGGGCATCTGCCAGCTGTGCCGCAGCGGCGGCGCCGAGCCGATGGTGTTGGAGCGGCCGAGGCTGGTGGCGACGGCCGCCTCGAAGGTGAGCGTCTCCTCCTCACCGCAGTCTGAGGCGTGCGAGTCGTCGTGCAGGGCCAGGTAGGGCTCCGAGATGTAGCGCTGCGGGGTGGACTGCCGGCTCTGCTTCCCCGCCGGGGAGCTGGAAGACTCGGTGAGGCCGGCGGTGTTGGGATCCAGGGTGGAGGAGAGGAGCGGGGAGCCCCCCTCGCTCTCCTCGGCGGGCGGGGAGCCGTCCCCGGCGTGCCGGAGCATGGAGGCGTAGGACAGGAGGGGACGCGGCTTGGGGGGCACCGGCGGGAGCTGGCGGCGGCCTCGCCGGGGGGTGCTGGTGTCCGAGATGGAGGGGATGGAGCTTTCGCTCAGGGAGCCCATTCCCTGCAACGCACCAAGACGCGCCGGGGAATACAAAGGATACAGAGGCAACAGGCAGCACCGTGCACACGTTCCCCCCCACACCCCACTCTGAGCCTGGGCTTCCCATAGAATCCTCCCTCTGGGATGGGGGAGCCTGCTGTGCCTTTGCCTGCCCCATGCCTGCCTTGGGACCTGCTCTAGGGATGAGGATGATGCCTGCTGAGGGCAAGCCTCATCAGGGTCTGCAGCTTCCTCACGAGGAGCAGCAGAGGGGCAGGCAGTGACAGGACTCGAGGGAACAGCATTAAGATGTGTCAGGAGAGATTTAGGTTGGCTGTTAGGAAATGGTGCTTCCCCAAGAAGGTGGTCGAGCACTGGAATAGGCTCCCCAAGGAAGTGGTCACAGCACCAAGCCTGACAGAGCTCAAGAAGGATTTGGACAATGCTCTCAGCACATGGTGGGATTGTTGGGGTTGCCTTGTGCAGGGCTAGGAGTTGGACTCAGTGATCCTTGTGAGTCCCTTCCAACTCAGGATATTCTATGATTCTATGCTCCTGATGGTCAAAAGCAAAAAGCACCCACTGACCCACTGCAGGAAGAGCTGACAGCTCGCCAGATGCTGGTCTCCACAGGCAGCATCTCTGTGGGCTTCAAGCTGACTCAAGCACTGGCAGCTCCAGGCTTGTTTAGCTGGAACACACTGACCTTGGCAGGGAGCAGATGCCACAGCAGTGAGGGGACCAGTGTGAGATCCACCCCTCTTCCCAAATGCTCTGCAGGGCGCCCGAGCAGCCTCAACCTGCTCAGCTCACAGGGGACACGGAGATGCCACCACAAGGAGGAGAGACAGTGCAGAGCTGCCACAGTGTGGGGGCTTGTCTTCCCAGTTTTGGCTGGGAGCGCTTTTTTTATGCTTCCCTTTCTGCTTAGGAAGGGGTTTTGTCACTCACCTGCCTGCTGGGTGTCTGTGACCTGCCCTCGCTGGGTGACCGGGACTCGCGCCGCCGCTCCGGCGACTCGTCCTGTGCCTGGGGACTCCTCTCCTCGGAGTTGCAGCGGGAGATGTCGGGGGACAGCAAGTGCTTGCGCTCTTTGGATCGGCCCCGCTCCCTGCCCGAGCGGTGCCCCTCGGACCGGTGGCCTGCGGGACACCCACATCAGTTCACACCATGCCCTCTGCAGCAGCAGGGAATGCTCAAGCTGGAGGGGTTTTTTTGGGATCTGGCGTGGAATGGGGCCACCTGCCCTTGCTCACCCGAGTCAGCGTTGAGGCGCCGGGCGGACAGCTGGAGCGAGGAGTGGTAGCTGCGCCGGCGGGACTTGTAGGTGTTGTCGCTGCTGCGCTCCATGGAGAACTCATCCAGCCAGGAGCTGTTGGGGCGCTTGTCCCGGATGGTGGAAAAGGATCGCCGCATCGAGCTGGTGTCTGTCACCACCTGCAAGCAACCCCGGCCAGCCGGGGAGGGGATTAGCGCCAGGCACGGCTGGGGACCACGGCAGCCAAGAATTACCAGTTCACCCCCATCACTGGGATCACCAGCCCTGCAGGACGGGGAGATTTAGGGTGGGGAGCAGCCAGCACGAGCGCAGCCCCTCCATATGATCTCTGCCCAAATCAGGGGTGGGATGAAAGTGGGGTTCAGCCTCGGTGCTCGCAGGCTCCCCCTCCCCAGCCAGCTGGAGCCATTCTGCACAAACCAAGCTGGCAGCCCCAATTCAAGCCAAGGTGCTGAGTGCTGGGTGGGGTTCAGCAGCATCTCCCCCGGGCATGGGGATGTGGAGGGTACCAGACCATTTTCCCCAGGCTGTCTCAACATCCCTCCCCTCCTAGAAAACACGCTCAAGTGGAGCAAACATTGAAGAAGTCACTGAGAGAGAGGGGATAGTCCAGTGCCCATCGCTCTGTGTTCATGGCTGCCACCAATTTCCCAGACCACTCCTTACTCTTATTTTATTCCCACATCCCCATCCCTTTTCCCCTGCACTCACTCCCTCTCTCCCTGCTCACGCTGTTGTTTTATCTTCCCTTTCCTTTTCTTTCTCTCTCCCCTCCTTCTAGCTTGTGTTTTCACCATTATGGGGGAAACATCATCCCCTTCCATATTTCCTTTGCTTTATCCTAGCAGGTCTTTGCCTCTGCAGTCTCAGACCAGTCTCCATCTCCTCTTCTCTCCTCTCACCTTCCTTGCTCTCATCCCCTCCTTCTAATCAACTCCTCTGCTGCTGAATGGTCAAGAAAGGCCATGAGGCAAAGGCTCCCCTCCTCTTCACACCACCCCAAAGTGCCAAAATGTGTCACACTGCCACCAACACCAGGACCTGGTGTCTGCACCAGCACCTCTGGGAGAAAGCAGACCCAGGGATTTCACAGGAACACCAAACCTCATAAAAGCATCAGTTTCTTGGTGGAGGCTGAGCACAAGACAGAACAACAGAGAAACCGGGCAGACAAATGAGGAGGTGAGATGTGGCCCGAGTTCCTCTGGACAGACAGAGAAGAGCATGTGTTGGGACAACGTGAAAGGACGGAAAACGCATTTCATCACCTGTGAGATCATCTGACAGCTGAGCTGGGAATCCTCAAACCCCAGCCAGTGCCCGGAGCCAGAGGAAAGGAGGGGTGCCCCACTATGAGGAGACCCTGCCACCTCCCAGCAGAGTCCTGCTGCATCGTGGACCTCCCCCATGAGCCAGGAGATCAACTCCCCAGGCTGCTCTCAGTGTCCCCCATGCAGGGGAACAGCAGGTCTCCTACTCGTGCAGCGCCCCAGAGAAGGGGAGATGCTCCAACACCGGGGCGTGGGAAAGCCGTGGGGGCTCAGCACAGAGAGAAGCCCCAGCGTTACCTGGTAGGCTCTGAATGGACCTGGCACCCGTGGGGGCTTTGTTTGGTTTTACCTGGGGATCCACAGTGAGACGAGGCATGGAGGAGGCCCTCCCAGAGACAGCGTGGTCCTGAGTGTCCACGGGAAGGTAGCTGCCACGGTTAGAGGGCTGCACTCTTTGAAACTCCCTAACCTCTGGCTCCTGGAAACAAACACACAGCCAAGCTCTTGGGATGGGGTTGGAGCAGGGCAGCGTGCTGCTTCTGCCCTGTTGGCAGGGGACAGCCCTGCTCGCTCAACCAGGGGCAGAATTTAAGTGGGCCGAAAACGGGTGGTGAAACACTGGCAAAGGCTGTCCAAAAAGGTGTGGATTCTCCATCCCTGGCAACATTTAAGGTCAGGTTGGACAGGGCTCTGAGCAACCTGAGCAAGTTAAACATGTCCCTGCCCATGCCATGCGGGTTGGAACTAGGTGAGCTTAAAAGGTCCCTTCCAACCCGAATTATCCTATGATTCTATGAAAAACAGAGTCTAAGGCTTTCTAATTCAGCATGTTGCCACTGAAAAATAATCTCCAGTTCACAATCCACTGCAGGTGAGCCTTGATGTGGAGCTTCAGGCTTGCCTGATGGCCAGCTCACCTTGTACCTCTTCAGTAACCCTGCCTGGATCTGGTGATGCCCTGACTGTCCACACTTGAACTCCTTCTTTTGCCAGGAGGGGAAAAATGTCGGGATTTTCTCTCTGACCACACTTTAAAGGCTTCCTGGACGTATCCCCATTAAAAGAACACATTCTGCCTACAGCACACTGGTTTACTCCCAGCTGAGAGGAGCCTTTGTACAGGATAAGGAGATGGGCAGGCAGTAACTCTGGAGAGATCTGCTAGTAGGTGACTTAATGGGGAGGGGGGGAATCTCATCTGCCACCTTCCTCTATGCTAGGGGTGGCCAGGGCAGGGGTACACAGCTCACACAGAGTGCTACAGACCCCGGGGACACAGACCGGGCTGGAGATGCACAGTGGTACAACACTGCATCCGACAGCGTCGGGTGGTGCACGAGGGCACACACAGACATGGAGAGATATATAGAGATATGTATATATATATACACAGACAGACAGACAGGCCGGCATGTCTGTGGGGCCACAGGGGCGTGCTCCCCTTGGAAACAGTCTGACAGCTTGGTTTGGGACTGGGGACACCAGCACTGACAACAAAATGAACATGAACCCGAAAACATCAGATACCATCACTCAGCACGGGGTAACCCACTGAAATGAGCGCTCAATGGAAAAAAGAGCAGCCTGTGAAGAGAAGGACATTTTACTGCAGGACATCGGACTCCGGTCACGGCTCTCGCCCCAAGAGCACTTGGTGCTGCCTGACCCCCCCGGCCAGGGCTGGTCCAGGGATGGCTGTGTCCCCAGTGCCAGAGGCGAGGGGCAGGGCACACCTGGGGACATTCATCCCGTGCTTCGGATCCGTGTGTGACCCAGCAGCCGCCTTCCCTGTGCCGTGCTCACTGCCCACACCTCCCCGTGCCCACCAGCATCCGTGCTGGGACCGCCCATCAGGCAGGGTGTGACATTACCAGAGACTGGTGCTCCTGGAACTGCTCTTGGCCTGGATCCATGCAGGCCAGCTGGAAGATCTCCTGTGGCGAGAGCGGGCTCAGCGAGGGGAACCCACTTCGGCTGCTCCTGCAAAGACAGACCAGCTTCAGGGAGGCCACAAGACAGGTGCTGGGGAGCCCCCGTGATTGCCATCCAGCTGCTGCAAGACCCCCAGGGCAAACATCATGTCCTGTGGAGAGCTGGAGTGGTACCAAGGCAGGAGAGGACACCAGTGCCTCAGGTCCCCCAGCAGCAGTGGTGACATACCAAGCTCAGTGCCAGCAATAATTCCCACCACCTCATTCCCACCAGCCTGGGTGCTGGGAGCCCCCACTGACCCTGCACTGCTCCCAGGGTTCAGGTCCATCCCAGACCCTCCTAGGTAAAAGAGCTGACACTTAGTGCTGGGATGGTCCTGCAGGAAGAACGTCCATGCAGCCCCTCGGCCATCCCTCTTTGCCACCTCTGCTGCTGCTGGTGATGCTGGTGCACAATGGCTACCTGGAATCCTGCAAAAGCTTTGTGCCCAGGACTGGGTTTTCCCCTGCTCCCAGCAGCAATTTAACCCTCTGTGCATCCCAGAGCCAGCTCCAAGAACAAAACAAGGGCTGCAGGAACAGAAAAGAGCCAGGACTACCTCTCTTCCCAGGGCAGTACTCACAGGCCCGAGAGGGTGTCCTGCTGGAGGTACGGCAGAGCCTTCGCGTTGGAGATGATTTCCTGCGGCAAGGAGGATGGCTCCATGCGCTGGAACATGGGAGCGTTTTTCTGTATGGAGGAGAGGAAGAGACTGAGCCTGTAGGAAATGTGGATGGGCACCCAGGACTTCACCAACCAAGCTCCCACTACATGGGAAAGGGACATCGTGCTCATGTTCGCTGCCAGGGACCGAGGATACCAAGGCACGTACCCCAAACCCCAACCTGTACCACCATCTTCATCCCCAGCCACGTTTGGCTGGGAGGTGGTGGGAAGCAGCAAGAGGGATCTGCCCACCACATGCCCTCACTGAGGCCTCACCTGCTCCTCCAGCTGCTGCCGCTGCTTCTTCGCTTTGCTCTGCTTGTAGTAATCCATGATCATCATGGCTGCATATATTTTCCCAACAGTCAGGTCAGAGGCTGAGAGCGTAACAGGGAACAAAGTGAGAACGCTTGTGTTGTAACAGAAACAGAAGGTTTGAAGGCATCAGCGTGGATCTCAGGAGGAGTCCTGCTTTGGGATACCCTGGTGACCCTCAGACTCTGCTCGCTGCTCCAAAAGAGAGACCGTTGAACACCCACCCAGGCACTCCTCACAGAGATAAAACAAATGCACATGGTTTGAAATCATCACCTTAAGCCACCAAGGCACACACCCTCACCACGTCATCAGATGTAACAGCACAAGTGATGCTCATCCTGCCTCCCTGATATGCTGCAGAGATGATTTACAGGAGACTCGGGGTTTGGCAGCAGTAGGTCCCTGCAAACTGGGTGATTTTTCAAGAGAATTCCCAAGCAGCCAAACAGAACAAGGCAGAAGCCAGCCTGTAGCAACAAACCCTTTCCCCACTTCTCCCCCAGCTGAGGATGGGTCCAAGCAGTCCCCCGTTCCCTTTGGGAAGAAGTTGCTGTGAGGATGATGGGAATTTGAAAGCAATGACAGCCCCATCAGAGACTCACTTTTTGGCATGGGTACCAACAGGTCAAGCATCTTCTGGGACAAGTGAGGCCAAATGGTCAGGATCTCCTTTTGAAGCTCAGAGTCCAACTGCTGCCAGTCTGCACCACCTAGTACAGCAGGGGGGGAAATGGCCCACACACATCAAGACCTGGCACCAGGGTCCAACTAACCCCCCTTTTCCCAGCCTGAAGGGAGGCTCACAAGCAGCAACCAGCTCTCTGGGCTGGGAGGGCCATCTTGCATCAGCAAGCCTGGTCTCCTGCTCTCACAGGCAAACTTTCCTACCATCCCTTCCATATGTGCCTCCATCTCCCCATCCCCTGCCCTCCCACTCAAAGCTGCCACCTTCAAGCTTGCCTTGGGTCCGTCTCTGCAGCTCCAATCCTACTCCTGCCCACACACACCTGCTGCTGCCCCACTTTCCTGGTGAGTGGATCATGTGCTGGTGAAAGAGCAGCTCCACTTGGCAAATCTCTAAATGCTTAGTGAGGCTGTGCATGGAGAGCAGAGCTCTCTGGCCAGTGGTGAAGGGGGCTGCTGAGCTTAGGAAGACCCAGGCTCACCAGGAGCTGTCAGCATGGATCAACTGGAAACATCCGAGCCTGGGGCAACTCGGGTGAGCTGTAGGTTCAAAGGTTCAAATCCCTGCTTTATCTTGAGGGGCTTGAACTCATAATTTCAAGATTCAAGGAGTTGTCTGAAGACTGGGCTTTGGCTGATATCTTGCCCTGGGTTGGGTTTTCTTCCAATAGCTGAGCTGTTCCCAGGGGATGCTTTATTGAAAATGCCATGTTTCTGCAGGAAGTTTTTGATCTGATGAATCACAGCCTTTCCAGCTACAACAACAAAGCAGGTTTTCCTGCTCTGAACATTTTATCTTCCCTGAGAGAGAGATTTCTTTCCCCACAGCCTTGGGAAGGCAAGCGCATTCCCCCCCTCATTGGTTTGGTTTTGCACTCGAGGAGGAAGGGGAATTCTCTCCTCCATTACACAGCAGACATCAAACTGTTTTTATCCTCTAGAAACAGCTCCAAGTGAAAAATTGGCCGCCTCTTCCCTAATGAAATACATTTTTTTTTTAGAGATAGTGGCAAAAATTTGCCTGTTCAAGGTAACTGCTGTCATCCATATGCCCAGAGAAGCTGTGGCTGCCCCATCCCTGGAAGCGCCCAAGGCCAGGTTGGACAGGGCTTGGAGCAACTGGTCTAGTGGAAGGTGTCCCTGCCCATGGCAGGGGGGGTGTTGGAATGATCTTTAAGGATGAGATGATCCTTCCAACACAAACCACTGTGACAGGACGACTCTGCAGCCCTCCTCGCTCTGTTCCCCCCTCCTCTCTCTGCCACCGACGTTACCTTTGGCAATTTTGATGTCCAGGGCCGTGCGTATCAGCGCCATCAAGGTGGAGGTGAAATGGACCGTCATGTCCTCGGCCACGGGCATGTTCATCAGCACCAGTCTCTGCGCAAGAGAGAGAAGAAAACAGCGGACGGAAAACAATATCGAAAAACACATCGACCAGGCTGGAGGAAAAAAAATTAAACATTAAACAAAAAGGGAAAAAAAAAAATTAAAAAAAAAAAAAAAATTAAAAAAAAAAAAAATAAAAAGCAACAAAGAGTGTCAAAACAGCACAGCCAAAAAAGAAGGGCAAGGATCACCCCGCCAATCCCACCCACCCACTCCCTCCCCCAGCGGCTCCTTCCACCCCAGGACACCGGCTCACTGCCTTCCAGGGCTCCTCCTGCACCCCAGGAACGGCCCCTGAGCCCCCCTCCCCATGGCACCGGGGCTGCCACAGCACCTCCCGGCACTTTTGGGAAGACACACCTGATCCATCAGGGATGCAGGCACGTGGGATGTGCGGGAAGGGGAGAGGGGGCTCAGGTTTCCGTTCCCGGGGGGTTTGGCTTTCCAGCTCTCAACCCTTCCCACCTGGGGCAGGGGAGAGGAGGGTCCCTAACCTTCAGGGACTTCAGATCGGCTGGATTCCTCTAGCATGCTACATCCTGGCGCTCCCTTTTTGCGTCTTTCAGAGATGAAGTTTGCCAGCACATGCAGGGGGTCCAAATTATCCAGGGGTGGGGAAGGGAAGGGAAGGGAGGGTAGAAAAAGTGCAGAAGGAAAGAGGAAAGGGCAACCAAGGCAGGTTAGACACGCCATGCTCCTTCCCCACCCTGGGCAGGCGGGGTGCAAACCGAAGTGACCAGATCCACTTTCCCGAGAGTATATTTTGCTTTGTGAATACCTTGGGTCATCCCTTCCCTGCCCATTTCTTTTTCACCTGGATTCTCATGTCCTTTCCCTGTCTTCAAGCCCCCCTTTTTCTCCTGGAAAAGTGTGATGAGGGATGTAAGCTTGTGTGAACAAACAAGTGAGAGCTGGAGAGGGTGGAAGCGTGTTTGGAGTTGTGCAGGAATCCCCTTGCGCTAGTCCTGAATGCTGCTGAAAGGGCTGTGGGCAGCAGCCCACGGCCAATAAAAGCTTCCACTGGCTCCACACCTGGACAACAAATCACCCCATAGCTCTGGGGTCTTGTCCTGGCAGCTAATACCCTCAGCCAAGCCATGCAGCTCTCACCCCACATCCTTCAGGGCTTCCCGTGCTCCTGCTCCATGCCTGCACAGCTGGGAACACGCTGTGCTGGTGCCAGGAGCTGATTGAGAGCCACCACCCCAGCGGGGGGGACTCAGAGACACCTTTGGAAGGCACCTGGCTTTAGCTTGTACAAGCCATCCTTGGGATAGCCCGTGCCAGTGCACCTGGCTCCTCACACACAGCAGCCCTTCTTCTACAGGATTTGTCCTCGCTGTCGACCTGCTTTCCCATCTCCATGGGCGTCTGCGCTGGCTGGGATGAGGGTGGTTCCAAGCCCCGGGGATGAGCTCAGTTCAGCGAGCTCCTAAGGACATCTCACTCTCCTGACTGTACTACCAGGGCTGCTCCTCACCTCATCTCCTGCAACCCTCCCACTTCCACACTATTGCTGATCCTGCCCCTCCTCTTCCACTGGGGTCTTCCACCCCGGGGCTCCGAGTGACCACGGCAGTGTCACGTGCGTGGGCCGTGGAGACCAGCCAACGTGGCCAGGGCTCTTGTGAGCACAGCAGGCTCCCCAAGGGCGAGCCAGATGCATGTTGGACACCCCAACACCTCCCCGGCTCCCCCAGTCCCTCCTCCCCGCAGGGCCCTCGAGCCCCGGCTCCTGCTCAGCTCTGACCCCCGTAGAAGGAAGGGTTGATCTACCTTATAGGCCACTTTGGAAGGACATCTCTTGCCGAGGCCTAGCGGTGGTGACATAAGAGTCAGCATTTCATACATCTCAGTGTAATGGATTCGGCCACTGCTCATGGAGGGGGAAGGGGAGGGAGGGAGATGCAGAGAGAGAGAGAGAGGAGGCATTCCCAGAGAGCAGAAAAAACGTACAAACGAAAAATAGTACAGGAAAACAGGAGAGAAAAAAACAAACGGACAAACAGGAAAAGAACAGGAAACCCGTTAATCAAGGCAAATCATACATGAGAGACTGTCCTGATGTGGATTTATAGCACTGCTCACACAGACCCAGGAATGCTGGCAGAAAGCAACTCACCCCTCTCCTCTCTGCTGCTGGCCTCAAGTGCCTGTCTCGCTACCATCCTGGGGCTCCTCCTCTGGCCTCAAAACCCTTTCCTAAAGCCCTCCAGCAGCCCCCACCTCGTCCCACAGGTTCCAGGGCTGTGTGCGAGTGGTATAAATCAGATACACGGCACTCGAGCCATGGGTTATTCGAGGTCTCGGTGGTTCGCACCGCAGTGCTCTCTGTGGCCTCCGCAGCGTCTTCCCTCCCGGGGTTGGTGGGGGAGGGGGGGCCTGGGTATCGCTTTGTGTGGCCACCTAACCCATAGCCGGAAGGCTGTGTATCCCCAGCTCGTGGGGTCTATGCAATTGGGAGGCAGCATCTTGCATAGAAGGCAGTGGGCCAGGGTCACTTGTCAAAGGAAGATGCCCAGTTGCTTCCGTCTGGCTCTGCGGATGGACCACTTTCCCACCATGCACCAGTGCAAAAGGCATGCTGAAATTTCGGCTGAAAAGAAAAACCAAAAAAACCGGGAGGAAAGGTTGTGCATGCCATGCTCCCGCCCTGGCTTCTCTCCCACATGCGGCTGCAAGTTCCACCAGGTTGGAGTTTAAAGAGTCTCAGCAGAGGCAGCTGTTTGGGCCTTCCAACATCGGGGTTCGTTTGGGTTTCCCAAGGGAGGCAGTTATGGCAGGGCCCCACCTCGTGCTCCTCTGCTCCATGAGGACCTGCCTAGGATTGCTGCAGTGAGGAATGCTACTAAAAGCAAATCCACCTGGTGATGCCTTGAGCCCTCTGCCAGGCTGAGATATTTGGGCTGTGTCTCCCTCTCTCTGCACATCCACATTTCCCAGGGATCCTGGGCTCGGCCACCTCTTCTTCCCCTCGTGCCAGGCAAGGGCAACCTCACAGTGACAAAGGCATCGACCCTTACAGCTGGGCTGGGAGGATGATGCTGGAGAGGAGCCCACCTCACCTGGGGTGGCCTGGGAGAGAGGGCACTGCTGAAAAACTAAGCACCTCCACAGGATCTTTGCTTCTTCCCTAGAATGTGCTCAGAGCAGTGTGGAAGAGGGAGAAGATATCTCCTCTTCTCAGGGAGTACCTGTGGTCTGGAAGCAGACTCCTGGCCAAAGAGGCCCCACCAAGATAAGTTCTGACAGTTCAAATGTGAACCAGAGATGGTGATGTCCCTCAACAGGAACTGTTTGGGGGTACAGGCATAGAACAGGATGGACCATCCCCTTTGAGACCTAACATTCCTAAGTGGGTGGAAAAGAGGATTGCTAACAATTATTGATATTGATAACAATTGAGAACATTAAGTGGGAAGATCAAGAGGACATATCCAGATCCAGGAGCCTTTAGGCAGCGCCTTGGCAGAGCTGGATATGCACCGTCTCAAGGTGTCAGGATGAGATGACTTGGAAATTTTCATGCATTAATTTAGTGCTAAAAGGAAGCAAGACAGTGATCTTCCACTCACCCTTCCTGGTAGGGGGGATTTTAGGGTACCCAGCACACGACAGGTACTGTCTTTCATACTGAGATTCTCTGCACAGTGAAGGAGGAATGAATTCCTGTGACAGGAGTTTTGCATCAGTGACCAAGAAGGACCGCACTAGAACTGTGCTTTGCTGCTCCTCAGAGCAGAGACCTTAAAGCTTTCTTAGCAACACAGCTGTGCCCAGAAACTACTTCCCCATGGAGTAAAGCAGGCACATGGAATGACATCCATCTGAAGAGGAAGGCTCCAAAGAGCTGGTCCAAGCACAGGACACATCCACATCCTTGATGAGAGAGCTGACCCATCTACCCATGTCTGGACAGAGATGTGACCCATGGCTACAGCACAAGGTGGCCTGTAAAACCAGCAGAGACAAATGGCTTAGTCCTGGTCATCAGAGAACCCTGTGAGTGACAGAGAAGGAAATCTGGGCGACATCTCTCCTCCTGTGGTTAAGAAATAAGTACTGTGCCATAGCAAGCTGTTAGGAATAGCAAGTGATGTGAGAGTAGATTCAGGAATAGGTGATGTCCACAGGGACATCATCTGTGCAGCATTCTCCCAGCAGGCAGGGCAGGCTCACCGAACTGAAAGGAGTGCAAGTTGGGTTGGCATTTTGGGATCTGACAAGATGCAACAATCACATGGGTTTTCTTCCGTAAGTTGCCTTTTGGGAATTGTTCCAGGGCAGCCAGAATCCCTGAAAAGCTCTTGTGTCCCTGAAATACCTCATGCACAGGGAGGAGGAGACCAAGGTAACACAAGGAAGAGATGGGGATGGTCTCCCTCACATGATGACAGAAGCTGTTCTCAGCACCTTTGACTTCCACCTCACCTTGAGTTTATCCACCTGCACTGCTCTGCTCATCCACAGTCAGCAGAAATCCTAGATTGCTTCAGAGCTCCCTCTTCCTAGGAAGCATTACAGGTACCCCTCTAAGCACCAGGTGATCCAGCTTAGGAGAGCAGTGTCTGCCAGTGGAGCTCTGTTGATAATGAGAAAGACTAACAACTCCTCCCAAAGGTGTCTTCTGTCTGCAGGGACCTGGGCAAATGACCTCAGCAAAGGTGCCATCCTTTATCAAAGATGCAACAGAGAAGAGTGGAAAGACTTCAAGGAGCTCTTCCTGGAGCAGATGAGCCACCTGAGATTCTTGCAAGAAATTTCCTGTCCCTAAATACCTCTTTCTGATGACTGAGCAGCCAGGCCTTGTCTTGCTTGCTCTTCTTTGACCTCTGGTGGTGCATCATCCCCACATCCAGACGTGGAGGGTGAGAGACCTATTCCAGGGATGCTGAGTGAAAGAAGCCACTCTGATGTTTCAAGAAGGGTGTGGTAACTACACTATTCTGCACCAAGGAATCCTCTTCTTCTGCAAAGCCAAGATCAAAGGCCAGAGGCATCTGGGCTTCCCTTGCACATCGCAGCTGTGAGGGATGCAGAAGGAAGAGCAAGTTCTAGGATTCATTCCTTCATGCCATGGCACAGGTCATGGCACTTCAGGGAAAGTGGCAGGTGCAGGATTTTTCTCAGCTGTCATCCCAAAATAAAATTAAAAACAAAAAAAAGGTGCAAGTCAGTGAGACACAAGGAGACCAAATCACTGCCGTGGACTCGTGGCCAGCAGCTGGGAGCTCGGCTCAAGATAAGGGAGAGAAGCTGTTGAGCTCCAGAGATGTACCCTGGTGTCATCACCTCCCAGGCAGATCCAGCAACCCGTGGGCAAGACTAGCAGAAGTCCTGCTCCCCAGAGACACGGTTGGTCGTCCTCCAAAGTGCCACACTTGAGAAAGGTACAGCACAGCATCCCCCAGGGAGAGGGGTCACCCTGGCCTCCCCGTCATCCCCCCAGCCCTCGCTCTCCAAAACAACAGAGAAGTCCCCAACATCCTCCAGCCTTTGCTCCCCCCCTTCCCTCCCCAGGAGCAAACCACATCTAAGCCCCGCAAAGAACTCCTTGTCCCACGTGAGGTACTTTGAGAAGCCGAGCAGGGACGGTGGCACTCGGCCTGGCACCCTCCGGGCCTCTCTGTGCCAGTGGAACTGGGGTGGGGGGCTGGCTGGGGGACGCAATTTGTCAAAACCCACCCCAGGAGGCTCTGAGCCCCCCTGGCCCCGCTCATGCCTCCCCTCGAGGGGAACAGCTGCTGGCTCTGGGAGGCAGTGGACCTCTTTAAACTCGAAGGAAAGCAACGTCAGGGTTCCCTGGGGAGGCGCGGTGGCGGTGGAGCGGGGGGGGGAGGAGGGGTGGATGGTGCGTCCCGTGGCCAGGTTGTGGCAGAGGACTGGGAGGCAAACCTTGCACGCCACCCTGTAGGGGCAGTTCTCTCCTAGGCCCAGAGGAGGCGAGATCACCCGTACTAATTTGTACATATCCTTATACGAGATCCTGCCGCTGCAAAGGAAGCACAGGTGGGTTAATAGGACACTGAGAGGGAGGAGGGGAGGATGGAGAGCTTAACCGGGGGGTGCTGGGGGCCATCTGTGGGGCAAGACCCCCAGGAGCGCACGGCTCTTCTCCTTCTGGCTCTGTCAGACCCAGAGAGGGGGAAAGCTGTGAGCATCAGCTACTGTCTTCTCCACCACGGCAGTCAGCTCATATCTCCTCATACTGTCCGATCTTCACCCTAGAGAAGGGCAGTTCTAGTGGTGAACATCACTCTTCCTCATCGTGCCCCTGACCCCTATGCCTGGTGGGAGAGGGCTGGGACTTTAGACAGGATGAGCCTGCAGCTTGGTTGGGTTCTCGCCACCACAAGCCCTTCCGATGGGGTTGCGTCCCACCACATCAGCAGAGACCCTGCCCTCACACAGCCAACTCTCTGGGCCTCACAAGGTCCCAGGGAAGTTGGCAGCTGAGCCACTTCACTCCAATCTCTGGGGAACCTGAGATGGGGAGAGATAATGTGACCAGCTGGTGGCTGTGGCACTAGCACCTGGGTCTCTCACGGTCCAGTCCTGTGCTCCGACCACCAGACCACGCTCTGCCAAGGGTACACATTATTAGAAGCAAACCTGCCCCTGCACACACCCCTTCTTGCCCACAGAAGCACATCTCCCCAGAGCCGGTGCGGTCATCGCGGGATACACGGCCTGTATCCTCCTGCACCGCTGAAACATCGAAGCAGTTGTGGCAGAGAGCTGGCAGGAGAGGGTGCAGGGGCCACTGGATGCTGAGCCTCCCACTCTACTCCAGACCAGAGCCCTTTGGGAAGCAGGACCCTGTGGGGTGGAAGTGCTGAGGTGCAGCGTGCTGCAGCCTCCCGGGCATCCTCGGACAAGCTTGGAGGGAAACCACGCGAGGAGGCAAAGAACAGCATTACCGCCCTACTCAGTGCCTTTGCCTCCGGTTTTCTCCTTGCTCGTCTCCCATCCCCTCTCCATCACTGACCGGAGATGGAGAACCCAACCAGAACCCAACATCCCTGTGCCCCCCTGGAGTTGGGTGTTCTCCCCATGAGACCTTTGTGGGATGGTCCCGGTGTCAGGAAGCAGAACTGCTGCCCCACTCATCCCGTGTGGGTATACTCACCCGTTCCTCACCCACCACTGGGGGCCAGGGCTGCCCTGGCAGGCCCTGCACCACCAGCTCCTGTGCACGTCCCCTAACCACTGGCTACATATTATGACAGAAGAGCACAGCTTGCTCAGAAATCAGAGGGGCACATGGCTCAGATAGAACAGCCCAGGCATGTTCTACTGTGACTGTCCTGGAAAATGAGGCCACCAACGTGGGGGGCAAGAGCGAATGAAGTGCCTGGTGTGAAGAAACCCTTCCCCAGAGCCATGGGTGAGACGCCCCACCCCGAGCATCTGGGTGTTCCACTGCTCTCAGCTCCTCTCCTTTCTCTAGTTGGTGCTGATATTAGGCATAAAAAAATATCTTGGCTGTGGCTGGTCTTTGGAGGGGCAGGGCATTAACAGCGGAGGCAAAGTCTCCAAAGGGAGCATGTGTGGCTGCCAAGGGCTCTCGAGCTAAGATCACCCACGCTCTGCAGCAGCAGTAGTAGGTCATGGCTCCAAAGAGACTGTCCCTGGGCTGAGGGAGGAAGGGGCCACACAAGGCACCCTTGTGGTTTTGGGGCTAAGTGAAGGGCAAACATGCTCCAAGACCTGCCAAGGGCTCCCCATTACATTAGGGTTGCTTGAGACCACCCTAGGAGGAGGAGGAGGAGTGGACAGCAGGTCCCCTGCAGTAGCAGCAGTGAGAGCAGAGCCAAAGTCTGGCCACCCACGATATTATAGCCCCTGTGAGCCCATCCCATTGCTGGGAACGGGTTGCTGCCTGCAAACAGGAGCTCTGTTCACCGGGGTCCTCATCAGCAAGGGCAGGAATGCAGGAACCAAAGCCCTCCCATCTCTAGAGGGCTGCATGGGCTGGCCAGCATAGGAACACAGTTCCCCAAACAATGTCCTCTGCAGGTGGCTTGGCAGGAGCTCAGCAGACCCCCAGCATGGCCCCATGGCTGGGAACAATCCCCACTCGGCCCTGCTCTGATGGGGAGCTGTGGGGGCTGGGGACCAAGGGACGGAGCCAGTCTCAGGGCAGAGGCACCCAGCTGGGGCACAGGGACAGGGAAGGAGGCTGAGAGGGATCTGCCTGCTGGGCAGGGAGGAGAGGAAGAGCAGGAAGCTCCAGCTCTCAGGACAAACACCATGGCAAACCACGAACATCACCCAAGATGCCTGTGCCACCAGCCATTGTAGGAACCAGCTTCTGCCCTTGTAACATCTGTGGGTGACAGCAGACCATCCCTGACCATCCCAGGCATCCCTGATGGTTCCAGTAAGTAGAACACAGAGATGCTCATTTAAAACCAGCTCTGAGAGGTTGCTCAGGAGAGAAGGAGATGGCTACATACCACGCTGCTCTGTCATACTCTGCCCAGATCCGGACAAACTCATCTAGATGGTGAGGTCCCAGGATGGAGGAATCCCTTGTCAGGTACTCAAAATTGTCCATGATGACTGCCACAAACAGGTTGAGCATCTAAATGAAAGGGAAAAAGGCACAGAGAAAGGAAAGTGGGGGAAGTGGGAGCAAAGAAGGGAAGGGAGAGAGAAGGAAGAGTGATTGTGGGAAGATGATGGAAATGACCCTATGGCTGGGGTGTTGATGAGGGGGATTCCCAGGGCTCTTGGGGGGAGTAACTAACCAGGAAGGAGCAGAAGAAGATGAAGGAGACGAAGTAAACATAGGCAAGGTCGGTTCCACAGCGCTCGTTCTCATTCTGCCCGGATGTTGCCGTCGTGTCCGGCTCGCAGCCTTTGCCCTCCAGGCAGGACAGCATGATCTCCTGCCACGCCTCTCCTGTGGCACTCCTGTGCCCAACACAGCCATTCTCAGCAGCTCATGGTGGCACAGGACGGAGTCGGGGCAGGATGCCCCTGGGAGAAACCTCACAACCCCCTGCCCAAATTAAACACCTCTGGCACGCGGAGGAGCATTTTCCACGGCTGCTTACCTGAAGAGGAGCATGAGGGAGCCCAGGAAGCTGCGGAAGTTGTTGTGTCGGTTAATGTGGCTTTCCTCATCAAGTTTGATATTGCCAAAAACCTACAGGAGGGAGAAAAACAGCTCAGCTCTTCAGGCAAGAACTCTTCTGCCAGGGAAGTGGCTTCACATTCCCATTCCCATCCCTGAAAACATTCAAGTCCAAGTTGGACAGGGCTCTAACCCAGCTGAAGATGTCATTGCCGTGGGGGGTTGGACAAGATGACTGTTAAAGCCCCTCCCAACCCAAACCAAGACTCTGATTCTACAAAAAGTACCCCAGCAAACACGGGCTGGTGCGCAGCCAGCGCGCCGAGGAGCTGGCGCCAAGCAGCCCTTGGGGAAGGACTCCCCTCTCCTTGGCAGGGATTTACAGTGGGTGGCAAAGGCTGCGAGAGGCTGAGCTACCATGGAAACAGGAGCACAGAGGACCTGGGATCAACCGAGTCCAACCGCTCCACACCCGCCCCTCCGCTGCGCTACCAGTGGCCCCTGAGCATGGCACAGCACCCGGCGCTTCTGAGCGCTCTGGGGGTGCAGGGGCAAAGCCCCACTGCTGCAGGCAGGTGCTAGGTCACGGTCCTGGAAACTCCCAGGAGCTTTTCCCTCTGTGGACAAATGGTCTGTGACGCTGGGGTCAGGCAAAGCAGTGCAAACAAGGCAGGGAAGGAAGGGCTCAGGGAGGGTGGGACAGACAGACAGACTGCTAAGCCACCACGGACAGCCAGACACTTGGCACTACCATCCCCAGGGCCAAGAGAGGCAACAAAGTCAAAACCACAATATTCTAATAATGACCCACGACCAAGGTCGTGGAAAGACATAACGAACATCCGTAAAGTGCCTCGAACAGGAAAAATGTGCTGTTATTACTGTTAAATATTTATTCCCCTTTCCCTGAACCTAAAAATACACTAGCTGCAGAGTATTTTTTCCCTGTACAGGTTTTTTGGAATGTGTAATTGTAGAATATTTTCTGCCTCCAGCTATTTTGCTCAAATAACGCCCACAGACTTTACTGCTTTGGGGATTTGTTCACAATGGCGTTAAGAAAAAAAAAAAAAATAATATAAATCAAATACTACCACATGGCGGGGGGGAGGGGGGAGGGGGGCTGAGTCAGATGGCGGCTGTTTAGCACGGAGAACACCTGGAGCTGGTGCCGAGATGTGTAGGGCACAGCAGCAGAAACGGGACTCTTGGGGTGGGAGAGAGGGAGTGGAAGATCCTAAACACCGGCGCTGCGTCGCAGCGCAAGTTGGGCCCCTCCCCACACCTCAAAAATAATCTGCCCGTCCTGGCAGCGCATGTCAGGCATTAGGCACTGCAGCAGCTCACCAGGCAGCTCCACAACCCAAGCGTTCATCGCCAAAGGTGCTCTGTCAGATCTTCGGCGTGGGATTTAGTCACCGCGGCGGTGAGGCGGCCCCGCGGCACGTGCGGAGCCGAGCGTTTTAGCTCACGTGCTCCTTATTTACCAGCTGGAGCCGGGAAAGCTGATGCCTCCCCATGCTCTGTAGGCCTCCCACCAGTTGGTGGGTCATCACAGGGCTCTAGGCAGGAGGGCCCAAGCAGCGGCACAGCTACAACATAAACCCTTTGCGGAGGGATGAGGTGGGCACAAAAGGGCTGCAGGGATCGCTGCTGTGATCCAGCCATTCCGATGGGAAAGACAGAAGGCTGCTCACCGGGTCCCTCAGGCATGAAATCAGTCCCTGGGGGCTGTCTAGTCAGAGATTTAGTAGTTTCTAAACAAAGAGGTGAGGATTTGCCAGCAGCCACTACACAGGGTGCCCAACAGAGTCCGCAAGGCCACATCTCCAGAGGTCCAAACTGGGAAGGCAGCGGTAGAGCAAGACTGAACAACCCCATGGCAGTTTCCTCAAGGCATGTGGCTCTGCAGCTCCCAAAGAAGCTGTTCCACTCTCGGGACCTTCTCAGACACCATGACCAAGTGAGGCAGTGACAGGCAGGCACGAGGCTTGCTCCTGTGTGTACTGCTGAGGACATGCCGCTGCAGGCTGTCCATGCCAGAGGGATGCACACGGAGATGTCTGTGCTCACCTGCATCCCAATGATGGCATAGATGAAGAAAAGCATGGCGATCAGGAGGCAGACATAGGGGAGCGCCTGCAAGAGAAGCAGATGAGTCATCCCATTTATCACCAGTCCAGCTCCAGAGGAGCACAGAAAGCACAGCGGGCAGGTAAGCTGTGCCCATCCATCTCTCCTACGAGCCAACAAGACCTTGGGAACAGCCTGCATTTGGGAGCAAAACCACATCACTGTGGCCTGATGGAGATCAGGGCACGTGAGGCTTACCTTGAAGGACTGCACAAAGGTCCAGAGGAGGATGCGGATGGTGTAACCCTGGCGGAGCAGCTTGATGAGCCGAGCAGCCCGGAAAAGCTTCAGGAAGCTCATGTTGAAACTGCTGGTGTTCACCAGCTGGGAGGAGATGAGAGGGTCAGAGGGAGGTGGGAACCCCCAGGGCCATGCTACACCCCACTGCTCCCAGCCCCTGCCTCACCTTGGTGTCTGTCAGGATGATCTCTGTGATGCTCCCGATGACAGTGATGAAGTCAAAGATGTTCCAGGTGTCCCGGAAATAATTCTGCAAAAGGGAGGAAAGAGGAAGTGCGGATTTGAGCTCGGGGATGGCAGGTCTGAAAGGCGCTGGGCCACAGGCCAAAGCTGCTCAGGGACAACCATGGAGACCTTGCAGCCCATTTGTATGCAACCAGGGTCCGGAATACCGTCCTTTGTCTGAGACAGTGGCAGACCTGAGCATGTCTGCAGCAAGCAGCTTCTCCTGGGAGATGATTCATGCATCCAACAGGCCACCCTGGCAAATGGGAGCAGGAAAAGTAGCCACAGACATTCTAGATCAGGCTGTAACAGCTCACCATGCCAGCCCTCACAGCCAGGAAGCTGCTTTGCCCTTCTCTTCATGGGCACCTGGACCCACCTCAGCCCTGCTATTTGTGCAGCAGCTGGTGCAAGACCAAAGGTGGCTGGTGATACTGGGAGAAAGGAGGGTGGCTGGAAACCCTGATGCTAGTGGACCTCATCTCTCATAGGCAGCAAAGAGTAGGTGGAGGCAAGGCAGTCCATGGTTTCAAACCTTAAGTGAACAGCTGGGGACTTGAGGACAGTGAATCGGACAAGAAGGTTTCACTGATTCTCAGGTCTGATCCAAATAATACAGCCCAAATGATCCAAATGATACAGCAACGCATCTCCTGACCCTCTGGGGACAAGGGACCACAGCCACCAGCACATGCAGCAGCAGTTGGCCTAAACAGAGACGTGGCACAGCACAAACATGGTCCAGGCACCAGAGTACAGCAGAAACAAGGCAAGCAGTAAAGCAAGTCTGGCTTCACCCAGCAGCATCCAGCAGTGGGAAGCATAATGAGAACCAAAGGAGCGAATCCACCCTAAAAGCCGCTCTCAGGCCAAGATCCAAAATAAGTAGCAAGAACCTCACATTATTAACACCTTCCCCCTGTGATCTGTCTGTTGCCCAAGTCTGAATTAACACCCTTGTAAAGAACAGGAGCAGCCACTCACCAGGAAGCCAAAAGCGATGATCTTAAGGACGCACTCCAAGGAGAACACCATGGTGAAGGCGATGTTCAGGTACTTCAGGGCCAGCTCATAGGTGTATGGAGCAGAGTAGTACTGATGGAAGCAAGAGAGACATTGCTAGCCAGGAGGGGGTCTGCCAGCCTCTTGGCTGATGGACCTGATATGGTCATGTTTATTGCCCTGGCTGCCTCAAGACTTCCTTCCTTTCTCTGCCCAGGACAAATCTGTGGTGGTCCATGTTCCTTGCCCTGGGGGTCTCAAGAACATCTCCTCCTTACTCTCTCTACCCCTCTCCCAGGACAGCTGCCACTCCATCTAAACAGGAGGCAGATAGTAAATTCAGATCTGTGTCCAGGAGTTAAAAGGTCCAGATAATTTGGGTCATCTCATTTAGAAAAGATGTCACCTCCACTTTGGGGCATGTGGTGTTTCAAGTGACTAAGCCAAGGGAACACATGCTCAGACTCTGCCTCAAAGCATCTCCACGACCAAAACACCCTCAGGATGAGACAGGATTGATCCCCCTTCTCCCCACTGCTCACCTTCATCATCAGCACCACGGTGTTCAGCGCTATCATGGCCATGATGGTGTACTCGAAGGACGGGGACACCACGAAGTGCCAGACACGGTACTGGAAGGTGTGTCGGTTCTGGGGCATGTACCGCGTGAGGGGCTTGGCACTGATGGCAAAGTCGATGCAGGCCCTCTGGAACAAAACAACGTGCATCACAACCTGGCTGAGGGAGACATGGGGGACAGTGGCTGCCACATTTCTTTCCTTCACAACCTGAGAAGGCGGGTGGCCCACGGGTTTCTTACACCTTTTCAATATCTGGGGAGCTCCAAGTTCCCAAACTGCAAAAAACCCATGGAAGCGTCCTCTTCCTCCCCCCTTACAGACTGTACCTCATTCTTCTCCAGACTGCACTCCTCCATCATTTTGTCTCCTTGCTCTTGGAAGGTAATGATGATGAGAGCCACGAAAATGTTGACGAAGAAGAAAGGGAAGACCACAAAATAGACGACATAAAAAATGGACATCTCCATGCGGTTGCTGCGGCTGGGCCCGCGGTCCTCCTCCGTCACGTCCACCGAATGCTGCAGCACCCTGTGGGCAGACAGGTGAAGAAAAGCAACCAGAGGTATGTCCTTCAGGGCTGCCACCACGTGGCACTTCCAATGGGACTCGCTCTGCACAGCCAGCTCTGTCTGTCCCCGCCTTGTGCAATGACAAGGTAAATCTGCTTTCAAGACCTTTTTAAGTAGCTACAGCTTGTTTTATGGAGTTTTCCTTGTGCCTCTGAAGGAAAATGGATTTTCCTGTGGTCTACACACAGAGAATAATACTACCCCAGATCACATGAGCATGTAAAGAGGTCTATTCCTATGGTCGTCTCTAATATTAACCTAAAATGTATCTTAGGGCCACATAGAAGAAAGGATTATCCATCATTCACTCCTTAAGGAAGAAGCTAACTCCACCCAGTGGGGATGTGATCGCCCCTTTTCAAGGGGACAGACAGAGAAGAATACTCACTGGGGCCAACCCTCGCCGGTGGAGACTGTGAACAGGGTGAGCAAAGCCCAGATGATATTGTCGTAGTGAAACTCGTGGCGTTTCCATTCCCGGCATTTCACCTCCATCTTGTTCTTCTCATGGTCCACATAGTTCCCTCTGCAAGGTTGGGAGAGAGCAGTGACCTTGTTTTTTACACTGCCAGACTAGAGGATGGTGGGTGTAAACCCTGGGGGAAGTGTGTTGTGTGCAGTGAGGGTCACCTCTCCTCCTGCAGGGATGGAGGGAGAAATGGGGAGAAGCTGGATAAGAACTGTGAGGAAGCAGAGAAAGGGAAGGCAAAATAGAAGAGAGAAGGAAGAAAGAACAGGAGCAAAATAAGGGTCTCTGCATCCCATGGGAGGATGTGCAGTGCTGACACAGCAATGGGGCAGGGCTCAGCTCATGCCATGCACCCCAAGAGCGAGTCATGGCCAAGGACTTAACTGGGAACCGCAGCAGACATTACCCAGAGGTGTCAAGCAGCATCAACAGGGCACCTACATGCAGTCCTTCTGTGTGTCCTTAGAGCTGTCAGTGCAGTAGAAAAACTTCCCCTTGAAGAGCTGGACGGCAATAACAGCAAAGATGAACATGAAGAGCTTGTAGACGATGAGGATGTTGAAGACGTTCTTGAGGGATGTCACGACGCAGTCAAAGACGGCCTGCAGGAGAGGGCAGACCTCACCTTGGGGAACCCACAGTCCTGGCAAAGGGCAGGACCAAAACCAGGCTATCATGTGGAAAGGCATTTCCCACTCCTCATGGGGAAAGGAGGAAAAGCTGGGCCTTCTCCCAGGCAAAAACAGCTATTTTATAAACGAGGTTAACACCAGAGTACCCACAGCACACATGTAGGCACCATACAGCCCCCCTGGGCAGCACCAGGGATGGATGTTTGTATCCTCAGTGTTCTCTGCAACCAAGGTAGCAGACAGGGGACCATCCTAATGATGCAATTAGCAGCACTCAGGACTAACCAGTAAACACTTTGTTGTTTTGCATCACCCCAAATAACAAGGCACAGCAAATACCTCTGCCTGCAGCAGCAGCACCTCCCTTAGTGCTCTCAGCCCTAGTTCTCATAGCATTTTAGGTGAGGAATGCCCATATCCCTGTTTCATGGTGGAGGGAGACAGGCATTTCCAGAAATGAACTGACATGGGCTGAATCCATCCACTGATCAGGAAGAAAAGCTGGGGTCAAACCCCATGTTACTGTGTTTCATTCATCAGCCAAATAACCAGATGTAAATAAAAAACAGGGCTGTCTCGGTCTCTCTGTCCTTTCTGGCTCTATACCCCATCAGCTAAGGTAGGGAAATCCATAATCCTACCTGTGCCACAGGAACAATCCCACCACTGAGATGGGAAACATCCCTCCAGTGCAACACAGCACAGCACAGCACACAAAACCCCAAGGCATTTGCAAGCTGCTCTGGAGAGAAAGATCATGAGCTCTGGAAAGAGATTTGAGCTCTCCAAAACCAGGACAATCCGCTTTCCAGGAGAGCATCTGGGTTTTGCTGCCTTGCGCCCACTCAAGCCCCACTGGCAGAGGAACTACCTCTGACACCTTGCAGAGGTCCACGCTTGCTTTTAATAACCCGTTGCATCTCCAGATCTGAAGCAGCCCGAAGGGTGCTGTGGTTGAAAACAGGGCTCCTAAAGCGCACCGAAAGCTTTGAAAACAGCTTGTTTTCAACCGCCCACGAGCAAATGGATGCGCGTGGTCCCTGACCCACCATTCCATGCAGGAGGAGAACACAGGTGTGAGGCAGGAGAAGGGGGGTCGTTACCTTCAGCTTGGGCAGTCGTTTGATGGTTTTCAGAGGCCTCAAGACCCGCAGCACACGGAGAGACTTGATGGTCTTGATATCCCGGCCCTTGTTGGTCCTACCACGTCGGAGGGAGGCACACGCACCCAAAAATGGAACAGAGAGACAATACCCTTGTAGACCCGGATGCTCTGGGAGTTTAAACTGCTGACAACACCCCCCACACACACACCCCACCCCGGCACGTGTGAAGACGGGAACAGGAGGGGCACAAACGCGTGACTGCTGAGAGCTCAGCCCACCTAAACACATCTCCTCCAACACACGCGCTGACAGCTGGCAGAGATGAAAAATGAAGCTGTGCCCTCCTCCTTGGGATTAGCACCTTTCCCCTTCGCCAGGGAGGAGTGACCTTAACAAACCCCTCCGTGTGGGAAGCCGGGGCTGGGGCAGGCAATGCCAGATTTTCAGGGTAAAGGTAGCACAAGGAGCTTCCCTACTACAGGCATGTGCCTTTTGCAGGTGGGGCTTGTGCATGGCCCCCACCACTGCAAATTGCTTTTTACCATTACTACTAGTTGCAAGAAATTAATAATAAAATGAGGGAGATGTACTCGATGGGATCTACGTTGCCAGAGAAACTCTGGATGCCCCATCCCTGGAGATGTTCTAGGCAAGGTTGGATGGGGCCCTGAGCAACTTGGTCTAGTGCCCAAGGCAGCAGGATTGGACCCTCAGAAGGGTCTCTAAGGTCTTCCCAGATCAGGGTTGCACTTGCCTCCACTCTCAAGTCAGCCAAGGCAGAGCTTACTGGAAGAATTATTGAGGAAAGCCCCCTCATGACCCTCATTTCTTGAATATGATGATTATTCCCCACCACAATACCAGGGTTTTTTTATCTTTTCACTGCCCATGGACCAGCTCACAGGATGGAGCAGAGATCCTGGTGATGGTGGCACAGCTTGGATCCACCAGGCACCCTCAAAAAACCTCAAGGAAATGACTTGCAACAACAGATGCTCCCAATTACACAGCTCCTCTGCGAGGGTTAATGCAATAGGGAGCACAATAATGGGCTTAATCATTAAGAGATGTAAACAAAACCACTAATTAATAGTCCTCCCTGGGAGCACAGCCCCACACATGCATGGGAAGCAACTGTATAAACAGCCCTGGGACTCACTTCACACCTCCTGGTTCCTGTTTTGCTCATTATCAGGGGCCTGGGCATCTGACTCAGGGCTGGGGCGAGGATTTGGGGGCAGTGCTCAGCTGGTGCAAGCTGCCACCAAGGACAGCTCAACTGCAGTGATTAACATCTACTAAGGAGAGATCCCTTCAGACCTCAGGGGTGCCTGCAGAGCAGTGTACTGCAGTCTCTGCAAATGCAGCTAAGGGTCAGCACTGGCGCTGGACAGAGCGACACCCATCTGCACCCGTCCCCCTGTGCGCCCCCCAGAGCAGCATCCCACAGTATCCCGACCACCATAGTTACCCCAAAGCATTCCTGTCGGCGATCCAGCCCAGCAGCCACCAAACAGCACCAGCAGAGAGAGGGGAAAAAGAGAGAAAAGAGGAAGAAGGTAAGAAAAGCATCAGGGAAGCTGCACAGCGACGACTGCAGCCTCTCAGGTACGGGGACCCTGTGGCAGCTGTCCACCACCCCATGCTTAGGTTAAAGGCACGATGAGTAGAGCACGCTGTGTCCTTCAGGATGGGGCATATTTCCAGGGAGAGACTCTTCCAGCAAGCCAGGAGATCCTGCCCTCCCTGCTGGAGGTTTTGGGGTGCGGGCACATAGCCAAAGCTCTGCTGCAAGAGAAACCTGCAGAGAGCAGGACAGTGGACAACAGCAGGTGGGTTCATGGTCCTCCTTAGCCAAGACTTGAGGGGGGACCTCAAGACTTGGCCCCAAATAGCCAAAGGTAGGTGCTTCCAAGGGAACCTACCTGCAAAGCCACAATAGTTGCCATCCAAATACTGCCAAATCACCTCCATGGAGAAATCCACTGATTAAGAGCCTGAACTGCAGCACAGAATCTCCTGCAACCCAGCAGGACACTCACTTGGACAAGCCAAGGTGGGCTATAAGTTGTAACCAAACCTCTGTCCCTGTTTGAGCTGAGTCCCTGCCACATGCACACAGAGCACTCAGCACTGCAGGCAAAGCCTACAAGTAAAACATTCACATAAAACTAACCCCAGACCCTGACTGCATGTTAGTCCAACAGGGTGGAAGGCCTGTTGAAAAGGGGATAGTTGAACTTCGCAGCACTCCTCTGGTGGGACCTCTGTCCTGAGCAGCCTCACACCAGGTTATTTTGCAGTGTGTAGGGGTCCCTCTTGCTTCCAGACATTGATGTCTACTGGCAGGAGGAGATGCTGCTCTGCAAGGAATGAGGCACCTCTGCTGGGCACCTGCCCTTGGCTCACCAGGTAAGAAGATGAGGGCTACACACTGACCACTCAATCCCTGCACCACCTCTGGGCAGCTGTGCAGAGCCACAAGGGAGTACCACTCCACTGCACAGTGCCTCCTCAGAGGGTGCCACAGAAGCGAGCAGGGTCTTCAGTTATGGTTCTGGTTATTCCAGCTAACCGAATTTGAACTCTTTGGAGACTTAACAGCTTTTTATTTAGGCTGTGTATGGATTGATGTATTAGCTTTCCACGTGGAGAGCTATGGATGAGCCGAGACAGCCTTTCACTGAGGATGCACAGGCTCCGAGGGAGCAGTGGATAAGCCATGATGGCAGAGTGAGTGATGGCTTTGTGGGTGGACTCCTTCTTGTTGGTGATTTGGATGTGGCACCGACAGCCAGCAGACGATGTTGGCACTGCCGGACCAGCTCAAAGACCTCCTGCTGTGCCCACAGACACCCAGGACCCCCACGGGGAAACCAAACCACAGAGGGGAGGCAAAATGGGGCAGAAAATCTTCATGGCATGTCCCAGCACTTATACTGGGAAGTGCTGGACTCAGTCACCAGCTGCTCTCCGCCAGGTAATCACCGCAGCCGCTCCATGGGCATCACTGCCGACCCAGCACCATGGAGGAGAAGAGAAGGAGGACAATCACCCCACCCAGACCCACATCAGAGCTCATGGAGGGACAAAAAAAGGAAATGGATTCAAACATCACCACCAGAGTTTTCCCCTCAAGACCAGGAGGGAGGGTGGGAGGGAAGGTGTCAGGCTGGGACACGCAGACCTGGTGAACATCCTGCAGCTCCTGGGGGTGTAGCAGTGATGGGCTGCCAAGAGGAGAGGCAGGTGTTCTTATAAATGCTTTATAATGTATAAACCCATCGGAAATCACCGTGGCTCCTTTGTTCCCCCCTCACTCCCAAAGCCATGAGATCATCTCCTCCAGCAGGAGCTACCGTTGGAGGTGGGGGAGATGGACAATCCTGCAGGTTTACATTATAAAGAGCCCCTGTCCACCACACAAGCAACTCAGTATCTACCCAGCTACGGCTACAAGAGGGAGCAGGCGACATCGATGCTTGCTGCAAACGGGTGTGGAGATGCCAGGGCCTCCTCCATGGGAAGGGGTTCTGTGCCACAGCCCATGGCGGGGATCACCCTCGAGAATTCAGCTGCCCCATGCCCAGAGGGAATGTCCTTCCCTCCGGAGGATGGGTGGAGGCAGGCAGGTGACAAGCAGGCCTGGAAGGGACACGGCAGCTTCCCCACATGCTCAGTGCTGGACTCTGCTAGCTCCAGGGGCAATCCCAGGAACTGTGCCACCTTTGTGGGGTGGGGGCAAGGGGACAGTAAACACAGATTACTGTACTGTTAGCACCGGTAAAGACACCCATTCGCTCAGGAGCAGGCTGAGCCATCAAGCTATGCTCCTTCAAACATCAAAAGCCTTGATGGAAGTTGCCTTGGAAGGAAAAGGCTTCCTTGTCCTCCCCTAAAGATCCTCAAACTATTCAGTGCATCTTCAGGCGGGTGACACCCTTGAGCCCTGCCAGACATGCTCTGAGGGACTGTCCTGGCAGAGGAGGGATCAGCCAGATCCAAAAGATGCCTGATCCACTCTCACGGTGGCCTGGGTGGCCCCCCCGGGGCTCAGAGCATTGTCCCCAGCCAGCAAACTTGCCCCTTGCCCGTGCCAGGGTCTGCAGTCATCCCCCTGCCCTGCCCAGGGGATGGTTCACCCCTGCACTGCGTGAGCTGAATTCTCCCATGCTCTTCCCGAGGAGAGAGCAGGGGCTGAAAGCACCGGGCAAGGAATGGGGTGAGGAGGGTGAGGAAGGCAAAAGCAACGAGCCAGGGAGGGTGCAAGTGGGCGAGAACCAGGAGAAGGAGCTGCCACCCAGTCTGGGGTGAGATGGGAGGGATGGATTATGGGCCGTAATCCATCCAGCGACCTCGGGGCTCCGACACAGCCACCCCGAGAGCCTCGCACGGTACCTGAGCTGTGGACAAGGACAAGGCTCCAGTCTGCGTGGCTGCCAGGCCCTCCCCTCTCACCAGCACTAACGCCACCGCCGCCAGTGTCAGAGGCACAAAGAGAGAACAACAGCGTGACAAAGGAGACTGAGCCTCTCCTCTCTTCTCCTCTCCCTCCTCAGGCACCAGCAGGGCACCACAGCCCTGGGGCCGGCGAGCATCACCGTGGCACCACACGTCCCTCCCTGTGCTCACACTGCATCACCTGCCCCAACCAGTGGCACACAGGAGGGCAGAGCAGCATGAAACTCATCCCTGGGCGCTCCTCCCCTCCAGGGCACAGGCACCACAGACATCCCAGTACCTGCAGGTGCCACAAACTCGGTCCCCAGAGCCCGACCACAAGGTGATGCTCAGCGAGGACACACTGCAGGGCAAGCACACAGCACCCTGACTCCGCTGTGGTGCTGCAGAGGCTGCTGGCACAAACCTCACCGGCCAAATCCCCATCCCTGCAGGGCTCCGGAGCAACACTCCCCCTCGGAGCAGAGGAAAAGTCATCAGCCAGGGGGAACCGTTTCCAGCACAAATACGTTCAGAAGGCAGCTCCACCCTGCTGGCTACTGCTTTTGCTCTCTCTGTGCACACCAAGATGCATTGCAGCTGTATAGCTCCAGCTCTGTCACCCTTAGGTTCTCTCCCCTCTCTAACAGCCCCTTCTGCTCTGTTTCAAATTTACTTTCACCATCAGCCTCTTCCTAGCACCTCCAGCTCGCCTTGCCTGCCTGCTTGCTCACCAGCATTTGATAAACAAGGAGAAATACATCTCTGGAGCAGCCACACACCACTGCCAGGAGCCATCCCAGAAGCAGAGCAGAAGGGTGCAGAGAAATAAAAAAAGCGAAGTCAGGGTCCAGTAGCCGTAAGACACAGCTGCATTCTTTTCCCACCACAGCCAAGGGAAGGCAGGGAGCTGACAAGGATGACAGCCACTTACGCCAAGGCAAAAGCCACCAGTGCTCCCACCACCACGATGAAATCCAGGATGTTCCAGAGGTCTCGGAAGTAGGAGCCGTCCTGCAGGATCAAGCCTTGATCAATCATCTGGAGGGGAGAAACAGAGAGAGAAACAGGCAGGGAATGAGCAGCTCAGACATCAAGGGGAAGCAGCCACTGGCAGGACAAGCTGGGGGACAGGGACACTGCTGGGGAGCAGCAGACTCATCCCTGCGTCCTGGGTGTAGGTCAAGGAGCATCATATTTGTATGGAAGCCTGGAGGCTGACAAAGTGGTGCTGAGCACCCTGGGCTCCCACTGCTGAGAACCAAACTTCAGGGTTTCTACCACCCAGACTTAGGACCAGAACTCAAAAACTGAGCTACTTCTCATCCCCTGCAAGGATGCTGCTGGTCTCAGCACCCACAGCCTGCAAGGGCTCTTACCTTGATAACCATCTCGAAGGTGAAGACGCCAGTGAAGACATAGTCAAAATACCTCAGGACCTGCAGAGAGAGTCACAGGTGCTCTGCAGGTGCTGCCAAGCAAACAGGTCCACTGGTACCCACCCAGACCCCACCACCACCCCACACCATGGCTCGCCAGGCTCAAGTGCAGACAGAGGGTTGGTTTCCTTGCCCCAAACCCAGCCTGTTCCCTAAGAGTTCAGGACAGTCATAAACCCAGCCTGTGTAGGCAGGAGGGAAAAATTTCCTGCGCATGGCACAAGTGGCTTGGAACTCATGCTGTGAGCTGGAATCGTGTGCCCCCATACCAGTGCCTGTGAACACCAGCATCTCCCCAGTTTAAGCTACTTTACTGCTGACAAGGTGCCCTGGTCTGCAGCCCAGGCTTCAAATTCCTTGTGTGGGAAGCTGGGGTTTATAAAGGAAGGTGATGAGGAAGAAGTCAGACTCCAGGGCACAGTGCAGGTGCTGCCACCAGCTGCCCTGATTCCCTGTCCCACATGTGCCCCACCACGCATAGAGCTAAAACTCCACAGGACCTCTGCCTGCACTGCCCTGAGGGACAGGGGGAGTGGGAGAGGGTTGCAATCACTTTGTTGCGGTCGGAGTTGGTGAGGACGGGATCCTCGGCCGCCAGGGCGATGCTGCTGGCCGCGATCACCAGGAGGATGCACATCTCGAAGTAGCGCAGGTTCACGATGTAGTGGCAGGCCCTCCGCACCCTGTGGGGACACAGCCCACACCCCGACCTGTGAGCCCCAGCCACGGCCCATGTGCAAAACCCACCCCATGTCACTGCCTTCCAGGGCAGAAAAATAGGTAGCAAGGTCTGAAGAACAAGAGAAGGGAGCCCAGGGGGAATTTGGGCTTGCTGGACCCTTTGCTTGGCTGTCCCATCCACCCAGACACCCCACAAGCTGAGAAACTGGGGTGCTTATTCTTCCAGGCTCCTGGAGCTGGGGAAGAGCTACAGGGGAGTATAAAACTGCAGATAAATATAACAAGTAACGAATAAAAATCCCAAATAGCCATCAGCAGTTGGGAGACAGAGCCAAGAGTGTGGTTGGCACAGAGGGAGACCGTTGTGGGGCCTGGGGAACCCCACAGCTGGTTATCAAGGCTGTCTGGGAGATATTCAGACACCCTCCCAAGGGGATTCCCTGGTTTTGGTCATGTCTAGAGGTCTTTCCCCTTGCAACCCTCCCCAGCCCTGGGGCTCCTATGTTCCAAAAAACGTCTCACGGGTTGGTGGTGCTGAAGATGAACATGGAGCTGTGTGGCACCATCGCTTTGCCTGTCTCGCTTTTTTCCTTCTTCCGCTTCTTCTTCTCCATTTCCTCCTCATCCTCTTTGGTCTCTGCCTCCTTTAAGGGGCTGGCTTCACCATCTGTCTTGTTGCTAACTGCAGGAAAGCGAGAGCCTTTGCCTGGCCTTGCACCCAGACAGCACCCTGGGGTGTCCCTGCCACACGCGGGCAACATGCAAACCCCCTGACTCCTGCTTGAAATCCCTGTGCTGTTATGGGGAGAGGGATCCCTCTCTCAGATAGGAAAAAAAAAGAGACAAGCTGCTGGGATGAAGCACATGAACTGGGGTTTAACAAGGCCAGTTTTCACCATGCTGTTTGATTAATAACACTGTTTAAAGCAGCTCACCTTGACAGCGAGAATGCTGTTAAGGTGTTTGAGCGGCAGCAAGCTGGTGGAGGCTGTGCATGTGTCAGGAGAAACAGGGAATGCAACTGTTTTGCCCAGGCAGAAAGGAAGGGGGAATGAGGAATCAGATGAAGGGGTGGATGGGAAGGAGGTGAGGAAGGGACATGGTCCCTGGGGGATGGTAGCACATCAGCATTACATTTGGGGCTCCCCTGTGAAACTGGGGTGCTGGAGGGAGGTGCTGCAAGGAGCAGCAAAGAAATCCCCCCCTCCAGTTGGTGGATGTGGACAGGAAAAGCCATGCAAGCGGCTTTCCATCCCCACAGGGTCCCCGAGGGCTGGGACAGGGGCTCAGGAAAGAGAGCTGGGTCCTCACTCTGTACCACAGCGGAGTCGTGGACATCGATCATGATGGTGGTGCTCTCCGTGGCCTTCTCGGTGTTGGGGGTGATGGAGGAGAGGTCAGGCTCGCTCCGGCTGACCGTGCGACTGCCCTGCAGCAGCGCCTGCTCGCTGGTGTCCGGGCTGCTGCAGTCCTGCTCCGTCAGGTTGCTTGTCTTCCCCTGGTGGGGCTCGGAGACTGCATGTGGGGGGCTCCCCTTCTTGGCAGTCCCAATCAGATCAGCATCGCCGGCAGGGACCCCATTTGTCCTGCAGGAGGGTTGTGAGAGAAAACAAGGTGTGAGAGGACAGGGAGAGAGGACAAGGAGCTGTGAGAATGGCAAGATGCCCTCCGCAGTTACCAACCTGATGGACTCTCCGCTCGCCTCCAGCTCCCCCTGAATCAGCGCCTCGGCTGCGGCCACGTCCCCACGCCGGTCCCCATCCTGTGCCCCCTCCATGGTGCTGGCCTCCTCCAGACCCATTTCTTGGCTGGCCGAGCGGCTCCCCAGGATGCCAGCTTGCTCCTTCCCCTCCATCCGGGCTCTGCGGTGCCGGCTGCGCCGCTGGCTCGGCCTCATCCTGGCCCTATCCTCGACGCTGCCGCCCGCCCCGTCCTGCTCGCCCGGCTCACAGTTCCCGTGGCACGATTTCTGCTGCCACATATCCTTGTCCCGCTTGGCCCGGGGCGATGGGCTCCTCCTGTCCTCCCCACCGCCGGGATTGGCTCCCGGGACAGGCTGCTCCGGTCCCTCAGCCAGCGGCCGCTCGCCCTTGCCCTGCTCCTCGGCGCATTTCTCCAGGGTGACGCCATCCCCTGGCTTCTTCCTGCGGAAGATGCTGGCGTGGGGGTTGATGAGGGGCGGCTCGTCCTTGTTGATGCCCTCCTGGCTGGACATCTGCATGTGCCGGCGCAGCTGGCTGGTGCGCTGCTCCCACACCGACATGTGGTGCCGCCGCCGCCGCTCCCTCCTGCGACGGGGGGGACAGCGAGGAGTCAGCATCCCGGCTGACCCCACCTCCCACCAGGTGAAGCACCCACCCTGGATTTAATCTGGGAATCCCAAGGAGAGGGAAATGCCACCACCAGGGTTACAGGCTGTGCTAAGACTTTGTCAGCATCCCTCTGGTGCTGGCAGGGGCTGGAAACGGGGCTGAGACTGTACTTACAGCCCCTTCAGAAGGCATCAGGCTGATGGATGACCAGCCCTCAGCAGCCTCACTCTGCTCCTAAGCTTTCTTGTCCAGCTTCTGGGAGCAGACAGCACCCTGGCTTGCCCTATCCCAGACAGGCAGGGACCACCTTCCTCTTGTGTGGTTGCCTGGAGCCACCTGAAATATGGGCCAAGCCCTCTCGCTGCATACAGGGACCACTTTTTTGCCTCTCGCCAGCACATCCCGGGTAGGAAGCCTGCCCCGAGGCCTGGGGAGCAGCGATTTTGACTGCCTGCAGGGGAAGGAGCTGTTATGGAGAACTAAGCTGTGCCATGAAAACCTCAGCACTGTCGTTAAGTTCGCCGGCAAACACCCCGGAGCAGACAGACGTGCCCTGCCCGACACACCCAAGGCACAGGGAAACACCCAGGGGCACATACACCGCTCGCACACCGTGCACGGCACATCCACGGGCGGCACGTAGGGCACAGCACCACACACGGGGGGGCGAGGGGGGTCCGGCACACACCAAACCACACGCTCGCACGAACGGGGTGCATGGGAGCACACGGATACAGGCACACACACACCCCCCCACGGCCATCCCCCTCCCCGCCCTGCCGAGGAGGCCGTGCCCCGGCCCCGCGGACGCACAGACAGCACAGGAGCCACAGACGGACACGCGCCCCCGCGGCCCACATACAGGTGGCTGCTGCGTGGCTCCCACATCGACATGTGGTGTCTCCTCCGCCTGTCTCTTCTGCGGAGGAAAAATAAACGGGTTCAATCCCCCTCGCCGCCCCTCCTTCCGCCCCTGCGGGCAGCGCACAGAGGTGTTCCCCCCCTCCCTGGGCAGCCAGCACCTCTTTGCCGATCGGCTGCTGGGCACGTACACAGTGAACCCACACTTGCACACCGGCAGTGGGCTGCCCACAGTCACACTGACACGCTGGGATCCATTTTGTGGGGGCCACGGAGCCCTCCCCGTGCCACACGTGGGGAGAGCAGTCCTTCAGAAGCCCCCATACGCCCTTGGATATTTAACAGCTGTTTCAAGCTGCTCCAAATTCACTTTTCCCAAGAAAAACGTGGCAATTGGAAAGAGGAAGGAACGCACCAGGCCAGCCCCAAGCTGCTCAGAGCTGTCACCATGCTGCCCTAGGACTACAGAAGGGAACATGAAGCTCCCCAGCAAATGCAAGGCACAAGCCCAGGGTGAGATGCCACAGAGCTCCTGTCACTTGGGCAGCTCCCACACAGAGAAGATTAACAGAGCTGGCAGTGTCCTTCACCGTCACCAGCAGCTGGGGAGATTCCAGGCTTTAACCTTCCTATCAGCACAGAAAAGATTCAAGATAAGCACAGCTCCAAGCAAACCGCCCCAAGCAGATGCAATCATAGAATCAACAGAATCTCTGAAGTTGGAATGAATCTACAAGGATCGTCGAGTCCAACCCCTGGCACTGCATAAGACAACCCCAAGAATCACACCGTGAGCCTGAGAGCGTTGTCCAAAAGCTTCTTGAGCTCTGGCAGGCTCAAGACCGCTTCCTAAGAGTCTGAAGACATTCCCCGTTGTCCTACCACTTGTCAAAAAACCACCTTGTCGAAAGTCCCTCTCCAGCTCTCTTACAGTGTAAAAGAGGTACTGTAGGTACTGGAAGGTGCTTTAAGGCCTCCCCTGGAGCTTTCTCTGCGCCAGGCTGAGCAACCTCAACTCTCTCAGCCCGTCCCCACAGCAGAGGTGCTCCGGTCACGCTGGTCACTACAGCATGCCACACTCAAGGTAGGGATCGAGCTGCCGGCACCTGCCACCATCCCCCCAGCAAGCCCCCGAGCCTCCGAAGGCATCCACGCCCCGCGTTCGGCACCGACACACGACAGCACCCGCACGCGTCCATCCGGCCGCCCACTCGCCAAACAGCCCCGCACCATCAATACCTCTCATTTCCAAGCCACTAGAACAATAAAGGAAAGGTTAGAGACTGTTTTCCCAACCAGCTCCACCTCACAATGACTAGAAAGCTCTATCAGGAATGTGCAGCGTGGGCAAATCCTTTACCGCCCTAATATATTCCATCTCCCACTCTTCCTCTTTTCTATCTGTCCATTCTTCATCCTCTCCTGCAGCCTAAATCCCTCTGTTTCCTCACTGTATCCGACACATTCCCACTGGTAGCCAGAAACAGGCGTGACATACGGGCTCCACCAGCTTTCCCATAATCCCCCCAAGTACTTGGGCAGACACAAATTTATTATGAACATCCCATCACCCCCAAACCAAGGAGAAACCTGTGGCTGCTGGGAGGTCAGGCAGGGCCTACAAGTACCCCTGGTTCCTGCTGCCCCTAAAACCATGAGTGGAGGGACGGTTAGATCCCACTGCTGCCAAACCAGGGAGGGGGCTGTTGCCAATGCTGCCTCCAGCCCCCCCTCCCAGATCAGGACCGAAAACAGCAGTTTCTCTCAGCAAATCTGCAAGAGATTCTGCCTTGTATGAGCTTGGCTGGGTTTCAAAGCATAACGAAACCTTAAAATTCCCTGGGAAGGGATTCTATAAAAAAAAAAAAAAAAAAAGAGAAGAAAAATAAAATAATCCCTTCAGCTGTACTGAAATGTACTGTTTTGGGAAACAAATCAAAACGCCTCGTTCCAATGTTGACTTTGAAAGTTTTATGTGATTTACACCATATGACACTGCAAAATAAAGAGAAAAAAGGCATCTAGAAAGGAAAAAACAGATTTTTCTCCTGCTGAAACACAGAGACAAGGCTCCTTAACACCATGCTGCAGGTTTATGTAGTTTGGGGTTTTTTCCTTGCTCAAATCAAATTTCTGTACAATCAAATGTCGTTTCACAAACCTGCTCCAGCTCTCCTAACTGCATTCGCTCCCAAGGAACGAGCCTGGAGCAGATTTGTGACACTGCTTCTCCCTTCTCTTCCACCCCTGGCTGCTTTCTGCAGCTCTGCCACAAAGAAATGCTCCCCAGGAACAAATATCACCTCTCCTCAAGAATAACTTGAGACATCTTCCTCCTCCCCAGCCTCCTTGCCCACCCTTAGCATCAGCACTCAGCGTTTGAGCTCATATATGGGGCAGAAAGCCTTTTTTAGCATATTCCTGCCATGCCCAAGCACTGAGGCTGCTGCTTGGGGTAGGGTCTGGCAACTCAAGGTGACCTGGTCCCTGTGATGCCACCTCTCCAAAGGCACTGCTGCTCATGGGGAGCACAGTACTAGACCTCAATTCATCCATCCATCCTCAGAAGACAACCAGAGTGGGTCACCCCATTCAGGGACGTCTTTTTTTTTTTGTGGAAGTCCCCACAACCTGCCATACCAGGCTCTCCTGCCGCTCTGTGCCCTTCTAAGAAGCCTGGGTAGGCTCAGGGGTTCACTGGGGTAGCAGTGGTGGGGGAAGTCACTCACTCGATAGCAGGCATATTTGGGGCAGACATGGGGCTGACTTCTTTGGCTTTCTGAAGGGCGTGCTTCTGGTTAAAGGCCTCCTCCTCCTCCTGCTCATCCTGCAGAGAAAAGAGGGGCATTGCTTAGTGGGATGATGGGGTTTCAAGGGAAGGTGCAGCCACGTGGGGGTTCTGCAGGGCCACCCTACATGGCAAAGCATGAGGGACAAAGTGGGAGGGGCCCTGTATTTCCAGAGACAGCCTTTATTTTCATTGTGCTGTGGGGCTGCAACTTCCCCACTACGCCAGATCTCACTGAAGGCATCAATGCCACTTAAATAAGTGAACGCAGCCCACTCCAGGCAAGAGCCGGGCTGCGCACGCTAGAGCAGCCCCAGACAGCGCAGACCAGCTCAGCCCTCCCTTCTTCACAGCCACAGGGGCTACACAGGCATGCCCCTAACAGAGTGGGAGGCAAGGCATCCACGAATGACCCCAGCAGAGACCGGATTGATTTAATGAGTATGGCTGTGTCTCCGGAGCAAAAAATGTCATTAGGAGTCATTAGCGTGCATTCAGCCTTTTCAAAAACTCGGCACTCTCTTAATTGATGCTGCTGGCACTCCGTGGGGCTCTCCCATCCCTCTCACCCCAGCGGCAGCCAGCAGCCCCTGGAAGTGCCATCTGCACCCACTGCGGGAGGACAGGGACCCCCCCACACACCCCTCAGGCAAACCAGCACCGTGCTCCATTTCGGGTCAGGATTTACAGCAGCCTGGAAGCCTCGCAGTGAGCCCCAAGGACATGAACAATAGCCACGGGCTCTACAAAAATCTGGTCCCCACGGGATCACTGGTCTGCTCCAAAGAGTGGCAATGACCCTTGCAGCTCTCTCCTATTCACTGTTATCCAGATGGTGCCCCAACAATTTAGCATTCCCCAAATATTTCCCAGCGTGGTCTTAAAAACAGCTAAGCCCAATAACCCTCTTAAGCACCAGTCTAAATTGCATCCTAAATCACATTCCCTGCCCTGCGGGCAGATGGGGAATAAATACTGACACCACTGGAAAGTGCTTCCCACTCCACATCTCCAGGGTGCTCCAGCAAATAACAGTCCCCACACCAGATCCCATCCGACAGATGAGACAGTCCAATCTGACTGGCAGCAAAGAGAACTGGGGAGCTTAAATGGAGAAACAGTTAAAGCCACACTTGAAGTGTGGGTGTTCCCAAAGTGATCAGCACGTTTAAGCACTTTCCTAAATCAAAGTCTACATGGCTTTGCCCCCACTCCCTTCACAAGAGAAGGAGCAGCAGGAACGTACCTTGGTGAGCTCCTGGGCGTTGGCCAGGTTGTCCACGGCAATGGCCAAGAAGACGTTCAGCAGAGTATCTGTGAGCAGCTAAGGATGCACAAGCCGTGTGTTAAGGACATGAGTGTCTGCAGCTACCAAGGGAGGGTGGCCCTGATGGCTCCTCGTCCGCGCAGTGAGGAGCAGCCAAAGGCATAGACTCCTCACCCATCCCATATAAACAGCCCTCAGTGCACCTCCAGACAGCTGCTCCTCTGCGTTTGGGATACCCAGCACTGCCACCCCTGTGGTGGGTCTCCCCCAGGTGGGAGAGAAGGAAGGAGCAGTGGGTGGGGAGGGGAATGCCCCCAGAGAGGGTGGTAAGACAAAAGCACAGCAGCCAGGTGGATACAGTTTCCAAACAAGGTGAGGACGATGAAATAGATGGAGGACCACATCCCTGAGCGAACGCCTCCCTGGGAGCGGATGCCATTGTACATCACCTCGTTCCAGTCCTCACCAGTCAGGATCTGCAGCAAAGCAACACAGCAGCTCTGTCACCTGCACCTTCTTGCCACCTGGATCTCTCCCACCAATACACAGGAGCCAAGTACAGAGGCCCTGTGCAGTGGATAACCCAGCTCCTAAGCTGCAGCACCTGAGGGAGATGACACTGGACGTTGCTGAGGATTTACGTCTCCTCAGAAGAGTTTTGAAACTCTTCATCTTCTGTAACAGAGGCAGGAGAGTTTCCATCTCTTGCCATCCACTTTGTTATACAGGAGAGGGAGGAAGTGAGTTATATCCTAATAGAGGGGAGCCAGTTTGGTTTAAAGAGCCCCTTCCAGCCTTGGGGGAGTGAGTCCCAAGTCCCTTTAGTTGTGTTCCCTTGCAGTCCAGCTCCTACCTGAAACACTGTCATGATGGCCGCAGGGAAAGTGTCGAAGTTGGCTGATGGAGTCCCATCCATGAAGTTAAACCTGGAAAGGGGAGCCGGAACATAAACGGGATGAAACACCAAGGTCAACAAACCCCTGACTACTATGCTATCAGCTTAGGAGGACCTTTCCCCAGTCCAAAAAAGGTCTCCTGAGTATTTGGTGCTAGAAACCAAAGAAGTCTCCTGGCTAGAGGGACCCTCACAGCCCAAAGGCAACCCCTGAGCAGGGACTTCTGTGTGGGAGGAGTACCACTGCTAGGAGCAGACTGAGGGAGAAGGCTTACAGTCTTCCTGGGCACCTAAAGAAGGTGTCATCACTTGGTTTTAACACCAGGACATCCCTATTCCTCAGACTTGAAACAACCTACCTGCCTCCAAACAGCTGCATTCCCAGCAGGGCAAAGACTACAATGAAGAGGAAGAGGAGGAAGAGAAGACTGATAATAGACTTCATGGAGCTCATCAGTGAGACCACCAAATTTCTCAGGGATGCCCAGTACCTAGAAAACAGAGACACTGCTGGAGCACTCACAGTGATGCTGACCTCAGCAGCAGGAGAGCAGGAGTGATTGGATCTGGGCTGCAGCCCCAGTCTGAGATGGAGACTGACAGGCTCTGATGGTTGGTACGCACTTGGTTATTTTAAATATCCGCAGGAGACGAAGGGCTCGTAGGACACTGATCCCAAAAGAGGTTCCTGGTCTGAATATAGCCCAAACCACTTCAAAGATGCTTCCCACTGTGACCTGAGAAACAGACAAAGCCACAAGTCAAAGACAGGCTCAGGACAGTCTGTTGCAGGAAAACACACACACAGTGTGCCTGAAGACGAGGCACCCGCCACCCTTCCCAAGACCTGGTGTCTAGGATGACACAAGGAGGCTGCCCCAGCAGAAAGGGCTCCCCTGCCCACCCCCTTGGTGCCTTATGTTGCATCTCCCCCCACACCCACAGCATCTCCAGGCCTGCTTACCCCACAGTCAAAGCAGTTGAAGGAAGAATGGAAATAAAGGCGTGGCCCCATCCCATACATCTTTAAGGACATCTCCAGCAGGAAGAGCCCAAGAAACAGGAACTCTGCATAGTCTAAAAGAGAAAACCCAAACATGCTACCCTTGGGACAGTGAGCTGTGTGGAGCATCCTGCATGCACCCACCTGCCACCCATACAGCACAGAGATGGGAAAAGTCAAGGACCACACTGCATCCCCAGGCTCTCAGAGTCTGGGGTGAGGGAAGCCTGTCTGTGAGGAGCTAAACTGTACGTAACAGCACATCAACCCCGTGACTTAATTGTTCAGGGTAGATACACCAGTGTCCCAGGAGTTTGGGAGGACCAGGGTTGGCCAGCACAGAGCACAGCAGCTCTTCAGCATGATTTGACAGTGGTTGAGGCCTCTGCAAAGCCATCAACCACACGACACTGTAGGGGAATATTAGCAACCTGGATTTAAATCGTTGCACGGCTGGAACTTGGCCAGGGAAACCAAGCCGAACAGCCAAGAGCCAGTGAAAAGCTTCTCCAGCTATTTCATGAACGTTTAGCAGGCAACAGCCTGGCTCTTCCCCTTGTCCAGAAGATGCTTCTCACCACGACCAGCTGCCGTACCACACCGCGGCGTGCCGGGATCCCGGCAGGCCCGAGCATACTATTGCAGGTTTGGGTAGACCCGGTGCTTGACAGGGACATTTTCAAGGTAAGAATAACAAGCAGAACTACAGCAGCAGCAGCAGCAACAGCAGCAGCAGCTCAGGAGTAGCATACGACTGCCATGGGGCTGACCACGCTGCTCTGCCCTTTGCCCATGCTAGGATAGACACGGGCGTGGTGCCTTTGAGACCCGACCTTGCACCATGGCCCATGGGCTGAGGAGGGACATTCCTGTAACTGGAAGCTTGGAATGCCCATGCCATGCTCTGCACCAAAATTTTGTCTCCGGGACCAGTCCTGTCCCTGGAAACTCACACCTTTCAGCAATTGCTCGTGGGCGTTCAAAGATGTGTCTCCTGCAAGATTTCCATCACCACTGGTCACAATTTTAGGATAAGCCCCACCAAGACCCACAGTCTATTTCTCTCTGTTGACAAACACATCGGACCTGAAGGACACGAGGCCAGTACAACGCCTCCACATTTGCTCACGGGGCTGAGACAGCCCTTAGTGGCCACAGGGCCAAGGGCAAAGCTGAATTCCATGGCTGTTATCAACAGTGAACGTAATTCAGGTTATTCCCCACCCAGCTCCATACCAGCATGATGCTGGTGGGGTTCATCCCCACGTGCCCTGAGGCAAGGAGCGAGGGTGTGCTGCAACCTCCAGCTACCAGAGAGAAGAAGGTTTTGCCCACCCAGGCAGAGCTCTCACACCTACACAAGAGCCCTGGGACTCACAGAGGAAGTGGGTGAGCCAGGCTGGCTGGTTGTGATGGACGATGGCCACGCAGGCGGTGTTGAGAGCCACCAGGCTCAGGACAATCCAGTAGAAGACCTGGGATTTGACCATGTGGCGAACGGAGATGCGCAGGAGTCGCTCCTTGTGTCGTAAGTAGGAGGCACTGTCCATCCTGGCACCTTTGAGGCCAGAGTGACTCAAGGGGTTACCTGAAGGAAAAGAGGGGGGACAAGGAGTTGGGTGCTCCAGTCAAGCTGAGAGAAGGACTTGGATGCTCCAGCCTTGCCTGCAACGTGAGACAGGGCAGGTGGCTCATGGACATTGCTCTTAAGGGACACAACTTATCCAAATGGGACACAGGGGACAGCGGGAGGTTTTCCCCCTTTGCTGCCAAACTAGCAGAGATGGCTGATCTGTGACAGCCTCCACGTGACGGGTGTGACTCTGTCAACTCAATAAGCTGGCAGAGGTTTTGGGGAAGCAAGCTGCAAACTGCACTGACCCAAGGTTGGATGGAGAGGTCTTCTCTGTGCCAGCCTCCGCTCGCCCACGGAGGAGATGTCGACACAGTGCTCGTCGCTGGCGTCTGTCCGGTTCCTTTTGATGGTGGCTCGCCTGAGCACTGGGAAGGGAAGAGGAATGGGTGTTGGACAGTGACCCAATTCTGCCAGTAGCCAGCTCATTAACCAGGACCTAGTGATCAGTGCTTAAGTCTGGTAAGAGGGGTTAAGCTGTCAATCCACCTCCCCACACCCCCCTCTCATGGGCTGCAGATTCCACTGAGGCATCCCCAGACCTCCCATCACAGTTGGAGGGTCTCAACTAGGCAGGCAGAAGGAAGAGCAGGCAGATTTTAAGGGCATTGCTTGTCTTACCGTCTAAGGCTGATGTCCCAGAATTTTTGTTCTCTTCAGCCAGCATGACTTCCTCTATGCAAAACACACAGTTCAGCATCAGGAGATGAGACACCATCAGACATCACTGCCTCGTACCTAACCACCTTTCCCAGCCCAGAGGCTGGCTCTAGGTTGCGAACTCTTATCAGGTATTGGTTAGGAGGGTGGCAAGTGGCAGCTACCACACATTGGGTCAGAAAGAAAAATTACTTGCAGTCAGCCCTTCTGCCTCCACTGTCATTAATCTCACCATAAAGCTGAACATTGTAGTCAGGTCAGGGGCTCTACCTAGGGCCAAAACTAAGGTCTGGGGCTCAGGGCTCATTTTGAGTTACCCATATTTTACAAGTCTGAACGCTAGATGAAAGTGTAAACCTTCCCTTCACAGAGCTCAACGCACTGACCTGATTCCTGTGAGGAGCAAGCAAGGACATGGACTGTGGCAACACCCACAGGCTGTCACGCTTGGCTGGGTGTCAGCAGGAAGCCTGGAACCTCCACCACCCCAAGCCCTTGCTCAGGTCCACAAGCCCCATGGCAGGAACCAGTAAGTGCATCCCCTCCAGACGGCTCCAGGAGGAGATTTAACTGGAAAACCAGTCTCACCGTTCACTGCTCTACTTTCCCACTGCCCACCACTGCAGGGGACTCCAGCAAACGTCAAGGGAAAGGAAACCATTGCAGGGCACAGCTGACAGCCGTGTTGTTCACAGCCTGCCCTGGAGATGCAACACACCTCGCGTTCAGAATGTGACAGTTTCGTGTCACAGAACAAGAGGTTTCACCAGCGGTTGGCGATGTCCCTGTTTGCAGCCCGGCCGGGCCGTCACACCGAGCTCGCCCAACATCACCACGGGAGCACCGGAGCCACTTGGGGGTTGCACTGGATGTCTCTCGGGGATTCCTTTCCACCCCCACCACCCCACGTGCCCGGCAGCGTGTGGGAGCCCCCCCGGCCCAGCAGCCTTTACCCGCTTTGTCTATCCATGCCCGGTATCCGTTCAGCTCCCGCTCGATCTGCTGCTGGCGCCGCAGCTTCATGAAGGCTCGGCGGTTCTCCACTCGCTCACGCTCTTTGGCAAACTCCCTGGGGAAGGGCAGAAGGGAGTGGTGAGGGCAGGTCCGAGGGGCAGCAGGACGTGCAGGGGGCTGCAGAACCACGGGGATGGCAGGGACCAAGGGTTTGCCCAAGGTGGTTGTTGGGGAGATGCACAGCCAGCCCTGGCCAAAGCGCGGCCAGGGGATGGGTGAACGATCAGGGAGGAGAAAAGGAGGCGTGGATGGACATGAGCAAAACCCCTGCTTGACTGCTGCTGAGTCCTGCATGCCCCAGCTGGGAGCTGCCACCAATCAGGGAGGATGCTCCCAGTGCCACCCAACTCCAGAACAGGCTTGGTTTCTGTGTGTCCTTTCACAGGGGATAAAAACCAGGCAGTGGGAAGAGGCAGTGAGGGGATGGAGCAGGGCAGGTCACATCCCCTGCCTTTACCTCCTCCTCTGAATTCCTTTTCTTTCCAGGTTCTCCTTGGATTATTTTCCCAGGACTGGAGACATCCCTGTTGTCCTCCTCTGGATTTCAGTGTCTCACAAGAACTGTCCAGGTGTGATGACCAGCCCAGAAGAGGACAAGAGCTTGGGGCAGCTCTGCAATGGGCAGGAGGTCAGGCAGCACCACGGGGGCTCCGTGCAGGCTGGGGCATATCAAACACCGAGCAACACTGGCCAGAACTAATGCTGTGCCTGCTGCAGCCTCCAACACCCGTGGTGCACAGAGGCAGCAGCAGCCACGTGCTCACATGCGCCCCAAGCACACAAATAATCGCACTCCTCAATCAGTCACTCCTACAAGACATGACTTCACCTGTAGCCCAGCCCAAAGCTGTGTGAAGACACCCCCATTCGCAAAGCACATCGAGCACAAACAGAAAAATGGAAACACCTGACAGGGAACGCAGGAGTGGGAATGCAGGCAACCTCCACACACACCAGGGGTTGCATGTACGATGACGTGGCCAGACCTGCGTCTAGGAGGTCCCACACCCCACATTTGCACACACCATATACCTGGGGCACCTTGACCCGAAAGTTACACCTCCACTGACGATCACATTTGCACACAGGGAGCATCCCTCACACCAGACATCCCCCCAGCACACCCTTCCTTCCTTCCTTGCCACAACATCAGGGGGTCACAATTTGCTGGCTGCAGCTCCTTGTTCCATCCCCAAGTCCCAGCATCCACAGAACTCCAGCCCATTCCCCCATCCCCCTCCTGGTCCCAGGGCGCCCTGAGGGAAACGCTTACAAAGAACAAATGGCACTGTTCTCTCTGGAAGACGAACATCTCTGTCCCCAGAGACTAGCAGCCATCTCAAGCCTCAAAAAATAAAATATATGCCCAAGAATTGAAAGGACTGGTCTGTCTGCTGCAGAGAGAGTTCAAGTGCATTACCCCAGCTGAGCTATTACACCCTTGACACCGTGTGGGCTCTCACATGTGTGTGTGTGTGTGTTTGTGTTTGTGTGGAAAGCCCTGAATGTTCCTTGCAATCTCTTGTTTAAGGTCCCCAGATAATTCAGGCGTTTTTAATTCCACTCCAGGAAGGTGAAGTTTCCTGCCGCTCCGGCATTGAGCATCAAATGACTCTCCCCCTCCAGCAGTGGCTTTCAGACTGAAATAAAACTTTCTTCCCAGGGCAGGGAAGGGGGAGGGAACAAAAGGCAAGGAAGAGAAAAGCAGCCTAAGTGAAGGCAAGGAGGGTGGGAGGAGATGGGGGAGAAGGAAGGACCTCCCACAGCCAAGAGTGAAATGCACTTTCAGTTTTGGGCATGCCATGCCAAAAACCCTCTTTGCCCTATCTGGAGGAAAGGCAGGAGCATTTGGCTGTGACATCATTCCTCACCAGCCTGTGTTTGCAAATTTGGGATGGCAGAAAATGAGAAGATGCCATTTGCAGTCTGAGTTAGTGAGGAAGTTGCCCGTCTTCCTCTGGTTTGGTCCCCTGGTCCTCCCAGGCCCTGAACCTCTGCCCCACAGGCCATAACCCCATGTCAGCCAGCACCTTGGCAGCACTTTTCCCAGCCAGACCCAGTCCATATAGAATCCTAGAATGAATGATTTGGATTGGAAGGGACCTTAAAGACCATCTCATTCCTTTGCCATGGGCAGGGACACCTTCCACTAGACCAGGGTGCTCCAAGCCCCATCCAAGCTGGCCTTGGACACTCCCAGGGATGGGGCAGCCACAGCTTCTCTGGGCAACCTGTGCCAGTAACTCACCATCTTTACAGGAAAGAATTTCTTCCTAAGATCTGACCTAATCCTGCCTTCTGTCAGTCTGAAGTCATTCCCCCTTGTCCTGTCACTCCACACTCTAGTCCAAAATCCATTCTCCAAATTTCTTGGAGCCCCTCTAGGCACTGGAAGGGGCTCTAAGGTCTCCCCAGAGCCTTTTGCACTCCAGGCTGAACAACCCCAGCTCTCTCAGCTTGCCTGCCACCGGGAGCACTTGGTAAGCTTCCCCTGCTTTACACCAGCTGGGAATCAGGCCACTCTGCCACCTCCTGCTTTGCCATCCCTGTCCTTCCAGCCCCTCCTCTGCTGAGGCCGGTGTCTCCTTTTGCCGAAGAAGGGAATGGGAGCACCTTTTCCAGAGCCCACCTCATCAGGCACTTTCCCCTGCCCAACCATTTGCCCACGGAGCAGTGATTTGCAGGAAGCTGGTGCCGCACACACCCAGGGACAAGGTCTGTGCAGTCTCCGAGGGAGTCGCTTCCCACACACTTGATCCCTAATGGAGCTTAATTGCTTTTGTCCATTAGAAGGAGGAAGGGGTGGCAGAAAGGGGAGGAGGGGGGGGGAAAAAAGAAAAAAAAAGTTAATCTCAACTTAATGAATTATTACATTTCAGAGAGACACGTTACCGAGCAGGGCAGCAGCGGGGGCTGGTGACATCTGAGAGTGGGTAGGCGATGCTGACAGATCAAGGATTGCTCAGAGCCAATTTGCAGCAGCGGGTAGAGATAATACTGTGTGTGAGTGAGAACAGGGCCAGCAATGGTGACTGACAGCCGCTTGGGAAGGCTCCAAGTCACAGGCAGGGCAGCATCCCATCACCAGGAGAGCAGGCTCCTGCCTCCCGCTGAAGGGCTCTGCTCCCGGTGTGTTTGGGTTACATTGCCGGGGATGGCCCAGTTTTGCCTTGCAAAGAGCCCAGGGCTTGCTGCCCCATGGGCTCCCTGCAAGTGGGGTTTGAGGGACCCCAGCAGATTGCACAGTCTGCACCAGCAACACCTCTGCTTGTCCACCTGGGTCTCCAGGCCCTAAATCCTGTTGGCTCCAGCATGAAAACATTCACCCATGATAGTTGAGCTCCACACGTGCCCACACTATGTCACTGCAGCCCTTCTCTGCCCGGCCTCATGAAGCTGAAGGTGCTCAGAGAGCTTTTAGAGGTGAGGGCTGAGGGTCCTGGTGGGATCTGGGGAGCAGTGGGTGCCATCTGTCCTGCACACAAGGGCATCGTCCATCCACACGCCATGCCCAGCCTGCCGGGGCGATCGGAGCCCAGATGGTTTGCTCTTCCTCTGCCTGCAAATCCTCCTCTACAGCCTTGGCATCCCCCTCATGCAGCCTGGGAGCACCTGGTAGGAGACCTTAGGGGACACCACCATGCTCAGACACCTTCCTCTCCATGTCCCCACATCCTCTTCCACACCAGGGCAGTGATGATTCTACTACAACATTGTGTTCTGCTCTAACTGGAAAGCTCAAGTCTGGTTTTAATGGGAGAACCACACATGTGGAAGCATCCAGCTTGAAAATGGGTCCCCTTTTTGAAAAAAAAAAAAAAAAGAAAAATAAAAACCACCACAACAGAAAAAAAAACCTAACCAACCAACCACAAGAAAACCAACAACCAAAAACCAGTTAAGAAAAAAGAATGTCACAGATACTGCAATCCACTTTTCTACTTTTTGAAACATCTTTGAGTCCAGAGCAGGTATATAGTGCTGGTCACCTCAATATTGTGGGCTCCATGCTTTGAAACAACTACCCAGCTATCTTCAAACCCATCAATTCACCACTTTTTGCAACCATTAAAGTTCCCTACAGCAAACCAGTTACCAAACAGGTCTTAAAACCACACAAGGCAGTGGAAAGGATGGGGTGGGAAGCAGAGAAATACTGGATTATGCACTGAGGTGAGACAGCAGTACTATGCTGCTAAGAAAAAAAAAAAAAAAAACACAAATATAATGGGATGCATATCAAGGAAGACCATCTGTAAGACATCAGGTAATACTGCTGCTCTCCTCAGGTCTCGGTTCATGGCTCCACTTCATGTTTGAGCACCACAGTTGTGAGGGAACACTGCCTTCGAGACTCCAGGAGGGTGTCAGGGAAGGTTACGGGACAGAACCGACAACAGACGGTGTGGAAAACACAGCTGAGACAGTTGCAAACCAGGGGGATCAGATGGTATTTACCCAAGAGGTGTAAAGGAACCGCAGTAAGAGTGTTGAACTGACTGCACAGTCTGTAACCTGGAGCTTCAACTCAAACAGACGGTGACAAGCAGCACAGCAAAACTGGCACTGCAGACCAGGACTATCGCACTGAACCGACAGCAAGGGCAGGAGCAGGGTGCCCAAAAGGTGCAAACACCTCTGCAGAGGGAAGATGTGCTTCAGAGGCCTGCTTTGCAGGAGGTAACAAGTTTTTTTGGCTACGGGAAATTGCTTGATTTAAGTTCACTTGAACTGCCCGAAGTCAGAGAAGGTTCAAGGCCAGGCTGGATGGGGCTCTGAGCAGCCTGGTCGAGTTGAAGTCACTGCTCATTGCAGGGGCATTGGACTAGATGGCCTTTTAACCATCCTGGAGGGGGACCTAGATAGGTTCGAAGAGTAGGCTATCAAGAACCTTATGAAGAGAAGTTGTGGATGATGCATCCCTGGAAGTATTCAAGACCAGACTGGATGGAGTTCTGAGCAACCTGGTTTAGTGGCAGGTGTCCCTGTCCATGGCAGGGGGGTTGGAATGAGAAGATCTTTAAGGTTCCTTCCAACCCAGGTTTTTCTATTATTCTCTGATTCAACAAGGGCAATTGTAAGGTCTTGCACATGGGAAAAGATAATCCAGGAGGTCAGCACAGCCTGGGATCTACCCAGCTGGGAAGCAGCTCTGTGGAATGGAGCCTGTGGATCCCGGTGACAAGTTCAATGCAAACAAAGAACGTGCTGCTACAGCAAAGAAATCCAGCAGGATGCTGGGTTGCATCATCAGCAGATAAGAGGGCCACCAACACTGCAATTCAACATTTTTCCAAGGGTAACAACACTGAGGTTTGTATTGCTGTCCCCACGGCCCGGAGTGATGCAGTGATGCAGCAAATGCAGCCACAGGACAGTCAGCCCACGCTGCAAGGAAGCTGCAGAACGGTGGTGAAGGCTATGGAGGCCCCATCAGCCAGAAGCAGAGTTGGAAGCTCTAGATTGTGTTTCAGTCTTATCAGGCAGGGCTGGCGTGAGCAGCACAGCTTCACTGCTTCAAGAGCCCCGGGCTTTGTTCACAATCACTCCCACTGGCTCATGCAGTGCTGGAAAAATGTCACTCCTCCCCTTCCCTCCTATGCTCCAGTTTTTATCCTCTTTAAGCAGAGAGCAGTTTTACAGTCTTCCCTTTGCAAGCAACAGCAATCTGCAGATGAAAGGTGCATGGCCTGTACTGCAGGTGAGTTATAACCAATTTCCAACATTTCATCGTGTTAACTTCCCAGGAGCTTCCAAGCACTCTAATTGAAGCCTTCAACACACAGATACAGTGAATTCAGAAGCAGCCATCAAGCGTGAAACCTGCAATGCAACTACTAGATGGGCCATTCCACTGCTGCAAACCAAAGAGCAGCCTGGAGATGCGCGAAGAACAGACAACTCTACGGGTGTCATTTGGGGTGTCCTGTCAGCTTCACACAACAGCAGTGCCCAGCACCACCTTACAAGGGTGGAGCTGATCCTGGAGGAACTGGGCATCTCCAAAGCCATCCACCAAGTCAAAGAGCTGCAGCCATGGCCATGCTATTGCTGTCATCAACCATGATCACAGAAATTACAATATTCTGCAACAAACAACTCCAAAAGCAAATCCACAAGCAAGAACATCTGCTGAGTGCTTTGTCGAGAGGATCACAAAAGAACTGAGTCTTTTCACCCACAGTCTGCAGACCACGGGCAATCCACAGAGCAGGTCTGCAAGGAGGCACGAACAAGAGCAATTCTGAAGCAATTGAGACATGCTGGCAAATAATTTGCCAGGAGAAATCAAAGGGGAAAGTCACCGAGTCATCTTTTTGCTGCGGATTTTTTGGTGGTTTTTTTTTTCCAATCTCGTCCAGCTGGCTGTAAGAGGAGTCACTATTCCCCTGTAACACTGGAGGATAGGGCACACCAGACACGCGCACTCCTTGTCAGGCACCTTGTTTGCACAGGGCTTGGAGGCCCTCTGCAGAAAGGTGGTACAGCAGAGCGTGGCACTCATTGAATATGGATGCCCACCTGCCTGCTGAATGGAGATGAAGGTCTCAGAGGCTCCTTTGCTTCACTCATGTTCAAATACCACGTCAATGACAAAGAGCTTCCCCAGAACAAAGTGACGAGCGTGGACGTTTCTCGCCAAACGTGGCCCAACCAACGTGCAGCCCATGGGGGTGCTGTGGGACCTGGCAGGAGGCATCACAGCCCACCTTCCTCGTCACACCCACACCTCCACTCAGAAGTGGCTGCAACCAGTGAGTCCCCACACACACAGCAAGCACAGACATTTCACATCTCCTCCGAGCCACTCCCAGAGATCCTACAACCAGTGAAGTAAAAAAAAAAAACCAGCACAACGCTTCCAAGCTTTCACGCTCCCAACTCAGTATTTCTTGGGCAGAGAATCACAGACTTATTAAGGCTGGAAAAGTCCTCTAAGACCCTAAAATCCAGCACCACCCTGTTCACTGCCAAACTGTCCCCAAAGGCCATATCCACACGTGTTTTCAATGCTTCCAGGGACGGTGATTCCACCGCTTCCCCGGGGCAGCCTCTTCTGATGCCTGACCACTCTTTCAGCAAAGAAATTTGTTTGTTGACACCCTGTTCTCAACTCCTGATCCCCACACAAGCCTTCCTGCATTATGGCAATGTGACTCCCCACATCCCCCTCCACGAGCCACCTATCTCCAAGATAACTAATCCTCTTCCCAGTGTTTTTGACTTCAGACCATCTGATCCTGCTCAAACACATGGGGGCTCAGATTTTTGTGTAGAGCCAGCAAAAAGAAGCCCATCTCCATCAAAAATGTACACTTGTTCCCTCAACACCTTTATTATTAATTGCTATAAAACTTAATTTTATTCATCGTTTGTTATGCCTCCAAATTGGATGGGAAAATAATTCAAATTAAGCAAAGTGAAAAGATTTCAGAGATGGTACAGAAGGCTCCTGGAGGAACTGAAGAAAATTCTCCGGAGACTGGGAATGCAGTGCTAACCCAACCTGAAAGAAAGATCTTAAGACAAAGAAATCTTGCCAAATTGATCCTTTAATTATAACATTAGTCGTTTCTTTCAAAGGCTTAGTGCAAGAGCTGGGGGTGGGGGGCAGAAAAGACTTAAAGGGAGAAAAGGCTTTAACATCATCAGGATGAGTAGAAGCAATTAGGAGGATTTAAATTACTCTCTTGTTTGCTACAAGGCAGATGGATTTCATTTTTACTGCCATTGTGCTCGACTTCTTCCTCTGATCAGCTTCCAAAGGTCTTCTCCTTGGCTGGCCCAAGGATCCAGCCTTCCCAGGTCAGGCAGTATCCACTGCACCCACCCAGCTGTTGCTGTAGACCACAAATACCAGGGATTACAGCAGCTTTGTTACCCTGGAAAGGGGCTGGAAGTATGAGACTGGATAGGGGAATCGAGTCTACCAGCCCTCAACAGGAGGAGGATGCTGCAATGAATGGAGGAGGGTGACTCCAAACCAGATCTGCAGAAGATGGGGAAAGGGAGGTGGAAAAGAGTGAGAATGCAGCTTGTCTGGTGTTGGGAAATTTGCATGAGCCCTCAGTGCACAACTTTTTTTTGAATCTTCACTCTTTCACCTTCTTGCTCCCAGGGACAACCTAGACATAAACCATCTTCGTGCCAGGAGTGGCAAAGCAGGCAGGGTGTCTACTATGGTTGGGACAGGACCAGTGGTAAGCTGTGGTTACTTCTGGGGTGGAATTACTGCTGCTGGAAGCAGGGCTGGGACAGCACAGCTCTCATCATGTCTCTGCTGCTCTGGAGACACAGCCTGAACACACATATCCAAATTGTTTTACATGAGAAACAGCTGAGGAGTTAAAAAAAAAAAAACACCAAACAAAAACTCAGTGATTTCACCCAAAAAAAAAGGAGAGGAAAGCTCTGCAAATCTCCAGCATGGGGCATGTGCAACTTCTCGGGCCACAGGACAGCATCAGGCAATACTTGATACGAGTCTCAGCATCTTCCCAAGCTCCCAAATCCACCAGCTGCCACATGGCAGAAAACAGGGCATTTCAGTGGATGCTCCATCCTCGCTCGCTCCCACTGACTCTCTTCTGCCAGGATTATTTCAGTAGCTTGTGGAGCTTTAAAAGCTGAGCAGTCACATCTCCTTGGGCTTCGTACCTGCTCTCAAAGAGGAACAGGGCCAAGATTTTTTTTTTTTCCTCTTTCCTGCTTTCAGTTAGAATTAATTGATCCATAATTGCACCCATAGAGGGGGAAAGTTAATAGACACAGTAATAAATGCCAAAGCCACAGAAGAACTGGCTCTCCAAGCCCCTGCCTGGAGCAGCTCCATCTCCTCTTAACAGCGTCGCATGCAATTCCAGTGCGTGTGTGCCTGTTAGTATTTAGGGAGAAAAATCGAGGAGCCTTGGTATGATGATTTCTTTTCCTCTCCCACATACTTTGTGCTTAAGGAGCAGATGGATCCAGGCTGTTTACATCACGGAGGTCATGCCTCAGCTTAACAGTTGGGGAACTGACTGTTGGGAGAGATGCTCATCGCAACCAGAAGATTGCTAAATCTGGGCTCCAGCAAACTTCTGCTGGTGGCAAATTAAACATACAAATGTCCTCCTGCAGCCTCTTTGCATTCGGGACCCGCCCCGGGTGTTTGACCGTTGCCCCGAAGAAAACCCCTGCCAAGATGAGGTGAGGGCAGAGGCAGCTCTGCAGCAGCTCCTGAGCGTGAACTTGGAGAAGAAGTCTGGAAGTCCCGAGCAGACCTCGATATTCACCGATGCAGACGGAGCAGTTTGCAAGCAACACGGGTCCAGAACTCTGCAAGCAGGTTACCAGGGCTCAGCACTCGCCGCTGTGCCCCATGTTAACTGAGTGGCCATGATTTCAGCCAGCTGGGAACAGTCTGTCTCTCTCCAAAGCCATGCTGTAGTGCCAGGGAAGGAATTCCTTCGAATGGAGGTGTAGCTTATTCCCAAAGTAACCATCTCCTCTCAGCTCAGCCCAGCCACAGGGCACGCTGGCGTATCCAGACCTTGCCTGTTCGTCCAGCTCAGAGCTGGGCAATGGAAAGGTCACCCTTCCCCTCCTGCAGCAGAGCCAAGTGCTCTCCTCCAGCACAAGAGGATCACAATAAGCGTTAAAAACAATAAAAACTAAGCAAACAGACCAAGGAACAAAGCTCTTCTTGCTGTGCTCGAGAACATCCATTGTTTGAGTGCACAAGTGCCTTCTCCTGCTGGAGGCCCTGCTCCCACGGAGCTGCAGAGGACGTGGCCCTGTCACACATGGTGGCCTCGCCATCGAGCGGGCAGAGCCCAGCTCGCCACCTCCACTCACCTCGCTCAGCCCTCCGGGAAGCTGAGCAGTCCTGCTTTTCCCTAGATATCTGGCACGCCACGAGAGCATCTCCATTGCCAATTAGGCCACCCACCCACTTGCATCCTTCCCCAATACAAACCCTATTAGCAATAAACAAACAGTCGAAATGCCAGCCAGTGCCTGGGAAGAGCCCTAGACAACTGCACCCAATTCAGCGGGTATGGAAACAGCTGCCTCGTGCAGGAAAGCACCAAGATGGACCAGGGCATGGCCAGGCATCCCATGAGCCCCCCTCCAGTCCTCTGGCTAGTGTCTGGCTTGCAAGCCAGAGCAGTGCTGCCTTGCTGTGCCCCCAAGCTGCTCACCAGCCAGCACCAAAAGCCTCAGAGTTCACACAACACACTACACTGACACAATTCAACATTCCAAGAAGGGGGTTTCCCAGCTACCTAGCCCCGAGCTTCCTAACTTTCATTCTTTAGGCTTCTGTAGGAAAGCTCCTGCTTGACACTGACACCCAGTTGGATTTTCCTCACATGCCCAAGCTGGATGTGGCATAAGGAATACAAAAGCCACCCAACACCGCTTGGATATCTTCATCCCCCATAAGAATTCCCTCTCTGCAAGGCAATGTGAAGCCCTTCCTATAGCCTGTCCCCAGAATGAGAGTTGGGGAAATTCAACCCACCAACAGACCCTGAAGAAGCCCAGACTGCTGCTCAGGAAACTCCTGAAACCACCACCACCATCACACCTGAGATCACAAGACAGGGACAGAAATGACCAGGACCATTTTCTACCTTGATCCCTCCGTCTGAGGGCTTTCCACCTGGCCAAAGCAGTGCTACAAAAGCTTTTGTTTTTTGGCATGGTAGGAAATCAGCTAAAGAGCTACCTGCTTCAGTAAGGGCAGAGGAGCCCACGTCCCCTTCCCAGTGCAGGAGAGGACATGCTCTCCCCATGCACCAACCCCTGCCAGCGGCTGAGGACGTGCTGATGCAACCACAGTTCATTGTCATGGAGACAAGCCTTTTTCTCTCTAAACCCAGTTTAATGGCTTGGATTAAAACCGCCCTTCCCCTGGGAAGTGCGGAACAGGAGCAGTCGCATTGTCTCCGGCTTGTCCACATGCACCCCAGGCACTCCTGCTCTCCCCAGTGTGCATCCCCCACCAGCACTGGGCACAGCCTGCACAGCATGGAAGTGCCCTGCAACAACCCCCAGACCCACCCCAACCCATGCCCACCATATTCCATCAGCCAGCAAATGCACACCCCCACTACAAAGCCATCCCGGACTCAAATGCATTTCCATAAGACCCCCCACCCCACGTCTCTGCCCTCTGGCAGGTCCCAAGCAGCCAGATCCCCACTGACCATCTATTACAGGTGACCAAACCCACGAGCTCTTCAGCCAGGCAAAACAGCCAGAAAGCATCATCAAGGTTGCCCCTTTCCCAGCCTCCAGGAAGAGAGAGCCAAGCACAGCCAGGGAACAATCCCTTGCTGTGGGGCAGGCAGGCATAGGGGGCATGGAGGGACCAGCTAGTGGGGTCCTGGGGGACACAGCAGTGCCAGGGGACCATCCTTGGGGCTCTGAAACATCCGACGGGCACAGCCCAGAGGGGAAGGACCACGTCTCGCTTACCCTGACAGCACTCCCAGGACAAGGTTGAGGACAAAGAAGGATCCAATGATGATGAGGGGGATGAAGTACAGCCAGTTCCAGGTGGCTCCTAAGGCATCATTGGTCTGGAGGGGAAAGAAAAGAACATGTGTGATGTTACCTTCAACAGCAGCAACGCGTGGTGGCGATTCTCCCTCCAGGCTGACTACACTGGGCTCCTCAGGGTAACGTGGCCATGCCTGTCGAGGCTTGGTGGGCACCCTGCAGAGGAACTCCCCACCAGCAGAGCTTTGATGCCCCTCAGCATCCTGCCCCAGCCATACTCCCCCCCAGTCTCCAGCCCTCATAGGCCAGGACCACTTTCCTCCACCTCATCTACCCAGCCCTGCAAGGACACGGGCTATAAGGCAATGGTATAGTCAGGAGTGCAGGATCCTGCAGCCCAAAATCAGGGTGTTG
>JAWWES010000006.1:28840299-28857447 GCA_035583135.1 Lophotriccus pileatus
AATGGGCATTTTGCTGCTGGCATCACTGCTAATTCCTGGCAGACACCCTCCCACCCTGGGTCCATTACCCCAAATCCGAGGAGCTGAGATCAGAGGGGAGCTCTAACCGCAGGGCACAGCCCGACGGCTATAAAGGCTCCTGACGGGCCCTGCTCGATTCCTCCAGACATTAATTCACCGAGGGCTTTAATAAAGCAGTGCCCCTCTGTCCCTGCTTCCCAGGCCCCATTTGTCCTCCGGTGTCAGGCACGGTGCACATGACGCCGGGCTGGAGGGTGATGCGGCAGAACGTGACTGTCTGGGGGAGGTGGTATCAATCTTGTTGCGATGAAAGACTCTTTCTCTTTTCTCTCTCTTCCCCCCTCCTCTCCCTGTGCTAATTAAGCCCTCATCTTCATCTGAGTCATTGGCACCACGTCTCCCGGTCAGCCAGTGCAGGAGCTGAGGGGAGGCTCTGCAAGAGGAGAAGCGTGTCTCCAAGGGGGAAAGAAAGCCACCGTGCTGGAGTCTTCCTCCAGTGACTGAGGCAACCAGTGTGAGCTTCAGCTGGGTGTCCCCAGCACCCTGACACCGACTCCAATGCAGGAAGGGTGACACCAGCATGCCCCAGTGCACTGGGATGAGGACGCTGTAGGCAGAGACCTCAGTGACAAGGCTGGGGAAAGCATCTGGAAGGACTCACTGCCCTCCTCTTTTGGCACTGGGGAAACCACACACGTCTTCCCAAGAGCTTGCATGTTCAAGAGCCCCAGTCCACCTCCAGCCCCTTTCTTCAGAGCAGTAGGAGAAGAGAGGGCAGGGAGGAAGGAATGATGCACAGGAATCCCGTGCATTCGATGTTCATCACAGCCCTCCAGAGACACTCAGGCCACTCTGCTCTGCTCTAACAGCACCACTGGCCATGGCATTAGTCCTCAAGGCACTGTGCAGACCCCAGCCCAAGCTTGGCTGGGCTTCAGCTCCCTGCCAAGATGCCACCGTGTACCTGCCCCCCATGCTAGGATTGCTCGCCTTTGAAACAGGCTCCTGCCTAAAAACCATAGGCTTTCCCAGGGGCCTTTGTTACAGGGAATGGAAAACAGATGAGTTCCTTTCCTATAGGAGAATGAGACAAGGAAAAGCTGAGGCAGGGGCTTGGCAGGATCCCAGTGGGACAGGCTGTCTGCAATCCTGACCTCTGTGAGTACCCAGCTCCCACAGAGGTGGAGGTAAAGGGCATTAGAGAGGTTTTTAAGGAGGTTTGGGAGGTTACATGTCCAGCACCACTAGCAGCCAGCAGCTCCAGGAGGGACACTTCTGAGGCAAAGGAGGGGATGGTTGTGGACCCACACACTCAAGGACACACCACTGGCCACAGCGAGATCAGGGAGGGTCCCAGCCACCCAGGCTGATGCCAGCAGCCCCAGGAACAGCACTGCCCCCAGCACCCACAGGGGTCCTCCTGGCTGGTGCCAGCTTTGCCGGGATCCCCCACCACAAAATAAAATTTCCCAGGGGACATCCCAATGCTCCCTACAAACCCAGGAGCTGGTAATGCCCAGTCAGGATGCAGTGGCTCCAGACTGTCATCTCGTACCTCCTCAGCCACTCTGACTGCCAAAAACTAAATATCCCCACTGGAAGGCTCCTCAGGCAGATGCTCCAATGGCTGCTGAAATTCTCAGTCTAAATTTATTTGTGGTCATTTTATATACAACTCTATTCTTTTGCCAGCATTGGCCTTGGGCTGAAATAGTTCCTTTCCTTCCTGTTTCCCATCCTGATCTATTTATAGACAGCAATCATGGCCATCCCCAGCCTCTGGTTTGCTAGCCAAAGCAAGGTTCTTCCAGTTCTCTCTTGCATGACTGGCTCCCCTGCCCAATTTACCTAGTAGCTCCTTCCCTGCTCCAGTCCAGGCTCAGTCCATCTTCCCTGGACACAGGAGACCTGAGTGAGTGACCCGATGGGTCCCACTCCAACCTTTCAGGATGCTACAGAGATTTTGCCATCCTGCCTTCAATTCTCTCTCCTCCTTCATGGCACTGCTGCCCTGTGGTCACCTTGTGGTCACCCTGATGTCGCTCACGCTCATCCTCTCCTCCTCCACACTGCTGCTTCCCAGTCGGCAAGACCTAAGCTCCGAGGAGATATCTTTGCTGCTCCTCAACAAGCACATGGCTTTCCATTTCTCACTGCATCCCACATCTCTTCCTCCAGCCCTCAAATGCCTCCAGCCCAGAGTAGCAGTCTCCATCCCTCCACCTCCAGGAAGCCAGTCGATGCTGGAAGCAGGAAAGCCCATGACTCATCCCCAAGGACTCCACTGGTTGCTGACATCCTCTGTATCCCCTCAACACCACTCAGGATCATCCCAGTACTACTTGCTCTCCTGCTCCTCATCCCCTTCCCCTCTTCTCTGCTGCATTAACACTCTCCCAGAGCAAAAGCTTTACTACAAAGAGCAGCTCTACAGCGTTTCCAGGCCTCCGATGCCAGGTTAGCCCAGAGTGACCTACCTTTGGCAAACCCATGATTCATTTTCCTCTCCTGCCTTCCAAATCTGTTCCGAAATGGCATGCGATCGAGGTCAGCCTTACAGTCCTATTCCTGCCTGCCTTACTTTTCTTCCCCTCCTCCCCCCGCTTTTAAATATAGGCATCGCATTCGCTATTCTCCAGTCAGATGGTGCCTCCCCCAACTCGATGGAGTTGTTAAAAATACTTGTTACCAGACCTGCCATTCCATGTGCCAGCTCCCTCCAAGCATGGTGGGGGGAAGCCATCCCGAGGGCCTGGCTGACGGGTGCCATGGTCTCAGTGTTTGGTTGCCACGTTGGCTGCGCTCGCCGCCGTGTCCTCGTTCCTGCTGTCCAGCCTTTTGTTGCTTAGTGCTGACCAAAAGCTGGGGTGAAGTATCCATCCATGCCCAAATGCCCCCAGACGTCATTTCGCTGTGCCTTTCTTCCATCTGCAGAGGTGGGGAACCGCTCACCGCTCCTTTGAGCATCCTCCATGAGGTCTGTGTCAGCATGACCTTTGGTGGCTCTCACAGCACTTCCCAACTAATTTTGGCACCAAGATGTAGCTGTCTTGATTGAGCAGCCCCTTTTCCCGTTCCTTTGGGGCATCATTTGCTCTTCATGTTCCTCTGTAGGCAGTGATTCATTGCCTTGGTCCACTGTGCCTTCCCATAGGTTTTTTCCCCCCATTTGCTGAAGGCACCAGGAGGTCATTATGTGCAGAATTCAGGGTAGACACAGGGAGTTTACTCCCCAAATTACACCAGTGCTGTAACTCCTTTAATGAAGAAACTCCTGGTTCCTGTCCCAGCTCTCAGTGCAGCAGGCCAGGTCCAAACACTCACCCAAGCTCCCTGGGAAATCCAGGAGCTACCTGATCTTTGCTGCTTCTTCCCTTCCTTTTAAGAGGACCACCTTCTCAGTATGCACCCTGCCAGCCTAAATCACCACCTCTCATATTCTTCCATGGCCACCAGACCAAAAAACATTCTCTGCTGCCTCCAGGCACACCTCAGACACCAACACAACCAGCACGAGCTTGTGACAGCTCCTTCCCCAAGGGACCACACACCCAAGGGTGTTTCCCACACCAAAGCTTTGGTGGAGACTCCCAGCCTGAGCTGAACCACCACACATCTTGCCACAACCAATTCTGCTGCCAGCAAAACCCTCAAAGCCTATAAATGCCCACCACCAGAGTGTGGGAACAGGACCTTCATGAGGGAACAGAGCCAGCACAGTGGACACCCACCCAGGGCAGGAACCCACCAACCTCTCCTTCTGAACCCCCGAGCACCAGCTTATTCTTTAGGCAGCTCCTGTGTTGTTGTGGGGTGTTTTTTTGGTGGTTTCTTTTTTTTTATTTTATTTTTCCAAAGGGCAGGAAAAGGCACAGGGAGCTGCAAAAGCAGGTCTCACTCGGGGGGCCAGAAATCTAAAGAAATCTAAATATACACTCAAGCCGAATGCAAAGCACAAGCGCGCAGCCCACACGTACCCTCCCTCGGGCTGCGGCGCATGGGAAACTTCAGGATTTCTTTGCTATAGGGGAAAGGGAGGGGGGAAAAAAAGCAAATCTCAATAGACCCCTCAGTCTCTCCTAGCTAAAAATAAACAGAGAGCATGTACTGTCTGAGCAGGGTGCCTTAGTGGCCACTCATTGCTCACCAGCGCAGGGAGGGGAACCGGGGACCGAGGGTCCGGGCACCCAGCTCATCTGGGGAGCAGCAGGACACGGGGAGCCACTGGATTTCATTCACACAGAGGTTATAGGACCCTAGAACATTCTGGGTTGGAAGGAACATTAAAGACCACTTAAGGTCCAACGCCTCTGCCATGGGCAGGGACATCTTCTACTAGAACAGGTTGCTCAGAGCCCCAACCTGGCCTTGAGCACTTCCAGGGATGGGGCAGCCACAGCTTCTCCAGGCAACCTGTGCCAGGACCTCACCACCCTCACAGGGAAGAATTTCTTCCTGATATATAATGTAAATCTAATCTTTTTCAGTTTGAAGCCATTCCCCTTTTCCCTATCAAGATCCATCCTCATTGATTCTCCAGTGTCTCGTAACAGGGCCAGGCTCCCACTTGAGGCTTTCCCTGAGGAGCAGGGGAGTTTTCTGCCCTTTCCCAGCAGATGTGTCCTGGAGACCTCCACATCCAGTGTGGCCAACACCAGCAGCAGACCCTGATGCCCTGCACACAGTCAGGTCCCCTCTCAAAATCCATCTGCGTGAGGAAACAGCTTCTGTGGTTTCTGTTTGAATCTGGTCTGAAATGGCACATAATTAGACTGGTGTAAAGCATGTTCATTACTGCATGGACTGGCTGTGGCGTGCTCAGGGGATATGGCACCTCAGGGAGGCTGGAGGGAATCCATGGGATCTCCAGCAGCACGGGTGGCACCAACCTGTTCTTGTGGCTGTTCTCTGCCCCACAGAAGGCTCCCATGGGGAACCACAGTTCTGCCTGCATTGCAGGGCAGGGATAGGGTGACCAAACTGTCCCAATCATCATGGCTGGGCAGGACGGGTCTGTCAGTCCACACTGGCTGCAATCCTAGTGAGGGGGTTTGATGGGGAAAGCCGAGATCTCAAGAGGCTTTGCCCTGGGCACTGTGCCTGCCTTCACTGGCCCTCCTCAGGTGCTTGCAGAGGGGGACAGTGGGTGTGAAACCAACACAGCTTCCATGGTTTGCACTCCAATCCCTTGGCTCAGCAACTCCTGATGGTCTCTGTCTGGTGGTGACACCCAGCACGCCCCTGCCATAGCTGATGGCATCCCCCCAGCATCACCTCTGCAGCCCCCAACATGCTCCTTCCTGCAAATGACAGCTGCAGCCAGCTGAGAAACACAGACAGGTCAGCAGGAACACCCTCAAAATCTCCACATCCCAGCAAAAAAGGGAGAAAAGAACCTAAAAAGATAACTTGCAGCAGATTCCCTGGCCTAACCAGTTCCCTCCAGACCCTGACACCCGCTGCTGCTCTCCCCAGTGCAGTAACAGATCTCTTTCTTCCCTTTAATAGTGGTAATTTAATCTCCTGCATGCAGGGCCATGCTTCACTCCCTGCCAGCCCTGCCTGGGATCCATCAGCGACCCCAGCACTGGACAAGATCTGAATGGAAATGCTTTGCTTTTTTAAATCAGGTTAATGAGGAAATTGGTACATTTCCTCTGCAAGGCCAGGACTGACCCATGGCAGGACACATGTTGGGGGATCCAGACAGGGTGAACACCTCCTGCCCCATTCCCTGCGCTTGCAACAGCCCCAGGATGCTCTTGGATGCCCAGGGCATCCAAGGAGTCCTGGCAGAAGGGGACACAAAGATCAGCACAGCCCACAGCGTGTGGGCATGCTTTTGTTTGTGCATGTGCAGGGAAGGAATGGGGAAACAGGGGGGGAAAAAAAAACCACACAACATATTTCATTTTTCCCTTTTCTAAATGGAATGCAAAAAATGCGTTGCCCAAAGCATCACTGAAAATCAAGCCTTCAAAATATTTGAGATAGGCACAAAGACCAATTTTGGTTCTGCTGTTGCCAACCCACCAAGAAATCGCACCCAGATGCCCCAGCTCTGATCTCCAAACCTGGTCCCCATGTATGCCTCCTCTTCTGTCTCTCCCCACAGTCATTCCTCACCGTGATCCCTCACCTACCCCCACTCTTGCTCCCAAATCCCCACCTTGCCCCTGCCCAGACCCCTCCTGCACCTTCCCCAACATCCACAAGCAAGATGAATTTTCCCTGGTGGAGCATTTGCAAAGCTTCACAGCCTTCATTAGACCCCACTCTCAGCCAAGGCAGTGCCACTGTTTCCAGCGCAGATCCACATGCCAGCACCACTGCCTCTCGGCTGGACCCAGACCCTGGATGCTGCAGCAGGGCACGGCTTCCACGGGATCAGCTTTGGGGCTGTTTTCCCATGGGGCTTGGTTATTTCCAGCCTAGATCCCTGTTTTGTTTCAGGCACATTTTAAGCCCAGAGAGGCAGTTCAGACCTCATGATATGCTGTCCCAAAACATGATTTTCGTGGTTGTATGACATTCCTAAATGCAGGAACAAGCCCAACCCCAGCTGCAAGGCTCTAGGGCAACAGAGCCATGCCCAACCTCACTCATGGACCCTCATAACCCAGTCCTGATGCACAGCAGCACACTGACCAAGAACCACAAAAACAGCTTTCCAGCACCTCACCAACACAACTTCCAGCACCAAACCTGCTCATGGACTTACAAGTCCCGGGCTTAAAAAAGACGAGCAATGGGGGACAGAACAGCACTGAAACCCCCTGCCACCTCCTATCCTTGAGCCTGGAGCTGCTGGGGAGTGCCAGAGCATCCATGCTGGAGCACTGGTGCTTCCACCAGCCCCTCAGCTCCTCCAGTGCTGCCAGGAATGAGACTTTCCCGCACGGGCAGGGAGCAGGGTGTGGGCAGGGAGCTTTTGATAGAACATGCCTGAAAGCTGGGATCCAGCAGACACAGTTTGTTTCTTGCTGTGTCATTTCAGCACATGTACACACACACAGAGGGAAAAAGGGGATTTAAAAAAAAAAAAAAAAAGGAAAAAAAAGGCAGGAACATTTGGCAAGCTGGCGAGGGTCTGGCTTTGCTGAGTGCGGAGAAAGAGCCGTTTTTCCAAAGGGAAGAGAGGGGAGAGCAGGCTGGCTGCTGCACATGTGCCTGGCAGGGACGGGCTCCAGCACCCACGGCTGGCAGCACGGGCACCAACTGGAGCCATTTGGGGAGAAACAGCTCACTTTGTTAAGTCAGGAAGGGTTTGAACCTTCGAGGTGGAATTTGACATCTCCTCTCTTCACTCCTCTTTTAACTTCATCACATTTAAAACACTCAGCATTTAACGTTTTGGAGGAAGGAGGAGGAAGGGGCTCTGTCCTGCGGTGCCACGAGTGTGGGGGACTTTTTGGCAGCCCCTGCTCCCCCCCACACCCCTCCCCAAGCACAGAGCCCATCCCGCTGCGCCCGCACGGCCGGGAGCCGCCAGGAATAGCTGCAGAGGCATTACGGGCTGTGCTCGCTGCCGAGCTGCTCAGAGCTCTGGGTGCTGATTAAATTTTCATACCTCCCCGACAGGATTATTTTGTGTGCGCTGTGTTTTAATTTAAAGCACATAAGAAGGGACTCCTGTTCCCTTTCCAACCGTTCCGGCTTGAGAGCCTGGCGTCGTCCCAGGGCACAGAGGGCTAAAAAGCCAAGTGGTTTCCCTCTTTTGCCATCCCTCCCACCTCCCCCCCGCTCTCCAGCCTCTCTCTCTCCCTCCTCTCCCCAGAGGTCATCTCTAGCCAGCACTGCTCCTTGCTGGGAGCACCGTTATCCATCACACACTCCCAGAATCCACAGTATCCAAAGAAGCAGCCGGGCAGGCTCAGCCCCCAGCTCTGGGATCACTGCCCTGCTGAGCTCCTCCCGTGCTCTGCCCATCACCACGGTGTGAGGACAGGTGCTGTTCTGGGGATCTTTGCATCACAAGCCCTCGCTGCAGAATCCCCTGCAACCCTTGGTACATGGCTGGCGCTGCTGCAGCTCTTGCCCTCGGACCAGGTACTCCAGGAAACAGACACCAGTGTCCAGAGGAACTGCAGCAGCTCCTGGAAGCGCTGGGGCTCAGGTTTCCCAGCTCGTGTCAGGTCTGAGCAAACCCCAAAAAGAGGAAAACCCTCTCTGGCGAGGTCATTAATTTCGCTGCCTCCTTGCTGCTCCATGGAAAGGCAGGCAATGTCCTCACTCCAAAAGGCAAGAGGAGGAACCCACCCAGATCTGCACGATTCTCTGGTCCCTCTCACACTGTTCACACAAAGGTGCTTCAGGGAGAGCAACTGAGTGCTGAGCACCCCAAGGGACAACTGTGACACCTCAGGAATTTGTGCCAACGTGCAAATTTTGTACACACACACATGGAAAAACAACTTTTTTGCAACAGATTCCTCCCCTGGCCTCCTACAGGGTCGACAAGAGCAAAGTCAAGCCCTGTTCCCCTTTCTGATCCATGTGCTCCAGCATGGTCGGTGAGATAACACACCTCCCCTCTCCCAGCACCCCAAATCAGGGCTGCCTGAAGAGTCCCTGTTTCAGAAAGGATGGATGTGTCACCACATTCAAAAACCAGGCTCCAGCAGATCTCAGAAAATCTTCAGTACTTAAAGGGGGCTTGTAAGGAAAATGAGGACAAATATTTCAGGAGGCCCTGTTGTGATAGGACAAGGGGCAGCAGTTTTAAACAGAAGGAGAGTCAATTTAAATTAAATATAAGGAAGAATTTTTATACAATGAGGGTGGTGAGGCCCTGGCACAGGTTGCCCAGAGAAGCTGTGGCTGCCCCATCCCTGGAAGTGTCCAAGGCCAGGTTGGACAGGGCTTGGAGCAACCTGGTCTTAGTGGAAGGTGTCCCTGCCCATGGCAGGGGGTGGGAACTAGGTGATCTTTAAAAGGGCTCTTCCAACCCAAACCTCTCTGTGATTCCGTGATCTCAGGTTTGGTGCTTCACAAACAAAACCAGCCCTGTGCCCACCAGCACGAAACCTCAACTTGTACCTGCAGCCAGATTCATCAAAACCGTTCTGCACTCCACTTACGGAGGAGATGCCAAACACTGGGATGTCCTCCCCTCACACCCTCCTGGCCCCAGCCAGCACCTCCAGCGTGCTATGAGCACATGGTGGTTGAGTCACACTTGCTGCAAACCCCCGTCCTTGCAGCAGCTCCTGTTTTACAGCCGCTCTTGCAGCGTCTCAGCTGCTGTCTCTGCACACACAGCTCACACTTCACACCTAAGCAGCGCCCCTGCAGCCGCCTGGCTCTCTGCAGCAGCTGTTCAGCTCTGCATGGGGACATCAGACCTACAGCTCTGCCCACCACCACTGCACTTTGGTAGGTGTTCTGGAAGCTGCCAAGGACTCGATGTTCTTTCCCCCAGCAAACACTCTCCTCCTCCTGCAAAAGCACCCAGAAGGCTCCCGACGCTCAGCCCTGGCATCTCCTAAGGCTCCCTGTACAGCATTGCCCTCGTGCTTCCCTATGGTCCCAATCCCTAGTGCCACAAGAGGAGGAGTTCAAGCTGACAGCCAGACCCATGCAGGGAAACACGCAACAGCGACCACAGAATTACAGAACTGTTTAGTTTGCAGAAGCCCTCTAAGATCACCGAGTCCAGCCATTAACCCAGCATGCCGTGTTCACCGCTAAAACATGTCCTCAAGTGCCACACAAGTCTTTCAAATCCCTACTTCCTCCCTGGGCAGTCTGTTCCAGTGCTTGACATCACTTTTGGAGAAGGAATTTTTCCCAATACACAACCTAAACCTCCCCCTGGAGCAACTTGAAACCGTTTCTTCTCATCTTGTCACCTCTCACGCAGCAGAAGAGCCGTACCCCCACCTGGCTGCACCCCCCTATCAGGGAGTTGTACAGAGTGAGAAGGTCCCCCCTGAGCCTCCTTTTCTCCAGGCTGAGCTGCCCCTGCCCAGTTCCTGCAGCTGCTCCTCATCACACTTGTGCTCCAGACCTGCTCTAGGAGGGGCAGGCAGCCCTGGGTTCCCTGCCTGCATCTCTCCATCTTGGCATTGCTCCCACAACTATAAACACCAGCTTTCTCCTCACACTTGTTGTTGCCAGTTGTCCAAACACTAAATCCCAGCCAGGGGCTGTGGTGCCTGGAACTGGTGTGACTGGAGAGCACAGAGCAGTGTTCTGGGCAAAGGAGCACACGAACCTGGCAGGGCTGTCCCCTCTCCCTGAAGAGCTCACCTGCCCACAGCCCCCAGCACATCCTTGCCACGAGTGTTTTTCTTCCCATCTCAGTTCCTGGCAGCGTGGGGGGAAAAGGAGAGTGGCAGATCCCACCAAGCCAGGCTCCTCCTCACTACCTGCAAGCACAGTAGCTGAGCAATTCCAAACAGGAAGGCAAATAAACAATTGCAGTGGATAAATACAGCCTCCTGAGGTGGCATTCTGGAGGAAATAACGATTTTAAACTGCATTCCAGTTTGCTTTCTGGGACCTTGGGAGCTGGGCTGGGCATCCAAAGCCACCAGCATCACCGTGTGCCCGTGCTGTGTCTGGCCAGTCCCATGGCACACATTGGCAGCCCCTCACCAACCCCACCACCCCCACAGCATCACCATTTAATGACAAAAAAGCAACCCAGCCCTTGCCCCGTGCCAGCACGGCTGCAGAGGCGGAGAAGTAGGACAGTGAGCCTCCTTGCCAGCACTGTATTTCCCTCTGGTCCCTACTGAAATCAGGTTTGGTCTCCAGCCAGCCCAGGGAAGGGGCATCTGGCCCAGCACAAGAAGAAAAGCAAAATACTCCTTAGCCCGTTTCAGACCACAGAGACAGCTACAAAGCCAAAACTCCGCTCCGAAAGAAATCAATGTCCACCACCACCTCCCGGGCACAGGAGCTGGAAAAGCTATAACACCCCACAATTTGAGGCTTTTTCTTCTATTTTTAACCCATACTATGATTTCTACCTTCATAGAGGCAAGGCTGATGAAAAGAAGGCAAAAAGCAAACACACAGATGAAACAACACACGTGGAAAGTACCATGGGGCTGATTAGCTTTTCGTGATGCTGCCTACAAATTCCGGGAGCTACGCTTCTAGAGCCGGTAAAATTGTGGAAAAATGGATCTTAAAATCATGATACAGTTACACAGGGGAATATTATAGTAAGCAATTTCTTTGAGAGATTGCTAAAGTGGTTTTCCTGCCATCTCCCTCTCCCCTGCAGTGTTAATCCGCAAGGACGAAGCCTCCCATTGCTTTACCCCAGTGGGAAAGCAGAGTCCCCTGCCGAGCCCCCCAAACCTGGGGCATGTGCTGGGCAAGGTCCACGCTGGTTAGCAGCAGGAGCCTGCTCTGGGGTTTGCTGCTCCAAGTGATGAAGTTGTTGGCAGAGCACTCCTGTGGCTTCCCAGCCCTCTTCCTGCATCCCCCAGGGGCCACATCCCCCCACGGGCATCTCTCATTTTTTATTTAAAAAAAAAAAAGAAAAAAAAAAAGGCAGAAATCCGTTTTTCTTTCAGCAAAAGGACAGAGCACCCACAACCTCTGCACTCTAAAAGACAGCCTGTGCTCCCAGGGAGGGCAGGAGGTGCCACCCAGTAGTGCCAGGAACACCATCTCTTGCCACCCCCCCAAAGCGAATCAGCAGCATTTTACCATACCAAGGCCCAAATCCTCATTCAGTTATAAGCCAAAGGAGGTCCCTAATCCTTTCCATTATAGGTCAGTAATAGCTGGTTCTTTGCAGAGGAGCGGGAAAGGGAGGCACCTTATTTACGGTCCCGGCCATCGGGAACACGGTGACAGAGCATGTTTGCCCAGCATTACAACTGGTGCTGGGAAGGTTACTTGGATACCAGGGCTGTGGCTGCCCCACGGACTCCAGAGACCCCAGTTTATCAGCTGTGATGGTAAACAGGGGGATTCTGTAGGGTAGGTCCTGTGGAGCACAGTTTTCAGTGCTCCCAGCAGCATCTCCCATCCTTACCCTCCAGTGAGACCCAGCTGATGAATCAGCAAATCTCAGACACTGAGCAGATCAGTTCCAGCCTTCCCAGCAAGGACATCCCAAGCAACAGGAGACCAGACTTACTCCAACAAACCCTTGAAGTCGATCAGACCATAAATTGCCTGTCTGTGTAGTTCACCATCTCCTCACACACCGCCGCTGGGGCTCTAGCACAGGGAGTGCTGCTGCTAATTGCTGCAGGCACCAAAGGAGGGGAAGGAAGAGACATGGGGAGCCCTGATGGAAGCAGTTTTGCAGACAGACAGTCATTAACACAAGAACAAGGTGCAGGGCAGGTTGCTGGCACCATCCACAGGCAGGCATGGGCTGTGTATGGCAGAGGGAGCAGGCAGCAGTTGCCCAGGGCACTGGAAAATCACCTTCCCTGCTCCACTCAATTATGCCCGGGCAATAGGTGCTGTAGTTAAGTCTCTAATCCCATTGACACACCAGAAGCAGACAAGAAATCGACTTTTTTTGGTCTGAACACTCGGGTGGTTCAATCCTGCTTAATTCCCCCACTGAAGCAGCGAGATTCTGACACCGCCACCTCCTCTAGGAAGAAGAAAACCAAATCCTCATGGTAAGGTCAAGGCTTTGCCAGGAAATCTCCCTTTCCTACTCCACTCTAGGTCTCACAATCCATCTGTCCGCACACACCATCCTGCACCCCCAGAAGCACCCTGGGATGGACTGAGTGGGAGGAAGGGCCCCAACACTGGCAGCCTGGTACCTTGGCCTACCTTGGGGTTAAAAAGCAGCCTTTCTACCGATGGCAGAGTCACCACTGAGCCACGTTTCCCCCTCACATGCCATCCAATTTGCCTCCCGCGGAGCAATGCCACTCTACAAAACTCCAGGCGTTATGGGAACCAGGGTATAAAAACATTCCCGGTGCAATGACGCCAAAATTGATGCTGAAATTAGGCTGGGAACAGAACAGGCACGGTTGCTTCAAGCCCACAAACTCAAACGTACTTATATGGCCAGTCGCCCACAACGATGCTGCACTTTGCGATCGCCTGCAGCTTTTTTTTCCTGCTTCCAGCTTTGCCCTCAAGTCGTTCTCTGGGCACCCCAAGGGTTTGGCCATCAGCAACTTTAAGCAGCTGCAAACCACAGGAACCCAGCCCAGACATTCCCTCCTCCATCAGCACAAATATTCAAAGAACCCAGCTGGACATTGAAATGTCCTGGACCCCCCAGGACAGGAGGTCCAAGCCTAGCTCCAGGGCTTTCCCGGGCCACCATGGGGGATGCAGGCACATCTGCTGCCTGGTGTACAGGGAGAGCACATGTGCAGTGACCAGAAAACATGTCCCCTCTCATGGAGCTGCCCTGGGGAGCATAGGAGGAGGAGGATGGAAGGAAGGATGCCTCCCCAGGGACAGCCCTCAAGCAGGAGGATCACTGCAGCCCAAGCCCACAAGGTTTTGCTCTCTGCAGTGGGCTTCACAACCCAGAGTTGGGGACCAAGTCCTTAGAGCTCCCTTTGTCTGGAGGAACGTAACACATGCCTCTGTCCAGCACCTCCTGCCCGAATGGGAAGGACCAACTCCATTCCCATCACAAAGGAAACTCAGGATCTTACGAGTTTCCAGCACACAGAAATACTGTCTCCAGCTCCCCCACCCCTATGCCCAGCTGCCCAAAGAGACTCCAGAGAAACTCTACTCACATTGTACAGGACTGTGGTCCACCCTTCCATGGTGATGCACTGGAAGACGGTCAACACAGCAAAGAGGATGTTGTCGAACTGCGTGATCCCATCGTTGGGACCGATCCACTCCCGGCATTCGTAGCCTGAGGGGCAACCCTGCACCCCGCATGGATGGGGAGGGTCCAGCTCCTCTAGTTCACCTGTGAGCACACAGCAGGGAGGCAAAGGAGGCAGAGGTAAGGAGACAGCTCCTCCCAGCTTTTCACCACCCAAAGGATGAGGAGTGGGTACAGAGCCCTTCTCCCCACCTGAATTGTTTGTGTAGCAGGCTCGGTGCAGCTTCCCGCTGTAGAACTCCAGGCCAATGATGGCAAACATGAGGATAGCAAAAAAGAGCAGCAAGCCAATCTGGAGAAGAGGCACCATGGCCTTCATGATGGATTTCAAGACAATCTGCAAGCCTGGGAAAAGAAAGAAAGGGCACAGCTCAAAACAGTGATGCAAACCTCTGCCTGAAGCACATCCACGTCATATTTGACAAGAGAAGAACAGTGAGCAGAGAGGAAAGACAGTCATCCTCAGAGAGATGCAAGAAGCCAGCACAGCCTGGAGGATCCCTTTGGGCAAGAGGACCATGGAGGAAAGCACCATCCCAAGGCAAGGAGGGCCAGGCCACAGAGGAAGGCTCCAGGAGGGGTTGTTTCTGCAGCTGGTCCCCACTCTACTGTCCTGCCTGTCCTTGTCCCACCTAGACTTGGTGGGACATGACTAGTGCAGCTCCATCCACCTCACTGCCCCCCAGGCACGAATCCACCACACCACCCTGCTGGTGCCCAGGGCAGGAGGGATGGGAAGACTGGAGCCAGCAGTAGCCTAGTTTCTTTATTTATCCCCGTGCCAACAGATGAAATCTTGCAACCAAAAAAAAAAAAGAAAAAAGAAATCTCCCCTGAATAAACCCCAGTCCTGAAAGGATCCACCCACTGCCTTCTGGCCAGGGAAGCAGAGCTGCCAGCGGGCTTCTCCAAGCCCAGCCTTGTGCCAGCACAGGGAGGGCTGGGCAGGGGGCAGTGCCACCTGGGGACACCAAATGCTGCCGCCCTCGAGTTCCCACCACATCAGGAGGTTTGTCCCCTGTTCCTTGATTTCACCCTCCGGGGTCCCATCTCCCTCTGAAGGACATCAGGGACAGATGCAGACATCCCGAGAGGAGGACCAGGAGCATCCAACTTACTGGGAATGCCCGAGACGAGCTTCAGAGGCCTGAGCACGCGCACGGCCCGCAGCGTCCGCAGGTCCACGTGGGTGTTGAAGTGTGTCCCAGCGGTGGCGAGGATGCTGCGGGCAGACAGGGAGAGAGCAGTTATCCCAGGCAATGCCCTTGGCCATCTCTGTGCCAAAAGCTGGGGGAAGACACAAGGAAGACCGTGGCCCTGGGCAGGTACAGAGATTCAACACCTCCCAAAGGCCCGCATGTTAGTCAGTCCCATTTGATGCTTGGCACCAGAGCTCATGGGCCACTGTGGTCAGCCAAAGTCACTCAAGTGGCCCCCTCAGCCCCAGCAATCCCCCAGTGATGCCCCCCACATGCCAGGATGGCTGGGGACAGCCCCACCTCACCCATGCCATGCAACGGCACTCTGGGATCTCAACAGCGCCGACATCGTGCTCGTCCTGGCTGCGAGGGATTAGCCTCCCTTCCAGGCAGGTGGCACGTGGAGCAGAGATGGTGCCCTGGAAATGTGTGTCACTCCCCTGATGGTCACCCCATGTTCCCCTGGCAGCACCTCCAGCCATTAGCTGCTCTGGGCTTTTTCCACACATGGAGCTTCCTTAGAGTCCCACCTCTGGGATTGCCGAGAAGGAGTCGAGAACCTCACATACATTCAAAAATCTATAGTAATGAAAGTTTGATGACCTTGGAAGGCAACCGGCAGGCACAGGGAGGACTCCAGAGATTTTCTTCTAAAACAAAGATTTTTTTCAAGCCCATCTCCAGAAAACAAATTGGGGCAGGAGGGGGCTGGTGCATACTGAGTCCGGCAGTGGAAACACTCAGGGCCCCTGCACCTGCTCTAGGAACAGGGAAGCTGTGCCTCAGGGATGCTGGCAGAACCCTCTCCCATCCAGGCTTGATCCCCAGGTGCTGGGTGAGGAGGAGGGGGGAAGATGCAGCAGAGCAGCAGGGGATGGAGGGGATGGGGAGGAGAATGGGACAGAGGGAGGCAGCAACCTCAGGGTTGTTTGCAGCAATCCAAAAACCGAGGGAAATTGGGTCATTGTTCCACTAATTCATCTAATTACAGGCCAGAGCAGCTCTCTGGCGCGCTGAGCAATTAGCACTCTTTCTCTCCCCTCTCCCCGAGGTACGGCAGGTACCAACCTGTCCCTCCAGAAAGGCGGCTGGGTTTCCTAGGATACCCTGCCAGCAAAAACGCACTCACATCTGCAAACCAGGTTGGTTCAGCTCCTTTTCCCGGTCTCCTTTTCCTCCCTGCCCCAGCTCAAGGGGTCAGCTGCAAAGCCTGGCCCCAGCAGCAGTGGGGTGCATCATCCACAGCTCCCTTTGTATCCCACTGCTTATCCCATATATACACAGGGACCTTTTACCCTTCATGGCACTTTCGCTGTCCCCTGAGCCCTTTCAACACAATCTCGCTGCCCCAGCCCATGACCAGCCCCCGCTACCCACAGGGCTGACAAGAGAGCAGAAGAGGGACTTAATTAAGTCAAAAGCACCCAAAGGCTGGGGAGAGCTGCGCTGTTAAATTGGTTGTAAGATCAAAATCAATAAGTATGATAAAGCACGGCTGCTCAGCAGCATGAGGGAAAGAGAAGAGCACCTGCACTTTTATCCCTTTCACACAACCCTGCCAGTGAGAGCAGGGTAACCCAGCACTCCTCAAAATGCCAGCGTAGAGGACACGCTGTGCCAACGCCATGCTGGAGACCTCGAGACCCTTCTCCAGCTTTTGCTCCTCACGTCCCAACACCTGGTGTGCCACCAAACCTCCCAAAGGGGCACGGGCAGGCCCTGCTCTGACTCCAGCCAGGACTGAGCATCTCCAGGAGGCCAGGCATGCTCCTGGGCTGGATGCAGGCTCTCCAGCCCTTCTCCCAAGGGCTTGCCAGTGCAAGCCCAGCTGGAAGGCTCCTGGCAGCAGAGCAGGATGCAGATCAACAGCTCTCTCCTCTCACCACGGATCAGAGGGAGCCGTGGTCCTACCCAGCCAGATGAAGCGATGGAGGAGGAGCCATCACCTCTCCCAGCCCCACCACCACACATCCCCTCCCCAGGGCCAGAGCAGCACCTGGGAGCGCCCTGGCTGCGAAGTCCTCCGCTAACCCAGATTCGTTTGAAGGGCTCCGGAGCCGCCGCGCGCTCCAGGCAAAGTTCAGGCGATTCCAGGGCGCTGCTTCCCGGCGCTCTAAATTAGCTGCTAAGAAT
>JAWWES010000006.1:28858604-28873658 GCA_035583135.1 Lophotriccus pileatus
GCCGCCGCGCGCTCCAGGCAAAGTTCAGGCGATTCCAGGGCGCTGCTTCCCGGCGCTCTAAATTAGCTGCTAAGAATGGGACTCCTCTGTGGCAAGGTGACATGCTCCTTGTCCTCGCTGGGGGACAAGGGACATCACGAGCCGTTTCAGAAGGAGGTCTGGACAGACCACCAGAGCAAGGCGGTTGCACTCAGACCCGTCCCCTGACTGACGCCAAAAGGAGGACCCAGCACTACAAAACAGGCACCTGCACATCCTTTTGCAGACACAGCTGCTTTTCCCAAGCCCTTGCATGGCTCTAAGTAACGGACACAACCTCTCCCCAACAAGCAGATACCACCATCACATTACTGCTAATAATAAATAATCCAACATTGAGAACACAGCTTGCTGCTTCGGACTTCAGCATTGCACCTGCCAATTGCTTACTGACCCTCTAATCATGCCTATTGTTAATTTTTGGGTTTTTAAACCATATCACCCAATTAAGGTTTCTTATAGCTCCTGAGGATGCACAGCCCAGAGATGGGATCGGGCTGTGACAGACCTTTATGCTGATACAGGGTGGCAGCTCCGGTATCTGTAGAACAATTTAAACCCTTTTCGATCACTTACAATATCCACGTCTGATGTGCTAATAATTATTCTTTATTTTTAGGCAAGGACCCAAACTAAAATTACATCTCACCATCCAAGTTATTTGAAAAAAGCTGCCAGATTTGGGCTAAAAAAATCCCAGTGATCTCATACTTTTCATCATATGTACTGGAGGAAAAAAAGAAGGGGGAAAAAAAAAAAAGTGAAGGCGTTTTTATAGGTCACCCAGGCAAAGGGGTTAGTTTTACTTCTTCAGAGAAAAGAGGGAAGAGAGACTTCAGGTGGAGAAAAGAGCAGAGAGGAGCTTTTGGAAGGATGCAAATGAGAGAGGAGGCAGGATGGGAAATATATGCTAATCCCCCCCAAAGTATAATTGAATAGTGAGCAATCATCGGCAGACAAAAACACGCTTTCAAGGGGCAAAAAAAAAAATAAATAATAATAATAATCCAGTGCTTTGTGTTTGCAAGCAGGATGATTATTTTCTTTTATTTATTTTCGAGGCTCCCGCTGGGGCTGACACACCTGCAGGTTTCGGGGCCGGCTGCCGGCACAGCGACGCTCAGCCCTCGGCGCCGCTCCAGCTCCCGGCAGCTGAGCAGAACACACGCCCTCGCCTCGAGACGAAGACCTGCACCTATGGATTTCTTCAGCCAGGGGTGCAAAAAGAGGTAAAAAGAAAGAATAGTCGTGTTTTAAATGACTCCCTGGCCTTCGGGACGGCGGGGAATAAGCTGTGAGTGATGCTCGATGACCCGGCCTACACGAAGCACAAGAGTCATCACTGAATTCAGGCACTGTCCTGCACGACAGCACTCACTGTGCCTCCTCTGCCCGTGCCAGGGGATGTTCATTGCTGGGCTCCCATCCCCATCAGCCCAGCCCAGCCCTCAGGTATAGCACACCCAGCTCAGGGCACGCTGAAAAGGGCTTCACACCGGGGACCCCAAGCAAAGGCTGAACATCCAAATGATCAGCCTGACCCTTGATTCATACCCCCACCCCAAACTGAGCATCCCTCAACCATTTCCCTCGGGGACCACTGCTGAGGCACACGCAGACAAGCTGTCCCAGCAAAGGGTGTGCTGGGTGGAGAGAGGGATCGGCTGAGACAGACTAATCTCAGCCCAAAATCTGGGGCAGAGAGGGTGCTGGCTGGCTGGCTGACGTGCAAATTAATATTTATAATTAAGTGGAAAGGCCCCTGAAGGCTTGCACTGCCACCTGACTCTACAGGGGAGACTACTTCATAATTAATACACTGGTCAAACAGCTCAAGGAAAGTAAGTTACCTGATGAATTTACCCCATTCTTGCCCTGTTCCGAGGGTGAATCAATCCCTCCCCTCTCTGCAGACAGCACCATACATAGCAGGGTGTTCTTGACACTCTTGGGTCCAAATCTGGCTTGAGGCAGGGCCAGTGGGGTCAGATCACCCAGCCTGAGGATGCTCCAGCAGGGTGCAGTGACCCTACTTTGGGGATACCAAGGGACAGGGACACCAAGGGACAGGGATACCAGGTCCAAGTCCTGCCCTCAGCACAGTTCAGAGCAACGTCAAAGCCTCCACCACCTCAGCCTGCTCCTTCTGGGTTTCGGGGCCATGACACAAGTGGATTGCCCTGCTGCAAAGCTGCTGCTCCCACCCTTCCCAGCAGCTTTGAGGGCCCTGAACTGGGCACCAGCAACTCCCTGCAAGGTGTGACGAGGCTGAATGGCAAAATCTGCCTTCACCAGCCTTCGACGTGGGGGATGAAATAATCCCCCAAGGCTGCCTCTCCCTGGAGCAGCCCCCCAGGATTTGGTGCATGAGGGATTATCCTGCTCCAGACCCTGAGAGCTGCCTCCCTCCTGCCTCTGGTCCCTGCACTGCCTCTTGGTGGATATAGGATTTGGCAGGGAGAGATGATGCAGGTAAAACTGCATTTGCACACACAGGACCTGGTGGAAACCTGAAGTCATTGACAGGAGGCAGGAGAGCCCTTCCTGCAAGAGAAATATAGTACAGGCAAGCGTGTACCACAGCAGGACCCGTCTGAACTCATGCCAAAGGAGGGGCCCAAGAGCCCAGGGACATCTACCTGGGTGATCCTACCTCCCCACATGAGGATGTTGTGGAAATAACCCACTGTCCTTTCCCTCAAGCCAGGCTTCTACCCCTCCAACTCGACTCCCAGAGCGAGGTCCATGGCAGCACAAAGAAACGGGGACTTTGCCCAAGGCTTTATCCCCACAGGAAGAACAGGAGCTTCACCCCAGACCAGGGTGTCAGGGTGCAGAAGGGGATCACACGGGGTGGAGGGGTGCCTGTGAGGGGACCAGCAGCCACGTGGGAGGGACTGACTCACTCTGCGGCTGCAGGAAACCAACCGGCGGGGAAGAGGAGCCGGGAGGGATGGAGGCAAAGCACGTGAGCGGCACGCGGGACGGATCCTGCACTGGGAGAAGGCGGGATGCCCGTCTCCCCCAAAGCCAGAGCCACAGTTATGCCTGCCCAGGGGTTCCCCCACCAACCATCTCCAGCAGTGTGAAGGCTTTTCCCTCATCACCCACCCTCTCCCCCTCAGCGAGCCGGGAAACGGTGCAGCCCCTCTGAACGAGGTGCCGGTGTTGGGCACGTCCCACCGCCGTGGCATATGGCACACGAGACACTCACAAAGCTGGGAAATTAATTATTCATCCAAATGAAAGACAGAACACCTTACTAATTGTCCTGGAAGGAAAGAGCTGGGAGAGGGGTGGGAGATGGGGCAGGCATCATTCATGAAAGGAAACAAAGTAAGGAGAGGGGAAAAAAAAGTCCTGTCTGGCGTGATCAAAGCGTTGCTCAGCTTTTGGACCTGGGGTTGTCCCTTTACTATAGGGTAACACTTCCTGCCATAGTGGAAGCTCCAGTGGGACAACCAAGTCAGGATGCTGCACTTGTACTCTGATTTAGTGCTTCTCCTCCAAGCCTCATATCCACTCCCCCAAGATTCCTTGCCTAGAGTTGCACTGTATTCCCTTGGTTAGGAAAATGCAGGAGTGGCTGCTGGGGGAAGAGCCCGTTCCTAGCTCAGGTGTGGTAAGTTTGTGCTCACACACGTGCATAGTGTGCCAGGCACACTGATGGGGGCCAGCACCCCAAACCATGAGGGGATGCAGCACAGGAATATTCCCAGACAGAGCTGCTGCCAGCTCCTGTTCCCCCTCTAACTCTGGAACTCCAGGATCAAGAAGACCACCCGAACACACAGAACTTGCGCGAGATGCACTAAATACCGGGAGGCAAAGCATCCCTGCCTCTGCCATGGGGGAGCTCAGGAGGAGGTGTGAAAAGTAACTTTCCAGGACAGTCACCCCGAAATCCAGGCAAGCACCACAAGAAGCCAAAATCCCTTCCTCGTCCCTGGGCTCACGTTGCAACCCTGCAGCGGGGCAGGAAGCAACCTCCTCAGAAACACTCTGTCCTGCTTCACACCAGCCCCAGCAGGGAATCAGGGCACAGGTGTGTGCAGGATTTCCCTGGGAGGTCAGAGGGAGGGGCCTGGCTCATGGCTGCCACTTGGCTTTGCAGGGAGAGGACACGGGTCTTTGGGACAGGACTTGGGAGAGCCAAGCTTTCCTCCTCCAGCACAGGCTGCTGCCATCCGGTTGGCTCTGGGTTTGCTAAGGGCATGGCAAGCACCGCCAGCAATCTTTCAGCCCTGCTCTTCCTTGGCCACGCTCCACCCCACAAAATCCTTTAATGGAAACCACCGTGCCCAAGGGCTTCACGAAAGGCACCCAGGTGTAGCAGCTGTTATTAAACCCTCCAAAAAACCCTGACACCAGCTCTTCCTTTTAGTGACCCCAGTGTATTTATTCTGGTTTTACAGCAGCTGCTTCCCCAGCTCCCAAGCAGCACAACTTCACAAGGGCCCTTTGATTCCCGTTTTGCTTTTTTCCCCCCATTGTTAGCAGTGTTCCCCCACTCCTTCACCGCTCACGTGTTATTGTATTACTGCTATAAAAAAAGCCAATGGTGCGATGATGCTCAGGCACCAGAGTGTGTGAAGCACACACCCACCTGGATATTTGCAGAGGGAGTTTAACCCTTCTTATTCCATGAGCATCTTCAAATACAGTTTAGCACAAAGCAGGCAACTGCAGGGTCCTTGTTCTCTCTTCCTAATGACACCCAGGGAGCAGGGAGCTAACGCTCCAGTTCCTGGATGGCTGAAGGTCCTTCAACCTCCCCCTCTCAGGACCACCAATTAAAAGGTCACCAACCTCCCCACTGCCCTTTCTGACCCATTTTCTCCTTTTTTGGTCCTGGTCACACTGCATCAAGCAGGTCACAGGTCCAGCTTCAGCGCCTGGCCAGCTCTGGTCCATGCCCAGACACGCCCAGGTGAGCATCCCCAATCCCCAGGGAAACACAGATGTTCCCAACCCTGGCTCTGCCTCAGAACGAGTAAAGGTATTTTATGCAGGCTTTCAGATAAAGTTATTTTTAGCTGAGGGAGAACAGGCTGTTTTTTCAGGCAGCAATGAAGATTTGGAAACCACAGGTTATAAACAGAGCAGGTTTACAAATGTGACTATTAGTTCCCCAGTGGAAGCTTTAGCATCAGGGAGCTTTAGGTGGGCGGCGATTTCCACTGAGATGAAAAAACTGGATTTATTGACACAAGAAGCAAACACCAGTTGAACCCTAGTCAGTGCCATCCATTCCTGCAGAGGGTCCTAGGACGCTGCTCACAGGAGAAGCCCCTCATTAGGCTAATTTACACCAGGGAGAGCACGCAGAAAATCCCACTTCTCATGGAAATCCTAATGTGGTGTCTGGGACCATGATGCCACCTGCACTAAGGACCTCTCCCATCAGATATATGGCAAAAACTAAGTCCAGGAAGGAAGAGTAATATCCTGCATCACACTTGGAGGGACTAGGGCCAGACAGAGAGCATGATGCCGGGTCCCTCTGGGAGGGATCGTGGGGCGGTTTCTACTCACACATATATCCTCTCTTGTCCACCAGCCTCCCAAATGGGTCAGCACACCCTGAGGCAAGCACTACCCTACACCTCTGATGCTCACAGCATCCTCTCCACCACGCCACTGCCTCTTGGTAAGTGACAACGAGATCCCCAAAGAGGCACTTCCCACAGATCTCCGTCCAGACACTCGCATATTCATCAAGTGGAAAGTTTTAGTCCGCAGAGACGATCCCGAACCCGCCGGTCGCCCGCACACGTCCCCCGTGCAGGCTTCACCACCCGCCTTACGCAACCGACACAGAGCGAACCGCCAAGTGCAAATCTTCTCCCACAAGCTGTTTGCAAGTCATTTGCCAGCCAAGGATTATTTGCTGCAGAAATTTGCCAATAATTCAGCAGATTAAACAGGCAGGAGTTTCTTGCAAGGGAGGTGCAACCATGGCACCAAGGAACAGCAGCTTTGTCAGCACCACACGGCAAAGGCAAGAGCCGAACAGCACAGAGGAGCCCAGTGACCTGGTCCAGCTGATCCCAGTGACCCCATCCTCCCCAAAACCAGTCCAGCATGAGAATCTCTGTGTTGCCTCCTCCACCCATCACAGAACAGATTTTGTCCCAAAAGGTCAGCGAGGCCACGCCACAGGGCACCAGCACTGATGGAACGAAGCCAGCAGGTAAACGGGGGGGTCCTTGGGAAGGGTTTCCACTCCGCTGGAGCAAACATCAGGACACAAGGCGGGTGATGGTGGTGAAGCAGCTGCTGGAGGGCTATGCCCCACAACCAGCAGCGCCAGGGGGACCCAGGTACCTCCTGTCAGGGCGGCCGACACGGAGCTCACAGTCCTTCATGGCCAATTGATTCCCTGGCACGGGGCCCGGCCCGGCGCGGCACCGAAAGGAGCTGGCGAGGCTTTTGCGAGTAATTGCCGAGCGCTGACTCAGCACCGGCTCGGTTACAGTCAGCTCACCCAGAGCCACGGGGAGGGCACAGCAAACCCCCTCCCTCCGTCCCATCCCCTTGGCCCACGCCCCAGAGGATGCCTGGGATCGGGAGGCGGGCAATAGGTATTTCCCAGCTACCTGCCCGCTTCCTGCGCTCTCAGCCCTGCACCGCCGCTGCACGGCGAGGCTGAGAGCCCCTCCTGTTGCTACAAGGGGTGACACGTGTCCCATGCTGTCTCCAGAGGTGTGACCAGGGATTTGAGCAACTTTCCCCAGCCCAGGAGTCACCTGGGAGATGCAGGAGAGCAGCAGCTTCCTCTGCGACGGCTGCACCGCCCGCAGGTATCCGGTGTGCTGCCCCCACCAGAGGCATCACGCCACCACCAGCACACCCTGCCTTCTCAGCCAGACACGGTCCCACACCCCAGCGAGGCCATCCAGGTCCCGATTGGACACAGGGAGCCAAAACGTCCCAGACCACATTCTCCTCAAAACTCCTCTCAAGCACAGTCTCAACCTGCACATCTCCACCATGGACAAGCAGCACCCATCGCTACACCCCTGGCAGCACCAGGCTCAGCATCCCAATTTCCTCCTCTGAACACCCAGAGGGGTGTCACGTCCCATGTGGTGCCAGCACCTTGCGAGCCAAGAGACAGGACTGTGCAGCAAACAGCTCTGTAGAGACTCCAGGCATCTCACCTGGCTCCCGTGCCTCAGTTTCCCACACTACCCTGCACAGCTCCTCTGCACCCAGCAAAGCTCACGAAGTGCTGGGAGACCCACACAAACCATCTGTTTGTACACATCAAACCAGCTCCTCCGAACGCGATGATTCCATCGGCACGCAAAAAGAAACAGGCACAATCTTGGCACCACTTCCCTGGAGCCCCTCGGTGGCTGCAGGCACCCACCTGCCCTCCACACAGCGAGGGGAGTCACCCTGGGAGGCTTTTGCTCAAGCCATTGCCACTGTTAGCTAACACAAGCCCAAATGCCCCTGCTCATTCCTGTCACCAGCACAGCCCATCGCTCTGCAAGCAGGACTGAAATCTGGGCCGTGTCCCTGGCAGGTGACACCACCAGTGACACACAAGCAGCACCCGTGAAGCTCTGTGTGCTGCCACCCCCAGCATCACTGCTGCACGCTGGCATGCTGAGCAGGCATCACCTGGGAACGTGACCCCACCCAGACCTCATTCCCAAGCCCCCAGCACCAGGCCAAACCTAGAAAGTGCTTCAGAAGGCAAAAGGACAAGAGATTTTCCTCCTCCTCACATAGTATCACATCAAAACCTCTCCCAGAACACATCTAGTTGCTTATCAGGCCCTTCTCCTCATTTTCACCTCACGCCATGCCCAGACAGGTCACAGATGTCAGGACACCAATTGAGCAAAGCTAGATATGGTGCCCTCAGAGCCAGCCCTGCTCGCCTGATGGGGACCCTTGTCCCCACCCCCCTCAGCAAATCCAACACAGCAAATCCAACACAAGAGCCCCCAGCACAAAGAACCATCCTCCCCTTCCTCCCAGTTGGGATGGAGAACCACCAGAGACAACAGCAAACCAGGGCCTTGCCCCACATCCCGCAGCTCACGTCCCCAGCAGGACGAGCCCCCACGCCCAGCTGCCCAACCAACCCCCCACACGACCCCACTCACCCGCTGAGGACCACGATGAAGTCCATGACGTTCCAGCCGTTGCGCAGGTACGAGCCCTTGTGGAAAACGAACCCCAGAGCCACGATCTTAATCCCAGCCTCGAAGCAGAAAATCCCAATGAAGTACGGCTCCGTCTTCTCCTGCCAGAGGGAAATCAGCGAAGCAGTGAGAGGGAGAGACCAGGAAAACACAGCGCCAGGCATTTCACACTGGCCCAGCTCATGTCCCATCCCACTTTCCCCAGCCCCATCCTCTCTTTTGGGAGCTCTTCCAGCCCTTCCTCAGCCACATCAACCTTGGGGAAAAAAGATGGTGACCATAAGCCACCCAAGCTTGCCCAGTCTTTCCCAACCCCACTTTGAGGGGCTTAAGCCTTCCCGAACCCTCTCCATAGAGGAGGAATATGTTACAGTTACCCCAGGAAGGCTAGAGGAGCTGGTCCCAGAGGAAACCTCCTGCCCTACCACCCTGAAAACAGAAGAAATTGTCTGGTAGGACTGAACGGCCCCCCTTGGCTGATGCCCCTGCTCACCCACCAGCCCACCCGATGCAGGGCAGAGAGGGACGGACACAGGGTACTTACTAATCTCCGTGACATGGGTGTCTTGTCATCCTCAGGGAGGTGCTGCTCGAGGGCCAGCACGATGCAGTTGGCAATGATGGTCGCCAGGATCATGTACTCAAAGGGAGTGGAAGGGAGTTAAGGAACAGAGAAGAGCTGGATGACATTCCCAACCCGCCAGCCCTCCCTGCATTTCACCTGCTCCTTAGTCACCACCACCACCTTCCCCACTGGAACATGCACACATAGAGCATGGCTTTCACCCCCTGCTGCTCCCAGGCAGGCAGTTGAAGTCCACCTTGGTGTTGTTTGGAAATGGGAGGGGAGACAAGAGAACTGAGAGCCCCCAAGACCTTCCTTGCCTCATCACCTCCTCCCCGAGCTCATGCGTCATTAACCAACAGCCTTTATTGGGCTGGGAACTCCCTTGGGAGAGAGATGGTACTCCTGGTGGTAGCCCAGAAGATGGGCACAAGTCTGAAGGGGGACAGCCAAGCCCTAACCAGGTTGGGCTTTGTCTGGAAGAGGGTTTGCCATGGTCCCTGGCAGTGTTAGGGAGGCTCTCCCTGGCATGACACGTTGCTGGCCAGGGCTGCCTTCCTTCTCTTTTCCAACACAAAGCAACAGGAGATGGGGCTCAGGGCTCAAGAGAGGGAAGGTGTCACAGGCTATCAGCAGCCCTGGCCCTAAAGCATCCCCATAGGAGGGACCACCTGCACTGCCTGAGGAGGATGGGGCACTCCTTGCAGGTCCTGGGACTCTGACCTGGATCCATCTTCCCTGTGCCCTGTGCTGGCAAGGTGTACACGCCCTTTCCAAGCACCCTGTGGGCAGCAGGATGAGCCCAGGGGCACTGCCAGCTGCACAGCATGTGGCTGAGCATTCACAGCTCAAGACACTGATGGCAGCTGGAGCTGAGCTTCAGTTCAGGCAGGGTAGAAACTCCCTGTGGAGACATCCCAGCTCAGCCACACCACAGCAAGACTCCAAGGGGTAGCAGCACCTTGTCAACAGGGCCTAGTTGGACACTTAAGAGCTTCCTAAATCCTACAGCCATGTCTAGGTCTTACACACCCTTCTCCAGGAGCAATCCTGAGCCTGGACAAGAGGCAGCAGGTTCTGGCATCTGAGGACCTGAGTGGGAGGGGAATGAAAGGGCAGGCTGACACCCAGGAAAGCACCCCAAATTCAGCTCCCACCTGCCTTTTGATTCATGGGATCAAGGCAGGGACACAGAGCTCCCTCCTCCTGCCTGGCCCACTGCCGAGCCCCTGAAAACAAAGCACTTCCAAGTGACAGGATGGCCATATCTTTCCAACTTCCCATCCATCTTTCCCACATCTCCGCAATAAAAGCCCTGTTGTCCTCAATAACAAAATGTGGAGCGATTCATCAGCAGGCAGCACAGCCCTGCTCCACTCCCTCCATGCCAAAAACCCACAGCTCAATTACTGTCACCACTGGCATCAGCAGCCACCCTGGGAGGGGACTGCCACCTTCCCAGAGCTCATCTCTGTGGGAAGGGGACGTGATCCCACCAGGGATGGATTTGCCTGTAAAGAAATCATCCACACTCCAAGCCAGCACAGAGAACAGCCCCCTGGCTGAGCCTTTCCCCACCACACCAGGCTTCTCCAGATCCAGCACCTTCAGGTTCACAACTCTCAGACCAGGAGGTGCCCAACTCCCATGACATCAATCCCGGGAAAAGGGGTGATTTTGTCTTTTGCAATGTTGCCTTTTGCCCATTAACTACAGTGAAATGCTTTAAGCCCGTGGACAAGAGAAGGCACCCCAGTGCTGGGCACAAGCATGGAAAACAGGGAACCATGAAGTGACCCTGGCAGCAGTGATGCTTGCAAGGTGGGAGCAGGGATGGGCATCAGCAGGTCCCCAGAGAGCTGACCAGGAGGCACAGCCAAGGGGAGCCTGCAGGAGCTGGGAGGTATTTAGCCCAGTAAGGAGAGCCAGCAAAGATTCAGCCAAGGCATTTAAAAGGCCGCTAAGTTAGAGGCAAACCCAAAGGGAGATGCTGCAGAGCTCACACCACGCTGCCAGCCAGGCACAAAGCATGAGCAGCTCCCTGCGCTTGGGGAAGGGGAAGCCAAACCCCAAAAAGTTTTCCTGTGAGGCTCAACACAAGTGGGGGTTTCACGGCACGGCTCCTGCGAAAGCCAGGTCCTCTCCCTGCTTCCCGCCCCTGGCCGCACGCTCCGGCCGGCGGGCAGACCGCAGCGCTTGGCCCCGAGCCACCAGCCCGTTTGGGATCTTTCTGTATCGTTTTCCTGAAAGTCTGCGAGCAATTAGCACCGGCTTAAAAGAAAAACAGCGTGTTAGTGGGGCGGTGCAGCCAGCTCCCCAGGCACCAGGCACATTTGCCTAGATGAGAAGTGTGGGAACTGCTCGGCGAGTCCGTCTGTCCGCCCCGGCATGGCTAAACCCGCCAAGCATCCCGCACTCCTCCCCACCACAGCCACTACTCCCATGGGGGGAACACCCAGGTGGGAAAAACACAACTTCACCCAAGGCAGCAGTGCCTGGGGGGCTCAGGACCACCTCTAGTGGCTCAGCTCACCCCTAAGTTTCCTTGCAGGCTCCAATATGTGGTTTAACAGCACGGGGACGGTGCACACCTACCCCAGCACAGAACCACATCCCTGCTCCACCCTCCACCAAATGCATGGCATGTGGGTGAGGAGATATCATAGAATCAAGGAATTTTTTGGGCTGGAAGAGACCTTAAAGACCATCTCGTCCCAATCCCCCTGCTGTGGGCAGGGACACCTCTCACTAGACCACATTGCTCAGAGCCCCATCCAACCTGGCCGAGTATAAAAGGGCAATCGCTTCCCTAAGCACTTAACCTAAGCATGAGGTCACTGCCAAAAGTGACTCTCCAAACCCCACTGGCCCAGTTTTCCAAGGAGCTGAGCCTGGTTTATCACATCCAGAGCTGTGTGAGAGCTGCAAGACACCAACTGTGTGGAAACAAGCTCCCATAGCTCCAGCTGTGCCAGGCTTTGAGAGGCCACGGGTAAGAAAAACCTCCCAAGGGACAGCAGGAACATCTGGCTGAACCAAGGGATATTTTATCCCTACACTTCATGTCTGCCAAGCAAGCATCCTCCCAGCTCAGGGCTGGAGCCCACCAGACAATGCTCTGTCACTGTTTTGTTTTCTCTCACATTAGATGTCTAATTACACAACCTTCCAGCCACCCAAAATGCAGAGTAGCCCTATCCTCCCTCCAAGCCTGGTAATGAAAGCCCACCTTCCTTCAGCCTTCTCCTCCTCCTCCTCCTCCGTCTGGCTTCTCCTGGAAGATCATTAGGGAGCTGATAAAAATAGGTTTTCTTATTGATTTATCTCCTTTACCCAATGCTCTCTCCCCTGAACCGTTGACTTGTTTCCTTAGCAACTCGGCCGATCCCTGTGCATGCCACACCTGCAGCTCCATGCTTCCCACCCAGTGCCCTGGAGGTGGGAACAGTGACCCCAGGCCATATAGGCATCCACCTGAGCCATGACCCCAGACCACCTGGAGCATGCACTAACCCCAAGCCTGCAGCTGGAGCACCTTGGTGGGTCTGTCAGAGAGCTGTTCGGCCACCAACAGATTCTTTCTTCCAGCTGCAACCTTCCTCTTCACCTTCCTCCCCAGACAGAACCCCAAACCAGCCTGCCCAGAACACCTGTATTGCTAAGGCAGGGACTGTTCCCAGCTCCCATCCCCGACGATAGATTTATGGTGCTGATGGTACATTGATGCAACCTCCACAAGAGGCTGGGTACAAGATAAATCCCTCCCCGGATGCAGGCAAGGGATGGGAGCTATGGAGAGCTCCACTCCATCCCTCCATTTCTCAGTGCCTTCTCCCACTCCTGGGCAGGTATGTGGGGAAGGAGCAGAAGAGGAGTGAGGTCACGGGGGCCTTGGGGAATCCTACTTCCAAGTGCCAGCAAGAAGAGCAGGAGCTGTTTAACCCCTTGACCTGCATCACCCAGCTCAGTTCCAACACCTCCTAGAAACTCATGCCTCCATTTCCCACCTCTCCCCAGGCTTCCCCAAGGATCTGCTGCTCTGAGGGGCTTTCCCTGCTTCCCAGGTGTCAGTGAGAATGAGCTTCAGTTTCCACACACATGAACTTCACCTCGCTGGTCCCAACCCCAGCACTGCTGCCTGTCCCACATGGTGAGACATGAAGAAAAACCCACTCTTCAACACCCCCACCCCTAGGACTCCAATGCCCCTCCCTCTCAGCTCCACACCCCAGCAGGAAAGAGAGCACCTCCTCTCCAAGGCTGTTTTCATAGAATCACAAAACTGTTTGGATTGGAAGGAACATTAAAGATCATCTCATTCCATCCCCCTGCCGTGGGCAGAGACACCATCCAACCTGGCCTTGAACAATTCCAGGGATGGGGAGTCCACAACCTCTCTGGGCAAGAGAGGTTTTTGGTTTCCAGGAAAAAAAAAAACAGAAGTGCCAAGTAGAGCAAAGCCTCTGAGTAGTCCTAATTGAACTCTGGGATTCGCCAGCCCCACAACACTTCCCTGGCTTGTCCCTGAGGATGAAAGGGATCTTCCCCCACCAAAAAGACTATCCAGTGCTGTCAAGCAGCCACAGAGCTGTGACCCCTCACGGCTGTCCCTATCTCTGCATCCTGCTACCCGTAACTCCCAGCCCATCTGTGCTGTGCTATAGGGTTGACAGAAAGTGACGTCCAGACCCCAAATCCTCCCACTACCCTTTAAACATGAGCCAGCTCCCGTGTGCCTGTTACACACGGGCTCAGGAGAGCGAGCATAGGCTTGGGGTTGTGCTCCTGTCCCTGTACAGCTGGCAGGGAGCACCCAAGCCTGCCTAAATCCCACTGCACAGACATGCTCGCTCTCTGCAGCCACAGACAGTGCTGCTTATGACTCCAAAATGTGGTGGTTTGCTTTTCCATCAGGGGTTAAACCGAAGGCAGTGGGAGCCAGGAGTCCAACGGGGCAGAGCTGCCCACACTGCTACTGCTGCTGCTCCTGTAAGGATTCAGGATGTGGGATGCGGGCTCTGCCTGACACGTGCAAACAGCTCCATGGAGAAGCGTCTCTTTCTCCCCCACCTCACCCTGGAAATCAAACCTCTCTCCTCTCCTCCTCCTTTTCTTTTTTTTTTTTTTTTAACAAAAAAGAACCACATCATGTGATTTTCCTGCCTTAACATCAGTTTTTTAACTTTGGTTGCCACGGCAACAGGATGCAACTTGGCGTCACCATGACAACAGCTGCCTCTGTTTAAATTCACCATCTGACAGGCAGCCTCGCTCTCCCCGGCTGTCAAAAAGACGGACCTGCCATTACACCTACTCGCCCCTCCCCAAAAAAAAAATAATAAAAAAACCCTAAAATCCAATGAATGAAGGGCACAGAAAACAGCCTGGGAGGGGGGGGGGGTATAATAATAATAATAAAAAATACATTCTTGGGGAGCGCAAGGAACGGAGCTGCCCGAGGATGGCACGACATGGCGCAGCTCGTCCCTTGGGAAAGCGAGACCTGCCGGAATCTTGGCTGGGGGAAAGCAAAGGTACGGAAGGTGCCTGGCCAGGTGACACTGCCAGGGACCCCGAGGGGCACTGCCCACACAGTGTCAGGTCCAAGCGAGAGTCATCACGAGCAAAACGGTTCAGGCACATGCGGGTGTGCTTCCCACAGAACAAAATCCCCACGACTGTTGGACTGGGAACGCGCCCTCGGGCTCTGCAGGCACTCGGGCTGCTCTTGGCCAGCCCAACACCAGATTTGGTCCTCAAAGGGGCCGAGATAGGAGAAATCCCTCACCACAGGGAACTAGGTCCCGATGGACATCCCTCTTCCCTGCCAAACCCGGGGACAGGTGGAGTGGCCAGTGTGTGCCTGCAGCCAGATGCTGTCCTTGGGGACGCAGCCAGAGCCACACAATGTCATCTGGCCTTTCTGGGGCGGGAGAGGGATCTTATCCAGGTCAAATGTGATTAGGTGGATGAGGAACGGAGCAGATATAGATGAGCTGCAGCCCATCTCATGTGCTAACTGAATTGCAGCTTTCCAGGCAGCCAAACAAATGAAATCAGGGCGAAAGGCCTGGCCATCAGCAGGAGGAGAGCAGGCAGGACGAGGCTGTGTTTCCCAAGGAGAACAGGAGGAAATGTTCCTCCAGCCAAAATACCAGCAGTCTCACGTTTTGGGCAGGACGGGCTAAAAGAGCAGCTCCAGTGGAGGTAACGCACTGGGCTTCCAAGCAAGGAAGTCAGCAAAGACCTGCCTCCCCATGGAGCTGCATCCCAATCCCAGTTGCTCCT
>JAWWES010000006.1:28882635-28905214 GCA_035583135.1 Lophotriccus pileatus
CAGAGAAGCTGTGGCTGCCCCATCCCTGGAAGTGTCCAAGGCCAGGTTGGACAGGGCTTGGAGCAACCTGGGCTAGGAAAAGGTGTCCCTGTCCATGGCAAAGGTTTGGAGCTAAATCATCTTTAAGGTGCCTTCAACACCAAACCATTCTGTGATTCTAAAGCAGCCCAGGCAGGGTCTAGAAAGGGGGAGAGCCTCCCCCTTCCTGACTGATATTCCCAGGAGCTGTGATGGACTGCACTCATCTTAGAAAGTGGCTTTTGGCATCCTTATTTGAATTTATTTTTGAAATACAGCTGTGCTGGAAAAAAACCCAAAAAAAATCAAGTGAGAATCATCTACAGTGGTGCTCTGGCCAAATTTCAAATTGGGACTGAGTAGCTGTGACTCAGAAGCATGTTTATAACCATGCAGGAATGCAAGGGGTTTTTTCCAGGAACAGATTCATTACCTGCTGGATTAGGAAGAGGACGTTCTCCCCGTTTGCAGAGGGTAAGTTCTGCTGAGCTGAGCACAAAACTGCCAGGCTGGTGCAGCTCACCCAGGGATGTGGGTGGAGAAGGTCCAAGCAGCTCCAGGACAGCATGTCCAGGGGAGGGCACCCCACCACCGTCTGCCTGAAGCTCATTTGTGCAGATGTTGGCAGCTGTGGCACAGGCCACGACAGCCCTGCTGGTGTCTCTCCTGCCAACAAAGCCTCGGGCCGAGCACAGCAGAGGCTCTGGGCTGCCCCACAGCAAGGCAGCCCTCTCCCAAAGCAGGGTGTTTCCTCTCTGCCATCTGCTCACTCTTTTCCCCAAAAAAACCCTCACCTGACTCACAGCACTGCCCATCCCACCATGGGACATGGTGGTGAGCAACATCATCTCCACACCCTCCAGGACACGCTCCCAGCACTGACCCAAAGGGCTGACTTTGCTGAGTCAGCACTACAGTTTATTCACAGATGGCAATCAGATGGCTGGAAGAACTAATGAAAGCCAGCAGATCTCACACCAAGCTATAAACTCTACCTCCAGATTTAAGTGACTGCCACTACTCCACCAACCCCTCTCCTGGTCACTGGGGTGCAGCAGCCACACCAAGTGCCTCGCAGCAGCAGCTGCAGGAAAACTTGAATCTGCTTGAAGCTGAAAGTGTAATTGGCTGCCATAAAACACTCCCCTGTTCACAGACACTGCTGGTTTTTAATTACCAACACCCATGAGCCCAACATCCAGCCTTGGCATCTTTAAAATAGATAGGAAAACAATCTTGTAAAAGCTCTCTTTGTGCTGGGGTGGGGCAATAACCTTCTGGAAATGAAGATTTTGGTCGTCATACCTCCCCCACAACCAGCTCTTACAAGGGGTGCAAGTGCAGAAGGAGCATCTCTCACCCAGCCTTCCCCCTGCAGCCCCTCCCCAAGACCCCAACTGCAGCACACCTTGCATTCCCACCCCAGGGATCCCTTTTCCTAACCCCTTTGCAAGCGATTGCTTAAGAGAACCCAGCCTGGAGCATCTTTGGCCCCATTTTTTAAAATGCCTGCAAGTTCTCAGCTGCCAAGCAGGACACAAGCACAAACCTAAAGCAAAATGCCACATAAAGGTGAATGTAGCTCCCACCAGGTCCCACTCAAGGTTCCCAAACCCACAATATCCCACCCACACCCCTGCAGGGCCCACCAGCCTCCAGCTTCTCTAGGGGTAAGATGTTAGGACTGATGGCATGCATTAGCCAGGGCATTTTAGGGAGCTCCAGGCAGAGCCTGGAGGAAACCCTGAGAGCCTCCACCCTTTTTCCTCCTCCCCTACATGCAGATGCTTCCCAATGGCTGATCTGTTGTGACATCCTTCTGTGCAAGCAAAAGGGAGCCACGTTAAAGGTGTCTCTGCAAGTCAGGAAGGATGTCAGAACAGGGATCAGGAGCTCTGTATAATTTGCTTTTTATCCTTCCCCAAGTGTTCCTCAGCACAGGGCAGGCATGACAAGATGCCAGCACCACAGCCTAGCACCAGGTCCTGCTCAGGTGGCCCGAGACCCACAGTCCCCTGGGATCACATGCACCCCAAGTTAAACTCCTCACAAACCTCCTGAAGCCACCAAAAGTGCCCAAACACACCACAGAGCCTTCAAGTTGGCTGTCCTCCCCCACTGCATTGCTGTGGGACTGGAGTAGAGCTCATACATCAGCACTACTGATAAAGCAGAAGGATACTGCATCTTGAATCAAAGGGGGGTTCAGCAACTGAATCATGGGATCATAGAACAGTTTGGGTGAGAAGGGACTTCTAATGTCAGTCTAGTCCAAACCCCTGTCAAGTACAGAGATATCTTAGGCTTGATCAGGCTGCTCAGAGCCTCATCCAACCTGGCCTTGAAATGATGTCAGTCTGGAAGAGCTGAGAGAGGCTTAAAGGACAGCCAAGAAACCTGGGCATTTATGGGGACACTGTAGGGATGTGCATCCAGCACCACAAATCTCACAAGAGCTGGTTTTGGTGCTTGGTCTCAACTCTGCCACTGTGTAGCTCAGTACCTGCACCCAACCCACCCCCCACAGGCTGCTCAGGGCTTTGTACTCCCCAAAAACACCAAACCCCACACCAACAGCCCCATTTGTGGCCGCATGAGCAAGCACAAGGGGTTGCTGACACCTCAAGAAGAGGCAGGTGAGACCCCATCACCCCTGAACCACCACAGATGAGGGACACCATTAGTTTGTCCTAGTGCTGGCTGCAGTGATGCCACACAGCAGGGAAGGATTCTGTCACTGCCTGCTCTCCTGATTCCCCCCTAAACACCCCACTCGAGTGTTCCCAGTGACACAGCTCTCCTTGGTCTAACTGTGCCTTAGGCCAGGAGGCTTTATGGCTCAGCTGAAGAGCCTGAAGTAATCACCCATTAATAAATTGCCTGGAGTGCCCTGCTGCTTTATTTAGCCTTGAGAGTTGGGCTCGAATTAGCATTTCCAGTTGCATCCTGGCTGCTTTGGGCAGGCATGCAGCAATCCCACCTCTCAGAACAGCTATCCGCCTTCTCCTGCTTTTCCATCAGATTAAAGTGAATTTCCATCCCCACTTCCAACCCCCAAATCCCTCTACACAACCTCTCCCCTCAGCCAAAAGCTGTGGAGCATCCCAGCCTCATACTAACCAAGCTGGCAGGAGGTGAGATCACACCTCTCCATCCTCCTCCATCTCAGATGCGTCCAGTTTTGGGCAACGCATTTCTAGAGGGGCCCACTTGAGAGGATCCAATGGGGAAAATAATATGAATATTTGAAAACTACCCTGCCCAAAAGACCAAGACTGGACAGAATGGATAAAGGGAGAAAGAAAGGAGGAAGGGAAAGAGCCTGAGCCCAGCCCCAGAAGGTCATTCCCCTTCTTGCCACCCGAGACCCACAAGAGCCACTTACCAAGCTGCCAAACTTGGTGTGTGGGAACAAGATCAAAAAAAAACATCCCTAGGGCAATCCATAAAAAGCCAGAAAAAAAGAGAAAACTTATTTCTAGCCCGTCAAAAGGTTGGAGAGGGATTTTGAAAAGCATTTTTTCAACTGCTACACTACCCAAAGCAGAAGAAAACTCTCTTTCTCCTTCAGCATCCTCGTGACCCCTCTGGTGCAGCAGTGTTAGCTCCTGTCAAAGCCAGCAGGAGGTTTTCTTCTCCCTTAGATCTCCTCTTCGCCCCCACAAGAGGCAGGTCCATGCCTGAGGACCATCCCCTACTTTCTCTGATCCTCTGCCTGCCCTACAAGGCTCGAGTCAGATAAACACAGTAAAACACACGGTACCAGTGAGTGGGATGACAGAGGAGCCTCCTTTCTACCTTTGGGCTGTAAATACCCCTGGAAACAAAAAGCAAGCTGAACCAGAAACCCACCAACTCCATCCCCAACCTAATAAAGCCAAACTCAACAGTCTCAGCTTTCCCCAAAGCAACCTGCTGGCAAACAGGGTGGCTTTGACAAAATTACATTGTCAGGACAAGCGCCAGGAGAAGATGGAGCTGTTGAAAAAATTTTTCCACCAAATCTGAACTTGCACTGAGCAGCTGATGCTCAAGACAGCCAGAGAAGCCCCATCCCTGGAGCGCAGCCAGGAAGGAGATGCTGCTCCCATCTTCCAAACCTGTGAAAGAGAAAAGGCCAAAGAGCAAAACCTCTCTCCAAAAGCTACTCAGTGCTGGGAGGTGCGAAGAAACCGTCCCCCCTTGCTGCGTCGGCAGGGATTCATCAGCTCAGCAGCCTCTGTGATGGCAAACACCCTCGCCCAGCCCCAGCAGAACATGGCTTCCGTGATTCCTCAATGGGAAAAAGTTCATTGAAGAATTTTTAGGCTTATTTCCACTCGAGGGAACGCACAGAAAAGAGCTACAGCATATCAGATACCGGTTTACTTTTCGTGGGCTGCAGCGGGGGAAAAAGCGACCCCTGCGAAGTTTCTGTGATGACAAATAAAGGGCTTGTTGTTTGTATCAGAACTCGTGGAGATGTCCTGTATTATGCTAGGGCATCATCCACCACGGTGCCATGCTCCAAGCTTGCAGGAAAGCCATGTCCCACCAAACAACAACCATGCACCTGGTTAGAATTATCCGTGAAAGGCGAGGCAACGCCGGCTCTTTCACGTGCGTTTCTGGAAGGACAATACCACACAATGACCTCCTTCCCCACAGCTGGGGATAAGCACCAGCCTGTGTTCCCCAGTTAAAAAGCAAGATCCTTGCTGGAGTGTGTAGCACTAGCCCAAAACCAGCCAAACAACAGAAACATGACATGCTTTGGATGACCCACACACACATAATCCTGTGCTAAAGGATCGGAGCAGCTTTTCCCACTGAGCATGGAAAAGGCAAGTGGAGACAAGAAGAGCATCCCTATTCTGTTTTTCTAAGAAAGGTCTCAATGTTTCAAAAGCCACTTTGGGAAATCAAGAGTCACCTTTTGAAAGCTGCTTCAGTAACATTTCGAGGACCTTACCAGCCTTTTACAGAATCCCTGAGTGGTTTGTGTTGGAAAGAACCTTAAAGATCACCTCATTTCAGCCCCCTGACACAGGCAGGGCCACCTGTTACTATCCCAGGTTGCTCCAAGCCCTGTTCAACTTGGCCTTGAACACTTCCAGGGATGGAACATCCATTCAACAGCTTCTCTGGGCAACCTGTGCCAGGGCCTCACCACCCTCTCAGTCAAGAAAATGCCATTTGGGGCATATGCAATGAGACATCCATTGTGTTTTAAAATGCAAAATGTTGAGTTACCTTAAAGATTAGCAATTGTCTGAGTGGACTAGATACCTCCTGAGGTCCCTGAATTCCACTCCAAATTAACTTATTACCCCACCATCCCTGAAATACAAATAGTAGGGGGGGCAGGGTGCACTACACCTTAGAAACAGAGTAATAAATAACATCACAATACACAGTGGAGAGGCCGGAAAACACCTCTCCCACAAACATCTCCCAGCCAGCAGACAGCCCCCCTCCTCAGGATCACACAGGGCTGCCTGGGAGAGGGGATGGGGCTGAATTATTCCATGGGAGGGAAAGGATGAGGGTGCAAATGAGCACTGAACATCAGAAGTTTCACTGCCTGCACGCTGCACTGAACCCTGCTCACAGATGCTCTAAACCAGGGACTGCTAAAGCAGAGGGCTGTGCTGCCATCCAGAGGGATTTCAGCAGCCTGGAGAAACAGGCAGAGGAACAGCCTGGAGTTCAGCTTCATGGCAAACACCAAGTTCTGCACCTGGGGAAGAACAACGTGGCTGGGAAGGAGCTCGGCAGGGACAGCCCCGAGGGACCTGGTGGACACTGAGCTGACCCCTAGCCAGCCATCTGCTCTTCCAAAAAGGGGCCCAACAGCCTCCAGGGTTGTGTTAGGGAAAGCCAGAGGGCCCAGGAGGTGACCCATCCCCTTTGTGCAGCCCTGGTGAGATACATCCAGAGTGCTGTGCCCCCAGGACCTGAGACACTGGAGCAAATCCAGCAAAGGGGACTAAGGTAGAGAAGCCAGGAGAGCTGGGACTGCTCACCTGGCTGGAAGAGGCTCAAAACAGATCTGATCCATGCATAAAATACCTGACAGTGCAAGAAAAAGGCAGAGCCAGGCTCCTCTCTGTGGCACCCAGTGACTGGACAAGAGGCAACGGGCACAAACAGCAGTAAACCAGACTCTGCTTATATAAAGGAATACGTTTTTTCACTGTGAGGGGAACTAAGTGTTTGGGACAAGCTGCCCAGAGAGGCTATGAAGTCTCCACCTCCTGGAGATACTCAAAACCCACAGGGACACAGTCCTGGGCAGTCTGCTCTAGGTGGCCCTGCCTCCCAGAAATTCAGCATTTCTGAGCCATGGCCAGGCTGAGGGGAAAGCTCCCTCCAAAGGCTTGTTCCTGAGAAACACAAGATGTGCTAATAAAGCTTCCCAACACCTGCAGCTGAGACTCCAGTGAGGGAAGCAGGAACTGCCAGGATGTGGTGGCAAAACACGAGGCAGCAGCTCCTGAGCAGAGTCATCTGCCAGGAACCACCTTGCCTTCCAGGTTCAGCAGCCAGCTCCTAAGGAGCCCAGCTCCCTGGAAGAGTGGGCTCTGCTATGCAGGAAGGCTGGGACTGTCCCTAAAGTGCCCACCCCCCTGGCAGCCCTTGGGAGGCTTTGCAGTCACCTGAATTAATTCAGAGAGGGAATTCCTCCAGGGTGTGCCAGAAACCCAGACTTTGAGGCAGTTCAGTGAAAGATGCTGCTATTTCCGTGCTGTTGCCAGGATATTCAGTGGAGTTCAGGTTCATCCCAGGTCAGAAAAGGAACTCCTCCCCAGGGATCCAAACCTTGGTCTGCACTAAAGGGAAGCAGGGAAGTCCAGGTCAGATACTTGTGGGAGAGATGCTTCCCTGCTGCTCAAGGCCAAGTTACCATGACAAAAGCCGTATTTCAGTGTCCCCATTTCCAGGTTTAGCACATCCATAGTCCTTCCTACCGCCTGTATTACTCCTCACGCAGGGTGAAACATAAGCAGGGAGAATCACCTTAATCAAGGCGCTCATTAGGCTCTCAGAAAAGTTAATTGCTTTGCCCTGGGTTGCAGAGGACGTGCACAGGAGTCATGGGTGTATCTACATGAAGGATGCTCGCAGGCACATAACCCCAGGATCACCTGCAGAGTCCCCACAGCCCCTGGGCTGTCCCAGTGCTTCTTTCCAGCCCTCCCAAGCTCCCGGACAGATGGCAGCAGAAGACTGAACAGGAGCCCATGGTGGAGAAGGACATGGCTAAGGACTGCCTCTGACAGTTACTGACACTGCAGAAGTGCTGGAGGAAGAAAGCCACGTACCCACCCCCCAGGGCAAGATCAGGAGGGAGACCTGAGGAGGGATGACAGGCACTGGACACTGGTATCAGAGCTGAGACCTGGGTGGGATGCTGGGACACCTTTTCCCTTCCCCAGCAGCACACACAGAGGAGCAAGGGCTGCTGTTTCACAGATCCCTCCCAGCACTGATGCTGCAGCCAAGAGCCAGTGCCCTCCTCCAGCCCCTTGCCCCCAGAGCCCACTCAGGTGGGAGCAGGGCTGCTACACCCACTACATCAAACACCTCTCCCAAAAATGTGCCACAGAGCTACCAGCATCAGTGACAGCGACCTAGAGCCACCTAGGGCTTGTCTCTTCCCTGCACAGCCGAGGAGAGACAGGGTAGTGAGTGCTGAAACAGCTGCCAAAACAGCCCCAGTGCCCAGGGGCATTTCCCAGACAAGAGGCAGTGCCACCTCATGCACACTCCTGCCCCCTCCCCACCACTGCAGCCAATTAAACCCAGATGGTGCTGGGGAATATGCTGGGAAGCATCGATTGAGCTGCCAGCCCAACACACACCAAGGGGCCCTTTGTCTCATTCAGCACCAGTAAAAAAAAAATAAGGATTTAAAAAAAAAAAAAAAAGCCAGCTTCATTTGTAATCTGGGATGCAGAGCGTGCACATAACCAGACAGAGGCTGCCAAGTCATAAAAAGCCACTGAGATCTGTTAGCAACACCCTGTGCATTTTTCAGCTTGTTCTGTTCTCTCCCAGCTTCCCATAAAACGGCGCAGAGGCAGAGCCGCAGTAACAACACGCTCCAGCCCAAAAGCTCCCCACGGTCTGCGCTGCAGGTACGGAGCCGAGGGAGCAGCAGGAAGCTCTCCCGTCCTGCAGATCCGTGAACCACATCATACCCTGCAAGATCACACCCTCAGAGATCTGTAGCATCAGGCATTAACACCAAGATGCTGCAAGACATGAGATCACTTCTAATGACCCTAATCTTTAGGATCACTGTCCTAATGCTGTGGGCGGAGCACATCGCTTCCCTGGGACACTGAAACCTGCCACCCATCACTCGGGTACTCCAGAGCTGAATTACAGCATCCCACCTTCACACTGTACCACCATCCTGCTGCTTTCCCTCCAGTCTCCTCTGCTCCCGTGCTCCCTGCCCAGCATCTGGGAATCAGGCTTTTCCACGCATCCTTGCTGCGGGTATCATTCCAAAACGAGAGCACAGCTTGCATTCCCCAAATATCACCAGCTAAGCTCAACAAACTCCCATGCACACGTGGTTTGCAGCCATGCAAAGCAGGTTTGGGTCCTGCCTGCTTCCAGTTCAGCTTGAAGCTCCTCTGGGATGTCCCCAGCGTGGCTCTGCCTGTCCTTACCATCAGCTCAGGAAGCAGCTGCTCAGCCTGAAGAAGCCACAGGAGGTTCCCCGTTTGCTTGTTTTGACGAGGAGCTTCTCTTTCGAGCTGTCTCTGAGCTAAACGTTACCCAAACGACGCTGCAGAGCAAAGACAGCAGCAATTCAGCCACGACCACTCCGTGCAGCAGCCCACCCAGCCTTGGACCACAGCAGATCTCTCCACATACCTCCATCCCAGCACCTAAACAGAGGGGATGGAGGGCAGGGCATCAGGCTGGGACTATGGAAAACAGGGCTTAGCGTTTGCCTTAGGCTTAAATCCCTCAGACAAGAACAAGGTGGGCTGGTACGTGCACCTTTGACCATAAAAAGTTAAGCCTCCCACAGAGCCACTGCTCCACAGGCACTTAGTGTTTGCTATTCTCTTCCTCAGCTTACCCATGGAAAAAAAATAATTAAAAAAAAAGAAAAAGAGAATTTTATCCTTCCTAATCTTATCCCATTTATGGGATTGTTTCACTGGGAAAAGGCAGCTGAGGTGGAGGCTTGGTAAGGGTTGGACCTGCCAATGCTAGTACTAAAAAAGCCTTTGCTCCTCTTCCCTCAGAGATCAAGAGCAGCTAAACACCAACATCTGGCTACACACCAGGAATGCCACACCTGCAAAGACAGAGAGCTAATCCAGGGGAGCAGAGGTCTCATGCAGCAGAGGAGAGGCACAGGCTGCACTCTCTCCCTGTGCCCACCACACTGCAGACCACCCAGCCAGAGCTGGCAAACAGGAGCACAGGGAGGCCTCCTGCAGATATCCAGCCATTTTCCACATTCCTCGTGTTCCACTTCGTGTCCACTGCCACGTTGGAGCTACGGGAAAACACCCCCCCAACTGCTCACCAGAGCCAGACTGCCCAGGAGAGAGGTGATTCAAGGCATGTGAGATGGGCCCTTCCGAAAATTAAATCACAAGGAAATTGCATTACTACTAATGAAATTACACATAAGGAAATTAATTTGCTTTTTCTCCCCAACATGCTATCCATCTATTCCCAGAGAGCACCCATGGTGCTAGGGTTACTAGCTCTGCACACCAGTCAGGGCTTTGGCAAAGCTTTTGGGGAAAACATCTCTGGTTTATCGTAGAAAGAGTGGTTTGGCTTGGAAGGGACCTTAAAGACCATCTAATTCCAACCCCTCTGCCATGGGCAGGGACACCTTCCACTATCCCAGATTGCTCCAAGCCCCATCCCAACCCGGTCTTGAGCACTTCCAGGGATGGGGCAGCCACAGCTTCTCTGGGCAATCTGTGCCAGGGCCTCCCCACTCTCACAGGGAGGAATTTTTCTTAAAGCCACTCACTTTCAGTTTAAAGACATTCTCCCTTGTTCTGTCACTCCATGCCCTTATCAGAGGTCCTTCTCCTGACATTTATGAGTCTGATGTTAAAGCAGGAGCCTCTGGCGTGCAGTTTTTGCAGGCTGATGGGGTATCAGGGCACCTAAGTCTGGGAAAGGAACAGATCAAGCTCGCTGGTGCTCCCCAACTTCCCAGAACAGGACCTGGCAGAGACAGGCAGTGGGGCCCTCAGGTGCTCAGTGGCACACGAGGTCTGCAAAGCCCAAGAGCTGCCATCAGTGCCAGAGCCCAGTGTCCACCCCACACCATCAAGCATCCAGGAGCTGGGAAACGCAAAGTTTGGACCCTACCAGCCTGGGGAAGCCATCCTATTAACTACATCGGGACGGCAGCAGCCGGCACAGCCGCCTGTGTATTCCCAGTGTGTTCAAGACAGAAATATTAGGCTTTGTGTTCGAGTTACTGCTGGATGGAGCAACTGAGGGCGGCCAAAGGGGCACATCCCACGCAGTGTGAGCGGGAAAGGGCTCTGGGTTCATCTCCCTGCCACCAAAGAGAGCTGTAGGATCCAGGCAGTTAATTAGCGAGCAGCCGTTCTAGGGACTCGCTCCGCCAGCCGACAATTAACGAGGCCATCCCCCTGCTTCCTGCCCGGCCATGATTTATTCATCTGGCATCCCCTGGTGGGTTGCAAAAGATAACAAGGCACCGAGCGCTTGCCGAGCCCATATGTCAATTTATTTTCCCTGTGCGGGGCTGCCTGAGTCACCGGCCAGGAGGTTCCCTGGGCACACGGGGATGAGCACGGAGCTGAAAAGGGCCAGGGAGAGCCTGCCTCAACCATGGGCTGCTCTCCAAAAAAAATAAAAAAAAAAGCAGGAGCAGCCTCAGTGTTATCACAAGCTGTTTGATCGTGGAAGCCATCCCAAAGAAACCTCACCAGCTTCACGCTGACCTGGATCTTGCCAATGCAACGTGCCACGTCTAATTAATACAGGGGCTCCCAACTCCTTCGGGTGTTTTATTAAACATTATTCCCGAAATGAAGTGCCTAAGGCAGGGGGAGCTGCTCCAGACCAGTGATATTGGAGCAGGATGTGCTGCAACAGCTTATCCCAACCAATTCTGCTGAGCAGACACAGGGAAGGGAAAGCCTGTAATTTAAATGCAGGACTAAAGCATGTGGCTGCAGCCTTGGTCACACAGTGAGTGCCGGGTGGGGGAGGCTAATCCATGACCTGGAGCCAGGGTTTTCTCACAGCACCAAGGCAAAACTATGGCAATATGTTAATTAAAGGAGAACAGTAAGTAAAACCAGTGGGTTCTAGCTTTGCCAAGCACTTCTCTTCAGTCTTCTCAAGCTTGTTAATGTCTCCAGCTTGCTCTGACTCAGACTTGAACATTTTTTGGAGCTAAATACAAGCCATAGAATCATTTGGGTTGGAAAAGACATCTAAGATCATCAAGGCAACCATTAACCCAGCACTGCCAAGTCCCACTAAACCATGTTCCCAAGTGACACATCTAATACAATCCCCTCGCAGCAGGGCTCAAGCCACAGCAAAAGCAGAAGGCAATGACCCCAAACACACCCAAAACTCACTCTGCATCCAAGGAAAACTATCTTGAGATCTTCCAAGTTTTCTCCAAGTCCCACAAACCACCTCACAACTTAGGGAACCCCCACCCGAAGTGCACCGTTTCCATGGAATGCCACCCTCCAGCTTGGAGCTGAGCAGCCCAGCTCAGGAGGAACAGGAGATGGAGCACGGTGGGCAGCAGCTGCACCACAGGGACGATGCCACTGACGTGACACTCCCCAGACTCTCCCCACCAGCCCCAAATCGGACAGGGAACGCTCCCACTCCCCCCTCCCAAGGCTGCCCACCTGGGCTGGGGGCTCTCCGGTACTTACTCCCACTCCTTCCTCCGCGCCTGTGGCGTGCTCTGCATCTTGTGCGCCTCGTGTGCCTTGATGATGTCCCTCTGCTCGATCAGCCCGCCCCGCCGGCGCTTGATGACGTCCGGGCTCACGGGCACGTACTGGCCCAGCCCCAGGTCCAGGGCGCTGCCGGCGTCCGCGTCGGCATCCCGGGAGCGGGGCTCGTAGAGGGCGTCGAAGCTGGCGGCCCTCGAGACCAGGGCCTCGGCCAGGCCCTCGGGCTCCAGCAGGTTGCAGGACTGGGTGGTTTGCATCAAGCCCAGCCGGTGCTTGCGCCACGTCTCCTCCTCGGGCAGGGCCAGGACGTAGCGGGGGGAGGCTCCGTCCAGCTCAGCCCCCCTGCCCGGCGCGCCCATGGAGCACGTGCCAAATCCCAGCATCTTGGGCGCTGTCGTGGCTCATCACCCTGGAGGGGAACGAGACAGAGAGGGGAGGCTAAAGGGTCTGCTCGGTTTGCACCACAGTTCCCTCCCTTCCCCGGCATGTCAGCCAAAAGTCCTGTTTCTCCTGGGTTTGTTGGGTTACACCATCTCCAGCCAGGCACAGGACACACAGACCCCCGAGGTTAGGGCAAGGGGTACCACTGCCTGCCTTGCTGCTCTCCTCATCCCTCCCAAACAGGACATCTTTGCACCTCTTGAACCTGCAGCTCTCTGACCCTGCAACCAGCCCTCCAGCAGAGCTTCCCACACCTGGACCACAGCACAGCCGTGTGGGAGGAGCCTTGGGACACCCAGGTCAGATCACCCCTGCGCTCCTTCCCTTTGGTTGGGTTTTCCCTGTAGGACATTCCTGACTGGAGCATCCGTATCTCACTCCAGCCTCATGCTCGTGGGATGACAGACAGGCAGAGACAAGCTGGTTATGGAAATATCAGTGTGACTTTGAGTCAGGAGTTACACATGGGAGCAAAAGGCACAGGAACATCGTCAGGAACACCTTGCCAAGCAGTTCTCCTTTGCTAAGCAAAGCAGATGATGCCCTATAGACAGGAGATGCTTGTGTCAGAGTATACCCATAGCCTTGTCATGGTGAAACACTGTATTCTCACACTGGAATTGCTCCAGGAAGGGCTTTGCTCCATCAGTCCCTGAAATTCCTCTCCCAGTGTTTGCCCGTGATGGAGGTGAAAGAAGGGACGAGGGAGCTGAGGCTGTTGCCCCCTTCTTAACTACATCCTTGACACAGGAAAAATAACCCAGCAAGGAAAAGGTGGCTTTAAATCCCCCAATAATGCAGCAAACTGAGCACATCATCATTTTAACCCCTCCTCCAGAACAAACAGGGAGGTGAAAACAGAGGTTGGGATAAAGGAAACACCACAACAGGAGAAAAAAATAAATTAAATATAGGGGAAAAAATCAACAGTAATGAGGGGACAATATGGAGCATGGCACTCTATCCTAGTCAAAATAAGCCAGACACTCCCATGCTGCAAGGGAAGGGGTGGATGGCCCAGGGGGGCATCCTGTCTCCTTCGGGTCTGTGGTGATGCACTGTAAATAGAAGGTATCTAAAAATCACCTCCAAATTTAAACCTGCCCGGCCCAAGGGATACTCAGCCCTTGGCAAGCTCTCCAGAAAGAAAAAGGCAACTGCCAGCAAGAGCCTCAGCAAATTAATTAGCACATTGATAAGATGAGTTGGCTGCTCCCACTGAAAGCTATAAACAGATCCTTCACTCCACTACTTTGCTTACCCATGCGACTTTTTTTAGGAGCATTAATTACTTGTTCAAGTCAGTTCTGGACACCTCTATAAGATCTCATTTTCCCCAACTTTCTGCTTTTCCTTTTCATCTCCCTCTGCTCGTTTCCAATCCTCCCCTGCTGAAGTTTAACTCCTCGTTCAGCTACCCCAGGTTTACTTGGGGCTTTTTTCTTTTGTATTTCTGGTTTGGGTGGGTTTGTTTATTTTTTTTTCCTGTAGCTGGTGAGATTTTTGTTTTGTTGTTGTTTGGTTAGCGTTGGTTTTTTTTTTTCCAAAGAACCATCCTGCGGCCTCGTTCCTTTTCCTAAACATTTCCTTGGCAAGGACAGGAGGCGTTCAGGCACACCAAGCACGAACGCTCCAGGTTTCAGCCACGCTGTGGCTGCAGCAGAGCCCTGAGGACAATTAGCCAAGAGCAAATGAGGACACAACCCGAGGGCAGGTCCAGCATCCCCACGGAGGCTGGCTCTCCTGATGCCTACCAATGCACCTCCCACACCAGGCTTGCTGCTCCCAGGGACACTGAGGACTCCCAGGCTTGCAGGCAAGCAGGAAAGCTCAAGCAGAGACCTCAAACGGAACACTGAGAAAGTTTGAGGAAATAAATAGAAATAATTAGCTTTGCCTGCGCCTCGGCAAACAGGGCTCACGCTGCCAGCAGAACAAGCCACGTTCCCTCTGGAGAAGCGACAAGGAGAGAAGGGAGGATGCCAGAACGTTTCGCTGGGGGAAGCTGACGAGGCTAACGAGGGTGCTCGTGGGGTGCCACACGCCGGGTACCGAGCGCCTGGCACCGGGGGCATCTGCCCGTCCTCTGGCCTCTGGTCCCCTCCTTGCACAGAACAAAAACCCAAACAGGCTTTATTTTCACACTGAATCTGAATTGGGGGGGGGGAGGGAGGGAACCACCATGTTCCCTCACGCAATTTGGCTTCTGCTGTTTAAGTGTCAGCCCTGCCTCCGTCGGTGGGAAACAACTCGGTACGTGCTGGAAACGGACCGTGGACAGAACTGGCACCACGGAGACAGCCAGCAGCCCAACTTCCAGCCTGGGTTTGCTTAATAACATGGAGCTTGAGTGCATATCATAGAATGGCCTGGGTTGCAAAAGATCTTGAAGATCATCTCATTCCAAACCCCCTGCCGTGGATTCCTTCCACTAGACCAAGGCTGTTCAGAGCTCCATCTAATCTGGCCTTGAACACTTCCAGGGGTGAGGCAGCCACAGTTTCTCTCAGCAACATATGCCAGTGCCTCACCACCCTCACAAGAGGGGAAGAATTATTTCCCACTATCTAATCTAAACCTACTCTCTTTTCAGTTTGAAGCCATTCCCCCCTTTGTCCTGTCACTCCATGCCTCTATAAATAGACTGTATCCATCTTTCTCATAGGCTCCCTTCAGGTATTGGTACCTCTGAGCCCATCCAGCTGCAAATCAGTCTTCTCCGGGGAATAAACCCGCATTGCCACACAGCTCCCTGGTAACAGCTGGACAGAACACGGCTTCACAGCTCCATTAATGACAATTACTAGTTAAAAAAGCAAAGGAAAATAGCATATCCACCTGTATGACCCCCCTCTAGTCCCACATGCGGTTTCCCACAGGTGATCCCAGCTGATAATTGCTGTCCAAATCCCTGGTTGCACGACTGGGATGCAGGAACAGCACGGGACAGACCTGCACAGGGCTCCAGGCAGCCCCTGCCGCCCCAACCTCCATGGGAGAGGGGGGCATTACTGCCCAGCAACGGTACATTTGTCTGGTTTTGATACAGGAGAGCTGAGGAACCGCTGTGCTGTGACACGTAGCAGGCTTTCAACACCTGAAAATGAAGTCTCTAGAGGCTCTTATCTCCCAAACTTCAGCCTCAAAGTAATAAAAGTCAGGAAATTTACCGTTTGCTCCCTCTGCGGGGAAATCATCCAGATAAAGCCATGGCCACGGGGCACTGAGAGCGGCCAAACTGCATTAGAGAGGGGATATTCAGCTGCAAACACATGGGCAACTTGTGCTTTCACCTGCACAGTTGCTGGGAGCAGCATGACACTCCCAGCTCAGCCCAGGGCACATCTGAGGACACAGACCACCCAGCTGTGCTGACACAGTTGGAGCTGAGCCCACCCAATGGGGATCTCATCAGAGAGATTGCACCCAGCACCCATCCAGCCCTTCCTGCACGGGATTGCCATGGCCAAACAGGGACAGAACAGTGAGCAGCTCTGGGCCCTTAATCTGTACATCAGTGTGGGCTGAAAGGGGACACAAGGCATCCCACCCCACGATTGACTGAGAAGAGCCTTTTCAAGCACCAGAGCACATGTGATGGAAGGAAAAAAAACAAACAGATCCTCTCTGCAGCATCCTCAAGAGGTGCTACACACTGCCAAGAGAGCCAGCCCCATTATCCCAACCCCAACCGTGTGCCAGAGCCAAGGAATGCAGCCCCAGCAGGCAGAAGACCCTGGAATCTCACAACATACTTCACTTTTTTTTCCTCTAGCAGCTGATTAACTAATCAAGAGCTGCGGTGAGAAGTGGGTTCCCAGCAGCTTCACTGACCTACAAAGAGGAAATTCCTTTTAGGGGTTTTCTCTGCGTGTGTGTTTGTGTTACAATGGCAGCAATCACGTCTTTAGCCAAGTAACTATGTATTACCATAACTACACTCAGCACTTAAGGCACTGGGTGAGCTCTTTGCTTCCATTATCAGAATAAACTTCACCAAAACCCCTGGAGTTAAAGCAGAAAGGCTCAATGCCGTGCTGGTCCATGGGGACTGATCTTCCCCAGGCAGCACAAGGGTCCAGCACCACAATGCTGAGCTCCAGCACTGCCACGAGCCCCGGGCAAGCAGGGAGGCAGAGATCCCTCCCAGCAGAGGGAGTAATGGACAAAACCTGGCTATGGTATATTCAACAAGCAACCAAACTGCTCAAGTCCTCCAACCATGGTCCAGCACCCCAGCAGACCTCCCTGGGGATTTGGGGGATGATTCTGACAGCAGCAACAGAGCAAGAAGCTGTTAAATAGATATATAAAATTTATATGATATTGTCTGTATATATATAAAATATAAACCTATATGAGAGCATCTAGGATGCTGTTTCCAAGCATCCTGGGGACACCCCAAGCCAGGCAGGGGTTTTCTGCTTCACCAGCCCACAGGACATGTCTCATTCCCAAACTTGACTGGTCTCCCTGGGAACTCACATGCTTTCAATATCTTGGCCTAGTTCCATCCTTCCTGGGGCACAGGGATGCTCCAAATCCATCCCCTGCTGCCCCTTCCCTCCGACTCACTAACCTGCTTCTCCCAGGCCACGGGGGCCACTTGATTTTCGAGATGATCAAATGCCATCTGCCTCTCTGTGCTCAGCCATGCTTGCCCTGAGCTGCTAATTATTAGTCCTTGCTCAGGGGGAGGAGGAGAGCTCACGCAGAGTGGATAAGGAGAGCGCTAAAGCTCGGAGTGCTCGGAAGAATTTCAGCGTGGGGCCCTTCCAAACAGAGACAGATGGGCTGCGAGAGCGGCTGATTCATCCTCGTGGCCTTTCCCTCTCCTGCCACGTGCACTTCCCCTCGCAGTGGCACGGATGCCGTGGTGGGTGAGCCCTGCTCGGGTCCTGCAGCCTGCCTGGCCGGGTCTGTGCGGTGCAGTGGCTGCAGGAGCCAGCTGGAGAGGGTGTTATTTTTAATCCAATCATTTGATACTGGGGAAAAGTTCATCGCATCAACCCCCCCCACACCTCTCACAGCTCCCACCACTGGCAGTTCTGCAGCAGCTCTGCTGGGAAGGGCAGATCCCAGCATCCCTGCTGGGAAGGGCAGATCCCAGCATCCCTGGTACCCACGAGAGCCAGGGCTGCATCCCATGCTTGGGAGCTTTGTGTGACGCCAGGAACAGAGAGACACTTTAGCAAGGTGGGGAAAGAAAGGAAGAAAGGAGACATTTACAGGCCAAGACTCAGTCCTACATTCAGCAAAAGCTGCAGGTGAGAGGACCAGGTCAAATGTCTCACCTGTCACACAGGAGAGCCAGGGAAGGCAGCAACCCCACGCACCAGCGTGTTCAGGGCAGAGGGACATGGTGAAATCAGACACAGACCACTTGGCTCATTTCTTAAGGAATATTCATCACCCATTCATTATCTAAAACGAGGTATTTTTTTAGGTCTTCACAGCTCCAAAACAACACAACAAAGACCCCTGGAACACCTACGAAGATCAGATGGAGAAAAGCACAAGGCTTAGAATACCCAGGGGCTGCTTCAGGCTGGGAGATGCTCTGGCACCAGACATCAGACAACCTTTTGTCTGGGAAACAGCTTTTGTTCTGCCATGCCAGGGTTTTTACAGCTAGAGTGATGTTCCAGCAGCAGAGCCCACTCCTCAGGGCTGAGCACTGCTTCCTGGGAAAAGCTGCACTGAGTCCAGATGGAGCCAGGCTGCTGCTCAGGCCCCATCCCAACAAACAGGCATCTCCAAGGCCAGTGAGACCTCAGTGGGTGTAAGGGCTCACCTGTGCCAGCAGTGGGGTAGCACAGCGCTGGATACAAGAGCCCTCCTTCAGAGCACCACTCCCAGGGGGATCAGCTTTAGGAATACCAAAACACGAGATTATCTCATCTCTCTTCTAAGAGCAACTGTTAAACAACCCCATTATTATTTATATAAATAAATGCACATCAAAGGAATCAGCCCTCCATCTCCATCATGGAGAGCTGGGAGAGACAGAGACTACTACCAGGGGGAGTGGGACCCCAGTCTCCAGGGCTGGCTGCAGGCAGTGAGCCCCAGCCCTGGGGACACTTCCAGTGCATGGGCAGGCATGGCACTGCTGGGGTGGCACTGGGAGACAGGGCTCCACCTGGCCTGACACAGGGGCAGCACCAGGCATGGACAGCAAGGTGTCACAGTGATTTGGAACACCCATCCTGACAAGCAACCCAATGCCCAAATCTCTTCCAGCAGCACCTTTGAGACAGTCTCATCTCATCACCTCTTTCTGCATCCCTCGCTGCAGGGCAGGCAGGTGTCTCTGCAGCTCAAGGCAAGGCACCCCTCATCACACATCCATCACGTCTACAACCTGCCACCCCCCAATTCCAGCCCCACACTAGCATCCCAAATCCCCAGGAAGGCAGAGGAAATGCAGACAGACAGACCTGAGGGGGTGTGTTCCATCAGCCGTGGGCAGGGGTGGGGGACGTGGGACAGTGCCTGGCACAGCTCAGTGTTCCCCTTCCAGCTCTTCCATCCAGCAGGGCCAAGGGGAGAGGTACTGCTCCAGTGGGAACGGCTCTGCGAACAGCACGGACCAGGCTTGGCAACAGAAATAATCCAGGATGGAAAAGCAAGAGTGATTTGTGCAACAGCAGCATCCAGAACCCAGCAGTGCTTTAAGCTGTACGTAGCCAGGGAACGCGCCCTTAGGAGTTTGCTTTCCAAAGAAGGGCAGAGCCAGGACTCCTTAAGACAATTTCCAGGCCACCCTCCAGGAATTAACTCTGCTCCTGCACAAGAGCACAGGCTGTCACCCCTAAGGAGCTACGCTGCCCTTCTCCCTCCACTCCCACAACAAGGAGGTTCTCCTTGGAAAAGCCCAACAACCCTTCTGACCGTCAGTCATTCCCCCAAATCAGAGCAGGCAGCCAATGTAAAGCACACCTATGGAAACAGCCCCCAGCTCATGGTCCCTAAAATTGCCCCCTCACCCACCCATGGGCAGGGGGTGAGTGACATCTCCACATCCCAGCCCACCATTCCCTGAATATTTGGTGATCCGAGAGCCAGTGCACGCGGGTAGTCACGGACAGAGCCCCACCACCCCGAGGAAAGCCTGAATTTCCCCTTTATTTAGCACACAGCAGCAGCAGTGCTGGCTCTGCACGTCACACCTCAGCTGCTCCCACACCCGAGGAACGGGAACAGGGGAAGCAGCGCTGCCAAGCCTGGTAACTCAGCCTGAGCTGGCCCAAAGGGGGACAAGTGGCCCCAAGTGACATCAGGGTTCAGCATCAGTCCCCATCTGCCTCAGTCCAAAAGCAGCTGAAGAATTGCCAAGGTATAGAGCGGAGCCGGAGCTGCCAGCACGAGCCAGGATGTGTTAGAAGTTGCTGCGCGACAGAGAAAGAAAATGCTTTTAAAAATAAATAGAGCAGATTCTGGGATGCACGGCTGGCAGAAGGCAGCCAGCCCTGGCTCCTCGCTCCAGAGCACCTGAAATACAGCAGCAGCAGCAGGAAGGGGCTGGGAACAGGGCATTGCTGCTGATGTAGGACATCAGAAACCCAGGTCGGCTTGAAACCAGGGATGTAAAGAGGAATTTGATGTAGATAGAGAAGGAAAAACATGAAGCCACGCATGAAGCATTCAGGTTTCCTGTACACTGCCCTGGGAAAAGCTAGTATCCCCCACGTCAAGGCAGGCTGAACACACGTGGTCCCAAGATCACAAAATCATGGAATGGGTTGGAAGGCACTTGTAAGATGATTTGGTTCCAATACCACTGCCATGGGCAGGGACACCTTCCACTATCCCAGGCTGCTCAGAGCCCCATCCAACCTGGCCTTGAACACTTTCAGGGATGGGGCAGCCACAGCTTCTCTGGGCAATCTGTGACAGTATCTCACAACCTGTTTCTTCCCACCATCTAATCTAATCTAACCTGCCCTCTGTCAGTTTGAAGGTATTTCCCCTCGTCCTGCCACTCCAGGCCCTTGTTAGAAGCCCCTCTCCAGCTCTCTTGTAGCCCCTTTAGTCACTGGAAGGGGCCCTAATGTCCCCCCAGAGCCTTCCCCTCTCCAGGCTGAACAACCCCAGCTCTCTCAGACAGTTCCCATAGGAGAGGTGACCGTGAGACCCAGGAGCTGCTCAGTCTGGGCTCCCAAGAGGGTTGTCATGGGTCTGAGCAGCACCCCATGCATCACCAGCACACATCCCAATTCTGGCTTCATACTCCAACTTTCAGCTTCTCCAAACACACCTGTCTTAAGCTGGAGCTGCCTGCTGGGATGTGGCAGGAAGGACACACTTGCTTGGACTACAGCATCACAGGAGGATGGCATCCTGTGGCCACAAAATTAATGTTTAACCTGGCAAGGCCGGGGAGAACAAGTTCTCATTTCCAGCAGTGCCTTCACTGAGGTGACTCACAAAACCACATCGTGTGTCATTGCTTAACAGACCCACAAAGGTAATTCTGCCATCATGCAAACATCAGATTCCCACCACAAGGAGTCACAGCACCCCTGAGAGCGTAAAACAAAGGGATGCTGTAAAGGTGAGAGACAGCAGGCTTTATTCTTCTCTGACTTCTGTTCCCATTTTGTAGGAAGACTCAGTGAAAAAGTCTTCCTGTTTGTGCAAAAATGAAGACAATCTCTTGCACCAATTGCACGGTGAAGAAGGGAAGGGGACAGAGAATAAGCCTGTCCTGCCATGCTGGGGGAAGAAATTCTTCTCTGTGAGGGTGGGGAGGCCCTGGCACAGGTTGCCCAGAGAAGCTGTGGCTGCCCCATCCCTGGAAGTGTTCAAGGCCAGGCTGGATAGGGCTTGGAGCAACCTGGTCTAGTGGAAGGTGTCCCTGTCCATGGCAGGGGGAGTGAAATGAGATTATCTTTAAAGTCCCTTCCAGCCTAAAGCATTCCAGTATTAGATGAAGAATATGTACTATCCCAGCAGCTCCAGCCATAAGGACAGGGCAGAGCCCCAAATCACTGGTAAACAGAGCAAAACCTTCCTGATTCCACCTTAAAGCCAGAAAAACAGTTTTTCCTTCTGCCTCTTCATGCAGGTCTTCCATAACCAGTCCCTCTTCACCTTACACACTGCAGAGGACTGACTGGATTTGCCTTATCTTATCCTTTTACCTTATTCTGGCTTGAACAGGGTTGGGACAAATGGACAACAAAAAGGAATTTCTTGGCTGTTAACATAATAGATGCACAAATCAGGCTCTGAGGACCCTTCAGCAAGCAACAAGCTTCCCTGCTGATTAGAAAAGCATGTTCCAGGACACTTGACTGCTCGGGGCAAAACCCTGGACCAGCCACTCTCCTTCGTCCCATTCCACATCCTTCCCTGTCATCCTCAGCCACTCCAAGCTGCCACACACACCCAGAGCTCATCCTCCAAGGCCAGTTTCTCCCTGGGGAGACAGGAGCAAAAGAAATAAATATTACTGTAGAGATAAAAAGGACAATTCAGCAATCCTGCTTTTTCCACCAGGACTAATAACCTGGCTCAGCAAGCACAGAGTCCTCACCTCCGACTCAACCCACACATCCCCAGGAAGCCCCAGGGGCCCCTCTCCTGCCCAGGGGAGACCACCAAGACCCTCAGGAAAGCTTGCCTGCTTTCTTCTGGCTCTCAAAGACAGCTACACTGGTGGACTAAGGACTGGTGGGCTACGCCAGCCTGGGCATGAACCCAGTCACTCCCCTAAGGTGCTTCTGGAAACCATCCGGGCAAGAGGACAGGCATGGAGCATGGCATCTTTAGGCACTGCTCTTTTGGATACACCCAGCTGGACCCCCAGCTGCTGTGAGTGGCCTCTTCTCCCTCCAGCAGTACAGGTCTGTCCCTAATTCCCAGTGCCAACCCCCCTCCAAACCACACCGGTGCTGATCGCCCACCGTCTGCCTCGCTTCCCTACAGCCAGCAGTTCCAGCACCTCTCTTTGGAGCAAAGCCACTGCCTTATCATTGGGCTCCCTCTCCTCCTCAAAATGTTTCTCCTCACAAGGAGAGCTCATCCAGCTCCGCTTTCCCTCCTTTTTATCCGTTTGCTACAATTGCTGGCTTCAAGCCACAACTGCTTTCCCTCCTTCTCCTCTTTATTTGTGGCGTTATTTCAGCTCTGCTGTTTCATCCCTCTGAAGCACGTTTCTCGGAATAATTTACACCAAA
>JAWWES010000006.1:28905314-28952443 GCA_035583135.1 Lophotriccus pileatus
CTCTTTATTTGTGGCGTTATTTCAGCTCTGCTGTTTCATCCCTCTGAAGCACGTTTCTCGGAATAATTTACACCAAAGCAACCTTCCTGCCAGATAGCTGCTTTGTGGGACACTTAAGCACGGTGAAAATGAGCTCAAATTAAGGATGAGACTAATTCACAGAGAAGAGGACGGCAGGCACAGCCAGGAATAACAGCCCAGCCCCAATCTCCAAGCCCTGTGCTGCTGATAGCTGGAGCCTGGGAAGATCCAGCAGGAAAAAAGCAACGTACATCCCATAAAACATGAATAATGGTGTGAGAAATAAGATGCACACCAGTCCAGCATCCTCCACAGTCCTGCCTGAGCAGCCAGTCCAGGCATGGAGCTAGAAGGCGTTTTGCTCCAACCCAAGCCAGCTGCTCCACTCATCAGCCCCATCTCCCTCCTGAAAGGATGCCCAAAGGCTCAGTTAGCCCATAACTCATGAAATTGTCCCTTTCACAGCAGCACGTGCTCTTGGACTTCACCATATTTCCAAACACCAGCGCTCACATGGCGACGACACGCGAACGGCTGCTCGTCAGTGGCACCTCCATCCATCCCCCTCCGTCTCCGGGAAGGCAGACAAGGCTCCTCCACAGGCAACACACAGCTCTTTTTACTCTGGGGAACTGCCATCTGTAATTTTTAGACACCTCGGGGATGGCTGAGGACCGGCAGCGCGAGACTGACAGCGTATGTCACTCAGCCTGCAGACACCTGGGGGGTTCTCCTCCGGCATGGCACAGCCATCCAGCGCTGCCAGGCTATCCAGCACGGCCCCCTCGCTCACCACCAGCCCCGTGCCTGCTCACACTGGACACCAGCAGAGCCCATTTGCATCCAGACCCTTGGCAAGCTGTAAATGGGCAGTGCTATTTCTGGCAGCGTCACTCCCCCTTCTCTCTCTCCTCTTGCCCACTCACTCCTTCCTAAATAGTTTAAAGCCACTGATTTTTCCCCTGCCAGCCATCCACCGTCTGCCAGCAGGCTTTGGAGCACCAGCAAGATGTTTGAGCAAGCTGGGGAGAACCAAGAAGTCATCCCTAACAGTCCCCAGCCCCCCGCCTTGCATACCTACAAGTGGCAGCAACCAAAATTCATCCCTCTCTGGAGGGTACCACACTGACAACATCCACCCTTTCCCACGCTGGCAGGCACTGATACATCATTCCCATCCAGCATTTCAGGTTTAAACCAGGTCATTTTCTTGCTTTAAACCTTGTTTGTGTGTTAGCTGCCAACAGAACCACTTATGAGGGCTCCAGTCTCCACCCAGTGCTTCTGGGTCTACCTGGGGTGCATTAAAACTCCATCATGGTAGCACAGAATCACCATTTGGGAATACAACATTCATGTCTGCTCGGATTTTACACCCTTCTTCCTGTCTGAAATGGACTGGACAACCCCTACTAACAGGGCCAGCAATTTGTCACAATCCTGACTGAAAAACCAAGGCTTCCCCTAAAACAGTGGCTGCCAGGGCCAAGCCTCCCCCAAGCTCTGCTCCCAAGCTGGGCCCCAGAGCTAAGTGACACTATCACCTGGCCTTGAACACTTCCAGGGGTGGAACAGCCATGGCTCCAGGAAAATAGGTGAAAGCAACTGGCCTTCCCTGGTCCTTTTACTTGCCTAAAGTCTCAGAATGAAACAACTCTAGGATCCTGACAGGGAAGAAGCAGACTTTGTGTCCAGCACTTTGCTGCTCCCTCCTCCCCTGCCCCCTTCCCATTCTTGGACACAATCCCTTATAGAGGAAGCACCAGGTGGATGCTAAGACATAAACCTGCCCCATCTCCTCCAAAAACACCCTTGAGCCAGAGCACTGGGCATCCTCAAGCTAAAACTAGCCCTACACATGAACCATCCCCCTTTGCCAGCCAAATACAGACCAGAGCAGACCCCTCACATGTGACCCACCTCCCAGAAGCATCCTGCACCGCCTTGGGGTGTCTCCCCATCCCATCCCATCCCCAGCCTTGCACACACAGACTGTGTCTTGGCTCATTTCCACCATGCTCTGGTTTATTTTGCACAGAAAACCTGGCCCCAGAAACTCAGCAGCAAAAGCTTGTTAACACCAGCAAGTGCCCAAAGAAGGTGTCAAGCTGCCTGCAAAGAGCTTCCCAAGCTGTCAGCATCCCTGTGGTGCCGGGAGGCAAGGCTGGGATTCTAGGCACGAGGCTCAACACAGCCCTCGGCATCCAAGTTACACCTCTGGTGAAACTTCTCGGAGGCAAGAATAGTCCACAGTGTTTTTAGCCTCTTTCCAGCCACCTTATATCTCCAAAATGTTGAATCACTCATATAGCTTGGAATGGATCCAAGGGCAAACCCAGGTTTTCCCCTCACTTGCAAGAGCAAGGGGGGCTTCACACTGCCCGTCAAACAGCCAGGAGCCAAGCCAACATCTCGGGGTCAAGCTCCCTGCCCCTACACGCTTCCCCATTCCCCCTGAAAATCCAAGTGAGCAATGCAGACGAGGGCCAGAGCACCTAGTGCATGGCTGTGGTGCACTGCTTGGTCCAGATGTGGCCCAGCACATCTGGAGCCCCTGAAGCAGCACTACAGACACAGGCCCCGCTGCCCAGCCTAACCCTCCAAATAAGCTTTGACCAAGGATGCTACACAACCAAGCGATGCATCCTCTAAAAAGAGGTTTGGGTGCTTCCCACATCCCACAGGAGCTGTAACAGGAGGCCAGTGCAGAGTGTTTCTAAAAATCCCAGCCTGCTGCGAGACACGGAGCACCCCGTACGTACAAGCCTGCTTGAAACGGCTAACGGATTGCATTTATTCCAAGCTTGCTACTTCCATATGCCGGGGGAAAAAAAAAGGAATAAAAAAAAAAAAAAAAAGCCCAAAACCAAAGCAGTGATGATAAATTTCTAAAGCTACTATAGCAAGGGGGGAAAAAAAAGACAAAACCCATAGTAGAAACAGCCTCACGGCATCTCCCAGAAACCCCCCTGTGCTGAGAATGCCAAATTATTAAGTGAAAAGGAAGAAGGGAAAAAAACCCCACACTTGCATAACAGATTGGTATTGTGCACAAAAGGACAACAGTAACCATGGTCTCTCTCACTTGCTGGCATCGTATTCAGCATCCACTGCAGCAGCCTGTTGTTTGGGAAGTGAAACCTGCACCTTCACCCCAGGTCTGAAGGAGGGCACAAAAACACAGGCTGCCTTGGGAGAGTGGGAAGAGTCCAGACACCAGGCTGTGACCTAAAAGAACTTAACCAGGAGAGGCAGGAGGGACAAGAGTTCACCCTAAACCCAACAGCAGTGGCCCAATTTTAACCCTTGTTGCTGGGGTGATCGTTCCCCGGGGCGATGCCCAGGGATGCTCAGAGCTCAGACATCTCCTGTCCAAAGCGCCCAGTCACAGGGGTGTGTGCCAGTAAAAAAGGGGCTCAGCCCCCCACTCAAACCTGCACAGAGCTCCTCAGCAACCCTAGGGCCAATTCTAACCCAGCCATAAGTTTTCCATCCAGGAAAGCCTCAGGCAATGAGCCCCAAATAAGTCCAGCCCCAGTGCAGGGATGCTCTGGCTGAAGCTCAGCCCTCTCCACGTCCTGCCACAGAGCTGAGAACATGGATCCATCCCAATCCGCCACAGTGTGCCCGAGGGATCCTGCAAATCTAATGGTATTTTGGTTATTTATGAAACCCTGGGGTCTGGAGGCAGGAAATTAGGGAAAATTCAGCTCACTCCAGAGGAAGGACTGGCCCAGCCCAATGCACCATGCTGTGGAGATGCAGTTCTGGCTCAGAACTAAATGAGCAGCAGTGCCTGACAATTCCCAAAGCACCCCCAACCACTGAGGCTTCAGGGAAAACACACATCAAGCAAGCTGCTGATTTACTGAAGAGCCCAGAAAACAAGCATGATGTGGAAAATCATGAGTTTGGAGGAAAGATGAGAAGTCCAGTTGTTTGGCATTAAGAAGATTAAATAGAGGAAACAGCATCTTCAAGCCCAACCAAGCATCACTGAGAGGCCTCCAGAATAAAACATTCCCCTGCCAAAACAGGACTAGATCAGAAGTCCCTCCCAGCCCTCCCTCCCTGGCAACAGAGTTTCAGAAAACAGACAGACCTGAAAAAGTTAGGACAAAAAACGCCAATGTTTTTTAGCTCATTTTTTAGATCACAAGCTAAAAGCATTACATGTTTCTGTACCCCCAATGTGATGTTTGTATCTCCTTGGCCAAAGGAAACAACAGGATAGAGCAGCCCAGAGCCTGCAGCACTCAACCCTTGAATCCACAAACCTACAGACCCCTCCAAAAAAGGGGGAGAGAAAGGGATTAAAACCCAAACAAAGACATCTAACGCAACCGGCACACCAGGAGACATTTTCAAGTCACCCATACCCTCCAGCCCTTTGGAAACACATTAAACACTCCGGGACAGCTTTTATATATTGTGCTGGGAACCACGAAGGGCTGGAGGGAGGTGATTTGTCTTCTCCTCAGAGTGATGCAGAGCAGTAGCCACGGGCAGCCCGGGTGATTTCCCCGCGGCGCCGCAGGACGTGCACGAAGGCACCGGCGTCGCACGGGCAGCACTCGCGTCTTCTGACCACATCCACTCGGTCCAGCCTCAGCTAGAGGAGCCCCACATCAAGGCAGGGGATGGGAAGGTCCTTCCCACCCCATCGTGCCACTGTTAGACCAGCATAGCAAAGCAACATCACCCAGGCAGATGGAAGCATTTCTCAACGCATTTCCATTAAACAACGATAATATTGATGTGCTACAAGGGCAAGAGAGATGGGGGGATCGATTCCTGGTGTGGGGTACTCTTATTTTCTAACAGCAAGAATCCAATATCACCTGGAAGGAAGACCTGTCAAGCCTCAGTACTTACTCTGTAGCTCCAGGAGCCACATTCCACTTATTTTCCAAGTCTAGTCTCCTCTAATATATATATATATATAAAAACCTCACCTGAATTATTAAGGGAACTGATGAATAACAGAGTGAGATGAAAACACCAAGTTGCTCTCTCTGTTCTATCCAACCTGGTTTTTTAAAGCATTTAAATCCTCACTTCAACTCTGCTCCTGCTGCTGGGCACTCAAATCACAGTGCAAGTCTTTATTAATAAAATACATATTTGATCCATCAAAGCAGCTTCAGATTTTGTTCTCATTGCCTCAGCCCAGCTCTCTTCCACTGGCACTGCAGGTAAGGACACTCCCCTGAGGATGACAGAGCTGGAGTACCACACAGGAGCAGCTCCACAGTCCCAGCAGCAGAGCAGTCTGTGTTCCTGCCGGGGAAAGCATCCCATGCCTGCAGCTCCCTTCCCAGGGTGAGCTGCACGGCACGGATGATGGGAGCGGGAGAGGAGCAAGATCACATGCAAGAGCTTTACAAATTAAAAACAAAGAGAACAGCCTTTGGGGAAGAGCCTGACATAATTAAAACATTAATTCAGCTTTTGCTCCGAGCGAGTTCCAGTCACCCAAAATTCCCAACAACGGATAGTGCCGGGTCCAAGCCCAGCTCTGAGTCACAGCCCCATCCCCAGGCACACAAAAACTTTCTCCACCACCCCAATAACCCCTCTCCGGGTCAGAAGCTGTAAAACCACCTTCCTCCAGAGGGAATCACAGGGAAAACAAGCTCCAGCTCTCTCAAGAAGCAAAGAGAAAATTAAATACCTGGAATAACAAGTAGAAAATAGGTGACAGCTCCGAGGCTAATAAGCCCTCCAAGCAATACTAACAGCTTTTCTGCATGAGCAAAACAGATAAAGTGACTAAAACAAAGTCACGACAGTCACAAGTAAGTCGAGTGAGACATGAGAACGACTGAGTAAGTTTTGGCAGTTGGCTGGAAACAGGCACAGGAACAGAAAGCAGGCAGAGCATCCCTGCTGCCTGACTCCACAGCCAGCTGTAAAACTTGGCCATGCAGGGCTGGGAGAAGAACAACATCATTCCAAACATCACGAGAACCTGGACCATAACTCAGTGGGAGAATGATAAAATCCTGCACTAGAGTGAGAAATTCTCTGAGACCTTTAATAACACACACAAGTGCTCACAGCCCAGAGTATGGGGAGGTGGCAGGCACAGGGCAGGAGAAACCTGCTGAGCAAATAGTGTCAGCCCCAGGAGTTGCTGGGGAAAGGGGGAAAGTGCAAAGAAAGAGGGGGGGGAAAAAAGAAAATAAAAATCAGTTTATCTGGTGGAAAATGTCTACTTCAACACAGCAGACACACTTCATTTCAATTCTGCTTTTTATATCACAACCACCAGAGGAAAAACAGCACCAGATTTAAAAGACAGCTTTCCAACTTAAAGCCTCCAAACCTTCAACCTCCTATTCCGACATGCAACAGCACATTTGGCCATTTTTAAAGATTCTACTCTCTCCTCACCCCTCTGACTGGTCCTCATGAATTTGCCTGGATCACCACACTGCACCACGAGTAGCTGCTTTCCTCTTCTCCTTGCTCAGCATCAGCCCAACACACAAGAAGGCATTTCAGGGCAACCCCCATCCCCTGTGATGCTGGGAAGTGTTCCAAGACCCAGCAGCACTTCTGATGCCCCAGGAGCTACAGAGGGGATGGTCCTGGGACAGTTTCAGGGGTGAACAGCTCTGGGAAAAGTCAGGTTGGAAAGGGAAGCAGCCTCTCCCAGAGCTCAGCACCCAGAGAAAGGGAGCAGGAGAAGGTTTACAAGAGAACAGGCAGTAGGCTGAGGTTAAGTTATAGGATGCAAGATCAGTGGGGTCAGAAGCAGGTTGGAAGGGGACAGAGGAGCTGCACAGACAAATATGAAGGTAAATGTGGATGAAGCAATGCTCTCCTGCCAGGACCAGCTTCCCACAGCCACTGGGCTCCATCAGCACAGGATCACTGCACCCATCCAGCCCCAGGGCAGCTGGGAAAGGAACAAGTCTGACATCCAACCCATTACTGCTGACTGTCCATCCCAACACATGCCCCAAGAGAGGGTCCAGCTACTCCAGGGCAAGGAAAAGGGCTGGAAAGAGCAGGCAGGGCTGCACCACAGTCAGCCCTGGCAGAGACTGGGGGATCTGGAACATCTGCCAGGGAAGCACCAGGCACTAAAGATGGAGTAGGGAAGCAGGAATATCATTGGGCACACAGCAAGGAGGACCAGCAGAAAGGCACGTAAAGGATCCATAAATCCCCACGTAGAAGTGGAAGAGCCACGTGAGCACCATCTCACCAGAAGACAGTGGTGAAAGCAGCAGCCACCATACACCAGCAGAGAGCAAGAGATCACCCCAGTCCCCTTTTTCTCCTCCTCCTCCCAGGAATCTGCCACCCTGGCAAAACCTGCCCAGCTTTTGCATTCCTGCAAACCTCAGCTCTAAAAATAACGCTCGGTGCAAGCGACACATTCCGAGCGGAGCCGGCGAGTGGCAGCCCACAGCACCGGGCTCGGCTCCGCAGCGGGGACGTGTTTTGTAAACAGGGCTTTTTTTGAGGATGCTTAGTAAGCCGTGACCAAACATCCAAAGCCACCATCTGACAGGGCAGAACTGAAGTGGGTACCCAGTGAGAGGGAAAAATTCCCACAGAAAACAAGGGGAGGTGGGAGGGAACTCAAGGGCTGGACCCCGTTTCCCGACATGTCCCACGTGCCTCAACTCACGCTTGTAAGGTTTTTTTTTAAGACTGAGTTTCTCATCCTGTGTCTTCTTGCAGGAGGAGTCAGTCCCAGCTCCAGCCACATCCACAGCACCAATACTTCCCTCACCAGCTGCTTCCAGAGAGAAATATCCCCTATTTATAGGGAAAGCAGAGGTGCAGCAATGGCCAGACGCACCACCGCACTACTCAAGAGGCTGTGCACCACCTCCTGACCCCCCAGGTAAGCAGGTTGTGATCTTTCTCTGGCTGCTGCAGCCACTCCCCAAGGCCCAGGATGAGTGGCAGAGCAGGAGGAAGAGTCACCCAAACCGTTGCTCAGTTAATCACAGTAATTAGCCACCATCTTGAATGACTCCCATTAGTTACAGCCTGATTTTCTCGGGCACAGTCAGCACACGAAGCTTCAATTAAAACTCATCACACAGCCAACTTGAAAGTACCACCCTGGCACACCAAAGGGCTCATCCAGGACACAAGAACATATACAAGAGGTGCTCCTTTCCTTGAAGGGCCTGGTTTAGTTAATTTTAAGCCAGATATGATTTCCCAGCCCTGCCTGGGAAGCCTCAGCAAGCACACAGTGGCTCTGGAGAACAGATGCTGGAGGGCAGGAGAGGAGAGGTTTGCATTTTTCCCCATCAGATGCCAGGACTGGATCCAAGCCCTGAGTGCAGACAAGATGGAAGTTGCAGAGAGCCCTCCACCCTCCAGCACTGACCTCTAAAAATCACACATGATGCCTCAACACCAAACAGGCTGCCCAGCACAGACTCACATTGGTCCCAGTTGGGGGGCACAAAGCAGATGTCAGCCCAGGGTAACAAGGGGTTAACAGCCCACCTTCTGCCTGCAGCCTGGAAAAAAAAAAAACTAGGCAAGGGGAATATAAATGCTTTGCTGAACCAGAAAGCTTCACAAAAATATTAGCCATAGCTTAATGGGCTCTCTCCAGGGATGTGCTCGCAGGGGTAAGGCTCAGCACCACCGAGGACTGCCTACACCTCTGCGCTTTGAGGCACCTTTCCAGCTGGTTTGTGCTTATTTATAGGCAGCAGTCCTCAGAGAATAATGGGAGGAGATAAAGCTCAACCCCTTCCCCTCGACAACTTCAAGCTTTCTGCTGCCTTCTCTTCAGAAATCAGGCTCTGCCATCTCCAGCATCTTGCCAGTGCCGGGAGACAGGCTGTACACCAGGAGCTCGGTGTATTTTTAACAGGATCCCCCACTGCCTGCTCGCTAAATGAAAGGAAATAGAATGTTTTGGTAATAAAGAAACAGAACAATAAACCTGAGCCAGGCTGGGAAGCACAGATGCTTGTGGATGGCAAACTGGGCAGCAGGGCTCGGTGACTCTGCTGGGAATGGGTGTTTCGGTGCCCGAACTGCTTTGTTTAAACAACTGCCTGGAAAACCCAATATTTGATTTAAATCCACAAGAGGCGGCCTCTGAGGCAGGGAGCACGTATCCTAGCGTGGAAAACACTAAAGATAACGCCTCTCTGCTGAAGAGGAGAAAAACAACCCTTCCGAGGCAATAACTAACACAGCTGGACATGGTTGGAGGGTCCCCTTGGCCTTGGAATGGGATTCAAGGGGAGAACCCCCCCCCAGAAAAGCTGGTGGGGGGAGAACCTAGCCCCTCTTTTTTCAGCTGCCACATCCCATCATCACAGAGGAATTGTGAAATAATTGATGCCAGGGAACCTCTGCTCAGAGCAAAGTTGGGATGATGCCAGAGGTACTGGAAAAGGGAGAAAGCCCAAAACCTTCATCCCCCCCTAACCCCCTGGCTCCCACCTGCCCTGCTCATTTCTCAGCCTGACAGAGCTCAGCAGCCTCTCCCCAGGCACGAGGCCTCACGCCTGTGACTAATGGTGTGTTTTGACATCCCTGAAATACTCCAGCACTTCATTTCAGCCGCGGGGAGCAGGAAGGAAGGAGGGGACACGCTGGTGGGGAGCCGGCACCGGGAGGGAAGGGCAGGAAGAGCTTTTGCCAGAGCAACAGGCAGGGATAAAGCAAAGCAGCGTGGAAAAGATTCGTGAGATAACCAAGGGGTGGGTTGGGACCTGGAAGGCGCCTGTGAAGCCTGTCTGATCCCCCCCTGCTCCTTGCCTGTGACGTCTCTGGAGCTGCAAGGCACTGGATTTATTTATCACCTTTCCACCTAAACACACTGAGTGGGGACACAGGGGTGCCACCACTAAATCCCAGCAAGCCTGTGCCTGGTGGCAAGGCATGCAGGATCACCTGGACCCCATCCTCCTCCTTTGGACTCTCTCCAGCAGAGCCAGGAAGGTGACAGACAGCGATCCCTGGGGAGGTTAATTAATGTGCATCTTCCCTCTGTTAGAAACAGTCACCTCCAGCCCCAGGGGAGCCAGCAGAGACAAAGCCCCAGCGTCTGGCAGGAGAGCAAAGAGCATCCCAGCCACCAGCCGAGCTGCTGGCCAGGACCATCTGCCAACCAGCAGCACCGGGGAGAGGAGCAGCCGAATCCATGGGGGGGTGAAACTGGCTCTTTTCCTGACAGTTCTTGCTCATCACCAGATGCTCACACTGGGGCTCAGACAGTCCTGCTGCACCCCAGCAGGCTGGGGAGAGGGAAGAGAGCCGCCTGGATGGGGCTCCACATCACCTCATGTGGTCCCCAGAGACACAGAGGTGGAGAGTGGAACAGCTTTGGGAAAATTGGCCCAAACTGCGCCCTGCCCTGATGGGAGTGGCTCAGAACACCACCAGACTCACCCAAATGTGGGGAGCAGAGCCCACTCAACACCAAGGCAGAAGAGCCATCCCCCAGACTGTGTCACCCTGGTGTTCACCCATCCATTCCAGCCATGAGCATCCTCAGGGGCACCCATGGGTCAACCCAAGCACAGGATGCAGGAAGAGAGCAGAAACTCCAGCTGCCATCACCTGAGTGCCACTCGCAGAAGTTTCCTCGGGTCACTACGAGCAAGGAGCCCAGCTGGCAGCAGTAGTGATGCTGGGGGAGAGTCTGGGGGGACTGTTTTCCCTGTTCAGCTGTCACTAAAAGTCATCAGTGTGGCTGTGTGTGAGTGATTCACACCAGTGTATGAAAAGTCTGTGAGTCACACACACTGGATGCAGTGGGTGGGTGCACTGACTCAGCCACGCCGGGGATGGGGCACGGGGGGCTGCAGCCTCACACGGCCACGGGGACAGCCCTGTTCGCACGGGGTCAAAGGCACCGCTGCCAGGAGGTCCCACACGCATGCTCAGGCCCCTGCCAGAGCCCTCAGCACCACGGGGGAACCCAGGGCAGCCCGTGCCTCAGCATCAGCCTGGCACCTGTCCAAAAAAGGTGCCAAGGTGCAACGGGGACAGGCCACGCTTCTCCCTCATCCTTCCACTGGCAAAAGGTTTACAGTGCCCTGTGTGACAGCAGAGGAGGAGGAAAACCTCTGGGCATTCAAGGGATGCAAATGCATCCCAAACTACAGAGAACAAACTTTCCAGGTATTCCAGGAATACTAAGGAGTGAGCAAACTCAGCCAGGCAGCAGCAGAGACCAGAGGGGAGCTCGGTGCTAGTGATCAGCCTTCTGCCACCGACACCACCTCCTCCACCTCCCAGTCCTGTCGTTCCTACGACAGTCCCCACATCCAGGGGAGCTCAGCCCAGCACTGCTGGATAAACACTTTGGGGAGAGGGAGCTGAAGGAAACCCCTCCAAAACACACTCCCATTTGGATGGCACTTGGTCCCCAGGTACTCAGTGGGTGGCAGCCGTGCCCCAGCCTTGCCAAGGCTGCCAGCAGCGGCAGCCAAGGCTGCAAACGCGTGGCTCATCATCGACAGCGCCTTCCGTGACGCTGTGCCTCGTCTGCCAAACAACCCCAGCCCTGGATCCGGACCAGCCCAGAGTGTCACCGCATCCCACGGCATCCTGAGTCCAGAACCCCCCGTCATCTGCAGCGCAGACCAAGCCCAGGGAGCGGCATGAGATCACACACGGTGAGGGAGGGGGGGATGTGGCCCACGGAGGAGAGCAGGGTGGTCCAGGGTGCAAGCGGCACTTGTCTCTCCAGGATCACTGGGGAAGAGTTATCCCTGGCCACGCTCCAGCTGTGCAAAGAGCCAGCAGGAGCCACGAGCACCACAACACATGCTCTGCAACGCAAGAAGAGCCGGGAGAGCTGGAGGAACCAGACAAACAAACCCTGATTTAGGGGACCACTCATTCATCAGTTCCACGAGCAACATCCAGGCAGGGGTCAAACTCAGGAACAGCACCCAGACCCATGGAATGTGAGGACTGGACACAGGGAGATAACACAAAAAAAAACACTGGGTGCTCAGGGCAGGAAGGGGAAAGGAGAAAAGACATCCTGCACGTTTGGGAAGCCTTGGGCTGGCAGGGGAGGAGGGCTGGCACTGAAGGAGACCACTGTTGTCCTGCATCCCAGCGAGGGCTCCCTGGAACACCCAAAACAGCAGAAGAGAAGGGGCTGATACCCCAAACCGGCTTCATCCACCCACCCATCGGGGCACGAGGCTGGGCAGACCCTCGGAAACGGGCCCACACACACAAGCTCCTTCCCGAGGGTGGTGGGACCCCCGGGATCCCCAGCCCCCCAAACGACCTTAAGCACAGAGCCAGGGCTCCCTTAGTACAAACTTTACGAGAGCCGATCGCCGCGTCCCAGAAACCTCGGGAATTGGAGTAACCAGGAGCCGGGCTTCAAACTTGGGGTGCCATCCCAAAGCGCTGCTGGAGCCCCCCCCCGGCCCCCCTAAAAGTCACAACCCACCTCTGGACGCTGGCTGCCGCCGGCTCCTTCCCCCGCGCTCCATCCCCGGAGCCCCGCGCATCCCGGCGAGCAGGAGAGACAGAAGGGAGGGGAGGAGGTGTCCACCGGGAATCGCTCAGAGAGAGGAGGAGGAGGAGGAGGATGGAGACAGCCCCAACAGCTGTCTCCCGGCCGTCCCCAACAGGTAGCAGCGAGGGGGGGCGGGGGACACACGATGTCCCCACGGACTTCGGGGGAGCTGCTGCTTCCCAGGGCCACCATCCCGCTGGGCATCGCTTACCTGGGAAGAGAGGCATGGATCCGGCCGGGGGTTATTCCACAGACATGATTTGTAATGGAAAAGGGAGGAAAAGAACCGCGGGGAGGGAGGGGAAAAAAAGGGAGGGAGGGGAAGGGAAGGGGAGAGGGAGAGACGAGAGAAGCAGGGAAGGAGGGAAAGGGGGAGGGGGGACAAAACGAAATACAAAAAAAAAAAAAAAAAAAGGGAGAAAATAGAGACAGCTAAAATCTGTCTCCTGCCCACACAGTGGAAAAGAAATTTCTGACAATCGGAGGAAGGGAACTCGCACATAAACCAGAGGGGGCAGACGGGGAATAACAAAGGAGGGAACGAGCCCAGACAAAACACAGCGGCAACTGTCCGGGCACACCCCCGCTTGCATACACACCCCGGGGTAAGGACGGGTCATACAGCCTCCTCTCTGCCCACCCAGGTCACCCCGGGACCATCCACCTGCCCAGCAGCAGCAGCCAGAAACCTGCACCCCGACTGGCTCGATCCCACAACCAGGGGACTGCTGGCAAAGGACGAACCCCCACATTGCCCCAGCAGCCTGTGTTGGTGCTCCCCGACCCCTGTTTTGCAGCCCGGGTCCCCGCTTTCTGCACACACCAGGGCATGGTGACCTTAACAACCAGCCAAAACAACAGCAGCTGTGGGGACGAGGAACACGGATGCACATGCCTCCCTCCAGACGAGCCAGCAGCTGATCCCACGGCATCTGAGAGCTGCCAGGTAGGAAGGGGTCGCATTCCAGTCCTCCTCTTAAACCACTTCTTCAGCCCAGTTTGCAGAGGTGCATCCCCACTGCTTCTCTGCTTGGGCTCTATCTTGCTTTCCCAGGCAGCATCCAAGTAAAACTGGACCTGAGGGCACCAGGTGGAGAAGCTGATTCAGACTCTCTGCACTTCAGTCAAGGAGCCCCACAGCACTGTTACAACTATGCTGCTGGTCCAAGGCAGCACACAGGACTTATTATGTTGCCTCTTAGCACGGGCAGAGAGGAGAAACCCTGGCATGGCACAGCTCAGCATGAGCCCAGCTGGTTTGCACAGAAGCCCCTGAAGGCCTGGCATGATGGCTTCTCCGGGAGGCCACCCATTGCAGCCTTGGTCAGGGGGCCATTTGGGTGGGCAGGATGCCCCCACACTCCAATGCCCTTCAAGCTTCTTCTTTCTACCAACTGCAAAGCATCCCAGCAAACCTGTGCTGCTTGGCAGCATCCAGGAGTTCTTAAAGCTTCCAGGGCTGGACACAAAGGCTGTCCCAAAGCTGCCCCTTATCCTGGCACTGAGCCCAGGCACGTTCTGCTGCATGATACACAACCCCTGCCAGGGCACATCCCTCACCTGCGTGGGCAGGCAGCACCACAGGTGCACATCACCCAGAGCCAGGACACCAAGTTACGTTCCTTTTGCTTTGCCAGGACACTGCAGTGCCTCACTGGCACCCCTGGAGCTGGGAAAGCAGCAGAGCTACACACCCAGCCACCCCCTCGCAGGGATGCCCGCTTGGTGACACACAGCCTGGGTGCTGTCTCTTTAAAACCTTCATCCCTAAATCTGAATGAAGCTAAGGGAAGAAAATCCTAGAGATGAGTGCTTCATTTAGAAGTCTCCTCCAGTGCTCCCATTCATTCATGCTCCTGCCCCAGCATGCTCCTGCCAGGGAGGAGGTACAGAGGAAAACCCACAAATACCCATCCTCTTTGGGAGGGATAGAAATCCCTCTGCCAGGACACTGCACACCAAAATCCAGCCCAAGCAAGGCCACCCTGGAGTGTACAGAAGGGTACAAATGTTGCCAGAGGATCCACTCATGTCAGCAGCCCTATTCTTCTCTGTTTCTCCCATGTGCCTACAAGCTGGCACTGCTCCCCATCAGGAGGCATCCCTCCAGCTCCCCAGAGAAGGGGCTTTAACACCATCTCACACACAGCCCTGCCTGTGTGGTGCCTCCAAATCCATCCCTTCATGGCCTCCCTGCAACTGGAACATCCAGAGGCAGCCCTAACACTCAAGACCCCTTTCTCAGTGACAAGCCCAGGGTGTGTATTTAAATACACATATATGCAGTTACTCGGGGACCAGTGATGCCTCGGATTCGGATGTCTCCATGGTTACCTGTTCATGGTGGGAGCTGGGGGGTAAATTGAACTCTGGGGGTTCACCACTCATTGCCCACCTCCCTCTCCCCATTCCCACAGCTCCACACGGCCCTCTCTGCCTTCCCAGCGAGGCTGCTCCCAGCTCCCCGCCAGTGCAGCAGGAGGGGGAGGAGGAGAGAGGTTCTCCCCTGGAATGCGTTACGGGAACAATTTTGTCAGCTCCGTGGACGATTAGACACGAATGCAGATCAGCTTCCTCACCCCGAAAGAAAAGACAATCCCCATCGGCGCAGAGACGAAGCTGAGCATCCCCTCCCACCACCCAGAGCTAGACAGGAATGAAATATGGAGAGGCAGGAGCAGCACTGCCATCCCAGCACCGAGCTGCTGTCATCTCAGGGGAGCAAACAGCAGCAGCAGCCGTGCCCGCCTGCAGCATTCCCAGGGGGCTTGCAGGAGCTTCCCTTCGCCCCTGCAAGTGTCCCAAGGAAAGGTGAGTGCCTGGGGTACAGGTTATCAGCCTGAGGGGCTGGCTGGAGAGGGAGCCAAAAAATGCAGAACTGCAAAGCCCAGCTAGACAGAAACAAGCAACTGTTATATCCAGGAGCATCCAACCTCACTCAACCCCGAGCTTTGTGGAAGCACCTGCAGACACCTGAGCTTCTTGTCCAAACCCAGCACCACTTGGACTTGATCCACGTTCTCTGCTGACTGGATAACCTCTTACTTCCATATAGCAGCACTGTGTAGAGTAACCTCAAGGACCTCCTGCTTTTTGATCCTGTTTTCCTCTCATGCAGCACAAAATCCTAACTAGCTTTCCTCCTCCTTTTCGCACGTACAGCCAAAAACACTTCAGGTGTGGACTAACAGAAGGCAGTTCAGAGGGCAGTAAAAAGAGGAATCAAAGGGCAGCAAAACAACCTATTCAGAAAAAGAGGCCAAAATAACTGGATTTGTCTAGTCTAGAAATCAGAAGGCAGAAGAGACTTGACAGCAGTCCTCAATTATGTAAAAGGTTGCTGCATAGGGTGTGGGAATAAATTGTACTGCATCCCCACAGGGAACAGGACAAGGAGAAATGGGCTGTAAATTGTAGATTAGACACTAGAAACAACACCTCAGTAGCAAAAATTACTTATCTCTGGGATAGACAGCTGGGAAGCTGCTGGGATTTGAGACAAACAGTGGTGAGGTGGTCTGGATGAACCACCTCCATTTTTGAGACTGGGAAAGGGACCCCGCTGCAAGGTATGCTTCTGCCCTGGGATTTTAGCACTTAGTGGCTGGTTCAATCTAAATTTGCACTGATTTCTGCCACGCATGAGTGGACCAACAGCTTTTTTGGGGGTGATGCAGACCACACCATTCCCAGCCCTGCACTGTACTGTCCCTCCCCGTGAGGTTATTCTGCCTCTACCTTCTGCAGGGCCCACGGCATTACAGGTACACAGCATCTCAGCCTGCCCTCCTTGGCACAGACTCAGGGCTGTTCTGGGAGAAGAGAGCACCCAGCTTTGTCCCATGTGTATCTGTCCTGTGCTTAGGACCCACAGCACATCAGGGACTGCCATGCAGGTACCACCTCCCATCCCAGGGGAGCTGCAGCAGGAGGGCATCACCCACCCCTCCCCCTTCACAGGAGGAATTAATGGTGGGGTACAACTCCTCAATCTGGGTCATCGGCATCTGTAAAGTTGATCAGTCTGGGTCAGGAAGTTCAGATCCTTGTTTTGTTAGACTCCTGCCTCTCGAGTTTCACACTCATCGCTTCGATCTGTGTCTTTTTCTACCAAATAAGCGCGCGGGTATTTTAAACTGGGCTAAAGAGAACAGGAGAAAGAAGAAAAACAAAGAAGTCCCATGTTTTCAGCAAAGCTGGAAGTGCCCATATGTGATCTGCCAAGTTGTCTGCTGGTCCCATCAAAGAGGGAGAGCTGGAGAGACCCACCAGAGAACCATGGACCTCCACAGGGGAAGAGTGCTGGTCTCTTCCAGAGAGGAGGTTGCAATTGGCATAGGGAAGAGAAATTGGGTAAAGGGTTCCTGCGTGATTTTTCCATGCCTGGTGAATCCTCAGAAACCTGTGAAACTGCTGTGGGGTAAAACCAGCACCTTCCAGTAAATGCCACATGGTCCCATCACTGTTTGCTCCTGAGGACCTGCTTGTGCCAAACTAGGTGCTTCTGTTCAACAACAAGAGAGAGCCCATGGAACTTGAAACTTCTGTAATATTTACTCTCTCACAATAATATGAGCACTGCAACAAGCACAGAGGAGGGAAAAAAAAAGTACTAAATCTCAGGATGTTTATGTAAAGCGAGACTAAACTTTCCCAAAGCAGGAACTTTTCCAAAACCAAACAATCCTCCCTGGAAAAAAAACTTTTCGGTAACAGACACTTCCAAGATTGAATTACAAAAGGAAAGTAGCAGAGTACAGAGGGAGACAGACAAAAGCATGGGTCTTTCTCTTTTGGGGCCACACTTCTGGCCAGCTGAATCACAAGGATGCTGCACCTGGAATGGGAATGATCAACAAACACCACATATGTCTTTTAAAAACAAAATTAAAGTCTATGTTGCCCATCAGCTACTGCAGACTGCAAGGAAAAAAAAAAATGTCAGCAAATTTCGCTCTGAATGCTCTGGCCAATTTTTGTCAATTAGGTTATGACCAGACAGGCAGCAGTTCCAGCCTAAGCATGGAGATGCCTTTGCCCTCCCTGTTGCTCCACCTCAGACCCGTAGTTTATATTCCAGTTACAAGATCAGTGCTTCTCTTGACTTCCAAGCTCCCATCTTTTAGCTGAAGCACATATTTTCCTGGCACTTGTTCTGCCTCAGTACCCAGGCTATAACTACACCTCTTGTGTTTAAAATGTCTCTGCCATCTGAAAAGCACACAGGGACCTGTACCCTTCCTTCTCTCGTCTGTGACTGCAGGTGTCTGGATTTCAGCACAGAAACATTTTTATCCACTTCCTCAGCCTCCCCATCCCTGCCTGACTCAAATCTGAGCCATCTCTCAGGGTCTGTCTCACAGCCCAGTCAACACGGAGGGAACCGGTGCCAAAAACCCATTTCTTTCTGATCTGATTGTTTGTTTTCCTGCCTTTCCAGTTTGGGATTTTTGACAGGGAGCCATGTGAAACCAACTGCTCATTGTTTACTGGGAAGCCTGAGGCTGCGTTTTAGTCATTTCCATCGCAAAGAGACCCGAGGAGATGATGGAAAGTCAATTAGCTCCCTGCAATAACCCGTGCTGGCAAAGCTCTTTGGTGTCCACACGTGGGGAAAAGCCAGCCCAAACAAGTGCACTGCGTGCTGGACCAGGTCAAGGATGCCTTTGCTGTGCTGCCCAGTTACCTTTTCACCTGCTCCCACAGCACTGTGCCAGCCAAGGTACCTCCCCAAATCCACCCCGGCTCCGTATCCAAAGGTGCAGCTGATCAGGAGGGTTTGGAGAGAAGCAGAACAGTGCCAGGGTCCCTGGGAGGGCAGCCCAGCTGCACTGCCCCCAGCTCCATCACCTGGATGGCATCTTCCCATCTCCCCCAGAAAGCATCCTTGGGCAGGATGGGCAAATCCTCACCCTAAAATGCTTGTAGCAAGCCAAGAGACAGATCAAGTCACCTCCCTGTGACAGTTCAAATATATCAGGTCCCTGGCCATGTGGCACTTTTCCCAACCAACCTTTAATCATGCTTTTTGAATCTGCTCCAAGCCAACTTCTCAACATCCCCCTGGTTGCAGACCAGAACAGGGCGTGTTATCCCAAGACAGTAAGTACAAGGAGGAGCTTTAAAATGTCTGTATTTTTAGTATGTACGTGCTGGCTGCCCCTCCCCAACCCAGGGCTCATCCAGGTGGGTTTCAGGCAGGGCTTGGTGGATTTTCCAAAGCAGCCCCTACTTCCCACCCTGAGTACTGCATGGGGAGAGGGTCCAGGTTACCAGGCACCCAGCAGCAGCATTTTGGTCTCCTGTCCTCTTCATTACACAGTGCTACTCCATCAGCTGCAGACCTCACCAGCAGCTTTGTTGTTTTTCCACATTATTAAAGTATTATGAGCACAGCTTAGGGCTGAGTCTGAAATGCTTCCAGAAACAAACATCTTGTCATGTTTCTCCACTTACAGTAACACTGAAATGGACCAAAAAACTTTTTACCCACTTCAAGTTCTCCTAATATCATTTCTATTCAAGTCAAGCATAACTCCCAAACCATTGTTTTTATGTATTATCTTTGTGATGTCACGAGCAACACCAAGTTAGTTCATTATGGCTCATTTTCTGGGGCTCCCAACGTGGACTTGTCAGAGCAAGATGATCTTTAAGGTCCCTTCCGACCCAAACCATCTTATGATTTTCCAGGACCTCCTGGAACATTTAACAGTTCTGCCTTCTCTGATCTAAGTTTGGAGGGTTTCAGAGGATGGACAGTGACTTTTGGGGCCCGTGGCAAGTTTTGGGCAACCTGCAGCATTCACTGTCCTATGTGCCTTAACCTCCCCCCACCTTTCCAGCCTTGGCCTGGGCAGAAGCAGCAGTTGGGCACAGTCCAATCCTCACCCCAAATTCCAGAACAGGAAACCACACAAAGCTCAAAAGCCACATGATATCCCTGTCCCAAACACATCCACCCACACACCTGAAGCTCAGTGGCCCCAGGAATTTTCACAGGCTGTGCCACTCATTTGGGATGTCCTGGGGCTTGGCAACTCGAGCCTAATTCAGCTGCCTTGATCAAGAGGAGCTGGCACACAGCACCATAGAATCATTTACATAGGAAAGACCTACAAGATCATCAGCCAAATGGCTACAAAAGAGAGTAAAGCTGAGAGCAGGGGCTACAGGTCTCCCCAGGGAGCCCCAGTGACGTCTCCCTGGGGGATAATCCCGCCCAGGGAACACGGAGGCACGCACCACGCCAGGCAGCCGGCATCCCCAGGGCTGCTCAGGCTCTGAGGCACAGTTCCAACACATGATAAACAACAATATTAGCGAAATAATGTCTAAACAGATCCAAACAGGATCCTCTTGCCAGCAGGCAGGGAGAGCTCCTCACTGCAGGAGGCACCCGGAGATGTTTACGAGAGAAACAGCTTCTAATGCTCAACAGCTTTTTTTGGCATCTCTCTCCTCCTGGTGCAGCTCACCTCAATCCCAGCCCCCAAGCAGTCTCTCCTCTACCCAAAACAGACCTTTCCCCTCCCCACTGTACTCCTGGTGGGACAGGCAGAGCTTGTGTGGATGCACATTCACATGCTACCTGTATAGAGAGGTACCTTGCAAAGTCTCCACTCTATGGAATCCTGTATCCCAACCCTAGAAGTGTTCCAGGCCAGGTTGGATGGGGCTTTGAGCAACCTGGTCTAGTGGAAAGGTGTCCCTGCCCACGGCAAGGGGTTTGAAACCAGATAGTCTTTAAGGTCCCTTCCAACCCAAACTGTTCAGTGATTCCCACCCCTGCCCAGAGGGAAATTCCTATTTTAGCCCCAAGGACCCCAGCTTTAGGCAAACCAGATGCAGGCCTCATAAAGAGAAATCCTACATGCCTCCCCTGTCCTTGGCATGCAGCACTGCCTGGGGACAGGGTGCTGGAGCAGGGGTGGGTTTGGTCACCCAGCAGACAGGAGCAAGGATGGGAGTGATGCCTGAGGATCCACAAAGAGGGAGTTATTCCCAGGGCTGCCTGCAGAGCCACAGCCATGTTCCCAGTGCTTCCATCTAATCCCCAAGCTGCTCACCTTAAACCAGCACACATCCTAAGCCACAGCTACCATACCCTGCTCTTATCCCTGTGCTTGCTGGAGCTATTTACAATGGGTGTTAAAGCATTACAGGAGCAGCTGTCAGCAGCTGTATTTTATGAAAGCTGGGATCTCCAAGCCAGCTCTTATCAGCTTTAACACAGCTCTCCCAGCGTGCCTGTCAGCAGAAATGAGGTTCCAAGGGGTCTTTGAGGAACTTCGGATCCAGACAATTCAGCTAAATCCAGGGGAAGCTGGTAACCACTGAGGGAGAACATCAGCCTGCAGCTGTAATGGCACACAGGAAAGCACCACAGCTTTCCTCAGCTGTGCCAGCCCAGGTCCCAAGGATCCCAGTGGCCAGCAGGATGCTGGGATGTGTTATCAGGGCAGCCCAGGGCCAGCTGGGACTTCCTCTAGGACAAACCCAAGTGTGATGGAAGTCCAGGTTTAAAGCTGTGCCAAGGGACAACCTGTGGTCCCAAAACTACATGAAAAATGAAGACTTTAAGAAGGCTGGGGAAATAGAGAAACGACGGATGCCAACATGTACCAGCTTTGAGCACAGCCTGTTACCCAGCTGATGGAGAGCAGAAGTTACTGCACTATTTTTAAAATCTGGAAATTCAGGCCTGGAATGAGCAATGGGATAAGGGGGAAAGAAATTGCTCTCAAGAGCTGAGCTCAGCTGGGTCTCTACTCTCAGCTTCCCTTTCTTCTGCAGCAACCTGGGCTGCAGGACCTGTTGGGCTCACCCCAACCCACCTCACCCGGGCAAAACTTTAGAAAGCTTCTCCAAATTTCCCTTGGCTCTCACCTTAGGGATGCCCAGGACTGCCTGCACTGCCTGGTATGGAAATGGTACTCCAAAAGAAGAGCTGATGCTTTGCTCTGAGGAAGGCAGGGAGAAGCTTCAGCTTTTCATCCCAGGATTTCAGAAGGTTCAGCTCGACTTGTTTTTCTCTACTGCCTGTCTCTCCCACCCCACCTTCCCTTGGGGCTCACATTTGGGCAGCGAGGAGCTGAGGGAAGAGTTGCTGGGAAACAGTTCAGGGGCCCTGGCTGGAGGAATACCTGCAGGCACAGGGCTGGCAGCACCCACACAGCACAGGCTGGCACGAGCCACAGGCCCATGGATTCAGGTACATCATCCACTTAATCCCAGTCCAGGTAGTTGCAAATCAGATCCTTATTTAGGATGCTGATTGTAATCAGAAAAGCACATCTGCTAAGCAAGCAGGACTGAATGTCACAGCCTGCTGGAACCCATTAAAGGTTTTGTGGAGGAGGTTTTCTCCCAAATCAGTCCAGCACTGGGGTGCACTTGCTTTCCCGTGGGCTGCAGGAGCCTGGACCAGCTCTGTCTGTTCTCCAGGGTGGATGCACTGGGTGCTGGGCTCAGCAATGGGCACTAGATCCCCATTCTTTGGGATAGGGAGGGCTCACTGCCCCCAGTAACAGCAGTCTTTGTCATTCTACAGTCTAGAGACAAGATTGTTACGCTGTAAATGCTCATGTTCCTCCTACCTGCCCCTGGGAACACGTTAGAGCCTGTAATGAGTCCTGCTCTTCTGCCAGTGTCTGCACTGCAACCCTTGGGAATTTTACTGGCTAATCCCAGCTGTGCACAGAGACATACAGCAACCCAGGCTAAGCACAAAAAGGGGATCTAGGAAGCAGGTACAAGCTCCTTGGAAAAAAAAAAAAAGGAAAAAAATTACCGTTTTCTACATTAAAAAAGCCTCTCCTTACACTGTCTTGCTGGGTACACTGCCCTATATAATGCTCTCAGGCACACAGTGGGATTCTTGGGGTTGTCCTGTGCAGGGCCTGAAGTTGAACACTCTGATCCTTGTGGGTCCCTTCCAACTGAGGATATTCTATGATCCTATAAAACAGATGTTTTGCACAAGATTGATCTCTTCCATTTCATCATGGGCACACACATCCCTACTACAGAACTGCCCAGTGAGCAGAGTTGCCCCTTGTGAGGACATGCCCAGGGCATGAACCCCACTTGGGGGGTTCCTGCCCTCCACCAAAGCCCAGCACAACCCACCTCCAGCCCGTTGCCACAGCAGCACATCATCACCTGCCTGCCTGCAGGACAGAAATGCCTTTCATTTCTGGCCAGCTCTGCTCAGTGGCAAATTAGTTCAGCACAGACAGCAGATGGTTAAATGAATGTTGCCCCACAAGGCACTGCCTTAAGGGGCTTTACTGAGCTCCACCCCGTTCCCTCAGTGCCCAACATGGGGATTATGAAGAGCACATCCTTCATTCCTCTTGCTCTGAATCCTGCTGTTACACAGCTGGGGTGCAGCTGCCCTCCTGCTGCCAACCCCGGGCGGGGGGGGGAGACCTTGGCTACAACTGCTACAGCTCCAAAACACAAATCTTGGATGTTTGGGGCAGCAGATGACCCAGGTGTTTGTCACAGGCCCAACAGACGTGATGGAAAGAGCCAAGGATGGCTTCATATGTAGCAGAAACATCCAGGGATGGAGAGCAATTTATAGCAATGCAGTTTATATCGCGTTCCCCCAGGGAATCACCTCCCCTCTTTGCTGCCCATTTCTTGACAGAAAAAAGGAGGAGAGCTCAGTGCAGCCCCTGCTCAGCCAGCAGAGCTGTTCTCCCACCCTATCATCTGGTTTCCCTGCAGATGAAGGACACGCATCCTTCTCCTCACTGTGCCTCCTGCTCCAGGCTGAGCAGAAGCAGCGCATGTGGGACACTGATCTCAGCTGGGGCTTCCAAATGCTGCCATGGAGCGCTAATAAAATGGGATAGTAGGAACTGGAGGGTGAATTAAACATATGAATCACTTCCTCTCCTGGCTTTTCCTGCTCCTGTTGTTTCTCTTATCCCATCAGATAAAGCCCACTGAGAACAATCATTTCCTTCCCTCTTCCCCCCCTCCACTGAACACCGAGGGGAGTACTTTTTCTCTCTTCATTTTCAGCTGACAACCCACAGAGCTGTGCTGATGCTCCCAAGACTCAAAGCAGCCCCCTTGGGTGGCTTTAGCAGGAGCCAGAGCCCCTCCAGCTCCCACGAAGCAGCTCCAGCCCCCACCCAAACCTCACCTGCCCCTCCTGCTGCAGCCTGGGGCTCTCTCCATCTCCTACACACAGCCCGTGCTCCATGTACAGCCTTCAGCTCCATGTTCCTATTACAGCTGTCCCTGGGTGAGGCTGGGCACAGCTACCATGAGCCCCCAAAGGCACCAGAAAGCCCACTGCTTTGGGAAAAAGATCCTTCATGCCCAAAAGGGCCATTTACACCCCAACCCACCCAGGCTCGCCCCCAGCCTGGCACACCAGGGTGTCGCCAACACAGCAAAGGAAAGCTTCAGATCCCCGAGGTGTCTCGTTTGCAGAGAACACTGTGGCTCTCCTGCCACTGCTCCCCCACCCTGGGAGCAATCCTGCCGGCAGGGTCTCCTGCCAGACCAGCCTGTAATTAAGACCGGCAGAGAAGATTAGCCCAGACAGCCTTGGGGGGCCTCATCCCCCACACCCCGATGGCACATGGAAACGTTAGCTCCCTTCCCCAGCTCCCCTCCATTTACCTCGCTGCAATATCGAACTGCTCCAGCTCTAATTACTCCCTGCAAAGAGATGCTGCCAGAGAAACGAGCCAAGCGGGACACCCCTGAACAGCAGAACGCCCGGCAGGCACAGACAGTGTCAGGTCATCGTGCTCCAGCTGAAAGGCAGGTGGGTGCAGCCATCACCACCCAGAGTCCCATTAAAAGCCTCTGCCCACGCACTGGGGATGTAGCACAGCAGGAGGACGTTTCCACACCAGATTTTCCTCCCACTTTGGGACTCCTGGGGGGTCGATCCTCACTCTCCCAAGAGAAAGGGTGCAGAGTAAGGCAGAGCTTGCAAAAGCCCTAAGCCAGGCTCTGGTGGGACCACGAAGCACCAAGGGTGCAAAGTCCTTTTGTGTCATCAGGGACCAAGACCACTCCAAGTGTGCAGGAGCCCACAAGAGGCAGACCCCTCCTCATCTCAGTGTCAGATACTGCCTTAGGTATCCTCAGGGACATATTTGTTACCTGCCTGGCGGATCTTTAGTGCAAACCTAGGAGGGCACTAAGGGTTTGTGATGGCAGTGAAGTTACAAGTCCCTGTCACAGCATCACGGAGGCAGAGAACACCCACCAGATAAGCCTCCCTCACACTGATGGTGCCACCAGAAGAGATCCAGCTCTGGGTTGTGCCTGCTCAGGTCAAGCATTTCAGGTCAGTTCAGTGCATCTGGGAGTGCAAGGTTTCAACTCTGGGAGCGCTCCGGAACACAACGCTGAATTTCCAAACTGAATAAGCACCTTTTATTTGCCTTCTGAGACAGCTGAGCGTTGGAGCACTGCAATTTTCTGAGGGGGAAAACTGTTTTGTCAGCTGAAGGAAGACTAAATTGGTGCAGTCTGAATTTTCATCCACCTCTCCTAGACACGTGCTTCTCCCCAGCATCTCCTGTGCCCGCCACAAGGCAGTCTGCAGGCTGCCAGCACCTCAGGTGCCAAGCACAATAATTTCTGCCCTGATCCATAAACAGCTATGTAAAAATCATTCCCAGCTTCTCAGTTACAAAAGAGCTCATACCACAGCACCAGAAGATCATGTTATAGCAGGCATCACCTGCATCTTCAAGAAAGGCCCAAGTAACAACAGAACAGCTTCATTAGAGTGACAAGAGCAGATTTAATCACAAAAGGAAGATTTTACAAGTCCCTGGGAGAACCCACAAGACACACACCAATGTTTCTGCATCAGGAGTGCCTCCCCAAGCTGCAGGTAGCTTACAGCAAGAATTCCAAGAATCCCAGCTCCATGGGAGACAGGGAGGAGCAGACCAGGACATCAGGCCAATAGTTGACTGCAAAGCTCCCAGACATGGTGAGAATGAAAAGAGCAGCAACGGGATGAGAGGCAGGAGCTCTGCTGTCTCCACTGCAACAAACATCAACAAAACCAGCCCCGAATTCATAGCCAAGGACAGTGACATTAGAACAATAGACAGGTCTTCTCTTTTGTGTTTTTTTTTGTTTTAGGTACAAATGCAATTAACCTGTGGGATTCATCACCACAGAGCTAATTGAGAGCAAGGACTCGAGGGAGCTGCAAACAAAACAAGCTGCACAGTAAAGAGCATCTATGCTGTCTGGCAGTAGGATAAAATGTCCCCCAGGGTGGTTTTCATAGGGATGTCTGAGAGACCTGATGCCCAAGGGACTCGAGCATCCTTGCCAAGGGCTTGGGCTGGGTGCTGGTTTGTCAGAACAGGGGGAAACCGAGAAAAATGTTACTGATGGTTGGGGCCTTCCCAGCCAGGGAAGGTTATACTGGCATTTGGGACCACGAAAGACCAAGCCTTTTCTTCATACCTGCTCTCATTTTGAGGCTGTTTCCACCACTCTGCAGTGTAAGCAGACCTTATCATTCCTGCAAGCAGGAGTCTGCATCCCAAAACACCCAGCGTGTCTCAGGGGAGCAGCTTCTCTCTGGGCACTGGCTTCTCAGTCCAACACCAGTGTTCCCAGTGCATGCACATGCAATTAGCTTCTGGAGACCCTGCCTAGCCCGGGGGTGCTCCCCAGAGGGCTGGTGGACTGGAACGCCACCCTGGCAAATCCTTGGGTGGGATCTCCAAATAGCAATGTATCAAGAAAAGCAACATTAGAAAAAAAAAAAAGTAACTAAAATTGCCCTCCTGGAGCAATCTGGTTTCTGCTCCAGCAGGGATGTCTATTGTACAGGTCCCCTTCCCTGAGACCTGCCTTTGGGGGTCAGTGGATCCATTCAGCCCTTCTCAGCCCTCTATGCACAGGGATCATCAGGCAAACCCCAAACCTGCCACCTCTCACAGCATTCCTGAGGAGCTCCACAAGCAAGACAGTCCCAGTCTCCTCACCCTAACATGGGCCATTGCCTCTCATGACTCTCCCAGCTCTCAGAGCCTGCAGGCATGATGGCAGAGCACAAAGACGAGCTTATTTCTATTTAATAGCCCCCCCTAGTCTTCTTTTTCCAGACTTTTGCACCACCTGAGCTCAGAATTAGCTGGGTTTTTTAAGCACCCACAGCACCCCGCAGCAAGGATCGCCACTGCTCCACACAGCTCCCCTGCTCCTTCCAGCTGAAGCCCCTTAGATCTCACATCAGAATCCAAAATCAAGTAATTCCCACACCCCTCTCTGGGTCACTGGCATTATATAGCAAAGCAGCCTCAGTTACCCCCCCGCAGACCTCCCTCGCCTCAGAAAGTACCCAGCATGTAAGATGATGAAAGGAGGGATCTCCAGCAGCACAGCCCAAGGGGGAGAGGAGACCTGTCCCCAACCTCCTCCACCTGCCAAAAAGAGTTAGGATGGGCTATACAGCCCTCCTGATCCCTCTCCAAGAGGATTTTCCAAGAGCAATTTCCAGGCAGAACAGCAGCTAATAATGCTGATGGACCATCTCCCGGCTGCCTGGCGGGCTTAAATGTCCCAAGCCATTTCTCAAGGTGCCAAGTTCCTGGGAACAGAGCTCTCCCCAGGGATCTGCAGAGCTGAGAGAAGCCAGCAGTGACAGCGCCTGGAAGAGGCTGTTTTTACAGCTTGAGCAAAGCAACGAGAAAAATCATTCATCCCAACCACCTCATTCTGCACCCAGGAGGTTTTTATTTTTATGACTTTGGAGATGGCAGAGTGTAATTTATCGATCAAAGATGCTGCTGAAAAATTAAAGTGAACATTGCGCCTGGATGCTCGCAGAGGTACAGGGTGGGAAAGGGCCAGGGTCTGGAGGGGGAGAGGTGCAGGGAGGCTGTGGAGCACCCAGGCTCCCGTGCAATGGACCAAAAACCCTTTAGGAAGGACGGGGGCCAGCAAGCATCCCTGGATCACCGCCAGCACTGCCTGCCCAGGGATGCCCAGCTCTCCAGCCTCCTCTGGAGCAGCTCGCTGTGGGCAGGAGCCCCATCTGCCGGCTTGGCCACGGAGGATGCACATCCCAGCTCTGCAGGGTGAGAGGACATCACCGAGGCAAACGGCACCCAGGGGCCATCGCTGCTGCGGGGACACCCCTAGCTCTGAGCAAAACGCCTGCAGTGGGTACAGGGGAAACAAGGGCACATCCAGCCCTGCTCCCCCCTGCACATCACACCAGAAACCAGCCTCACCTGGCCACCAAAGCCTTACCCAACAACCCACCTGCAAACATCACCTGCTCTCAATCAGTCACAGCACAGCTGCAGATTGCTCTGCTCCTTGCACACACACCAGCACAGAAATCCATCCATTCTTCATCCAGAGCCACAAGTAACATTGTACCCATCGCCTCCAGCAGGGCGTACGTCAGGCCCCAGAGCCCAAGGAACAAGCCCCTGCTGACACCAGCAGGGAAGGTAGGCTGGGAAAGCCAAGAGGCTGGTATCAGGAGCATAAACTCTAAATATTTACACAGTCTGCCATCAGCCCTCAGGCAAGGAGGAGGCAACTCTACAATTTAAAACGCAGCCAGCATAACAGTTTTTGTGTAGCTGAAAGTACAAGGAAAATTACTTAAACATACCCAACATGGGAAATTAAACTTGGTCAGGACAAAGGGAACCGAGTGCTTAAGCAGTGAAAAGAAAAAGCCTGGCTCCTGAGGGTTTAGTGGTCATGAGGTATTGGTGCCCCCAAAACACAAGGGCACCCCTCACCCACTGCCATAACGGGGCCAGGATCAGGGTGGGAGAGTACCCAGCTCTGTCAGCAGCACCAAATGGGTTCCCTGGTGAAAAATGCCCCCTTCCCTGCATGCTGCAGGAGAGCAAAGAGGGGAGGTGCTGAGGCAGAGGGAAGCATTTCATGGCAGCAGGATGCAATCACTCAGACTGGAATTAAACCAGAACCCTCGAGGGCTCAGAAGAGAGCCATATGTATGAGGTGGCCACTAAATGGTGCCTCAAAATAAAGGCAAATAATCCTTTAAAGCTACTTTCTTGCTGTCCCAGGCACTTAAATGCTACATCTGACCAGGCAAAGGACACAGGTCCAGCAGCACAGCACAGCACATGGGAAAAACCCCCAGAGCTCAGCACAGAACAATCTGTGCACAAATCCTCAGCACAAAACAACCAGCCCCAGAACCTGTGCTTTCCAGGATCAAACCTTACCTGAGCTCCTCAGCTGTAAGCAGGGTGGCAGATGCTGGTGTAGTCTGATCCACGCTCCTTGCTCTCGCACACCAGGCAGGTCCAAGGGGGGAACCTCAGACGAGCAGGACAGCCCAACCTCCTCTCAAGAGTCAAAGAAGGAACCAGAAGCTCCGAGCTGAGCTTAAATATAGCCCTCGGTACAGGGTGTGGGCGGAATGCCCAGCTGAGACCAGTTGGGACCCAGCTTTGCAGGTGAAGCAGTAGCCCCCCTCTGCTGGATTAAAGAGCCAAAAAGACTGGTTTGCACTGGGGAAAAAGGTTTCCCTGAAGCAGGTGACTCAAGTTTGTGAAGGGCCGGAGATGATGAGTGATAGGACATTGCTCACACCTGCTGGGGGCAACCCAGGTGCCAGCTGTTAACTGTGATGCTCCCAGGTGAGCCAAGCTACACTGCAGTAAATAACGTGTCCCCTTGGACAGGGATGGCTCAGGGGACAGGACAGGGACCCTGCCAGGGCATGCAGAGTAACACAAAGCCACCCACCACCCCATCCATGCAGTGTGATCACCCTCTTAAGGAACCTTGCACCTGCAGAAGGAATTGCCATTGCCTTCTGTAGGAAGGCAGGGAAGTTGCTGCAAAGCAGGGACACATCCTGCTGTCTTCCCCTCTGCCAGCCAGCACGTCTGCCCCAGCAAGGTTGGGCTTTGCTGGTGTTTATGCAGTACCTTGGCTTGGCCTCTTTTATGTCAGGCCACCCCATGATAGGCTGACACCATCCACTGTTTTCCCCCAGGGAATTATCCATGCCAAGGCTGCAGTGATGTGCACAGGGTCTGGAGCAGGTCCAGGCAGCACCAGCCCTGGAGCAGGCACCTGCTGTCCCACCCCAGCATCACAGATCCCAGTGACAGATGCTTACAGCCTGGGGGAGTCTTGTGGTGTCCTTACAAGTGGCGGCCCATAAGGAAAGCCAAAGTTGCAACCCATTCATTCCCATTTTGTTTTGAGGGATCCAGGTGCCAAGCACCTCCTAACAGAGCCAGGAGAGCAGGTTCAGCAGCTCGCTGGGAAAACCTGGGAATCCCCACGGGATAAAACACAGCCACACAGCACCGACGAGCATACAGGCACTTCAGGGGTGCGATGGTGCATTTGGGTCTGTCCCACATCCCCTCAGGATGGGGCCATGTCCCAGGGAGCGGACTGGGTCTCCCCTGGGAAGCAGCAGCACATTGCAGCAGCCAGAATTTTCCTGGCAAGCTACTGCCGACTTCCACAAGAGGGCTTTGCTGTACAAGGAAACAAAACGAGCAGAGCTCCATTTACAACCTGCTTCCAGTTAGGTCTCGGCTTTTCCCCACATCTCACCCAGGGCTTAGCAGGCACCAGCGGGACACAGTCACCAAGGATTACACCCAAAGGTGACATTCATATGCTAGTGACAGCACTGAAAAGTCACCTGTTTTGTTACTGAAACCTGTCTTTCCCGGATGAGCTGCATCCCAGCGTGGCCGCAGCTGAGCCCAGCTTTCCCAGGGGACTCTGGCCCTAAACCTGTCCCTAGCGCACGGACACAGCCTTCAGCACCCACTTGCACAACCAGCTGGCCACTGCGTTTTGGGAGGTTCCAGTCCGTCACCCACAATTCCTCCCACCAGAGCCGAGCGCTTTGAAGCACATCTGATGACGGATGGGATGGGCAGTGCCCTTGTTCCCACGCACACATCCCTGGAGATAAGCGCCCGCTGGGCTGCCACCGTGGGAACTGCAGGGCAGAGGAGGAGCAGGAAAGAGGTGAGAGAAAGATGAGTCTTTCTGCCCCTGGCATGGCCAAAGGAATTCACCTTGATTTCCGTGCGCGCTCATGCCGGTCTTTAGCAGGAGGCATGAATCACGGTGCAGGTACGTGCAGGGACAAGTCGCAGGCCACCGGCTCCGGGAAATGACAGCAGCACGTTGCACCTGGCCTGGCCAGCCCTGAGCGTGTCCTTACAGACACGAACCCCTTATCTGAGCAGACGCATCGATGCAGCTGTTTTGGGGTAGCGCCGCCTTAGCTGAAGACCTCACAGATCGCTGAACGTCAAACACGTCCCCAAAACAGTGGGGTTTGGGGCAGGGCAGCCCCTTAATGCCCTGGGGGTTGAGTCGTGTGAGGGCGAAAGCCTGGCCCATCCCTCGCCGGGGCTGACCTGGGGGCCGGAGCCACACAGCATCTCTCAAGGTCACTTCCAGCCTCCTACGCTCCTGATGTAACGAGAAGCGACGCGTGGCCGGGCAGGCCGGGAGCCGCGGGGGCACGCTGCGGATGCTTGTGCCAAGCGGCTGCTTCCCCCCGGGGCTGTGCTCCGAAAAGAGCGCGGAGCGAGCCACGGCTGAGCACACAGCAACCGTCCCCACTGCCTCCCGGCACTTGGGAGCTTCCCCGCCCAGGGAAAACACAGCCAGCTCTTGCCTGGCTGCCGGAGTGGGACCTCTGCGGCTCCAGAGGCTGCCACAGGCACAGAACTGGGAGCGAAGAGGGAAGGAGCAGGCTGTCACCGGGAGTGGGAGGCACCGCAGTGACCTGGGATGGGACTGACCTTGCCATCACGGCGGGGTTGGGATCAGAGCCCCGCTCCGTGCTCAGCTCACTGGGCAGCACACGCTGCCTTACAGCCCTTCTCCCTTCCCCGGGAACGGCTGTGGGGACATGAGAGGTGGCTCCTTCCTCCTGCCGCTTGTCACTCTGTTTATTTTTAATAGCCCTCCCTCCCGCCTGGATACGACCCCCTTGAGGCGTGTCTGCTGGTGCTCCCCCAGCGCCAGCCAGCCCCGTGCCACTGCTCTGAGCCCAGAGTGGCTGGTCCCTCCCCACCTGGCCACTGACCAGGGACATCACGTCACACTCTCCTGAGCTGAAGGCAAACGCTCACTCCTTTGCTGTTTCCAGGAAGGGAATTTCAGCACAGGGAGCACTGCCAGGGCCAAAGAGAGACAAGGTCACGAGGCAGGCACCCCAACCACATCCTTGCAGATTGGCTCAACACAAAATTCACCCGTTCCCCCTGGAAAACCTCATCAAGGAAAAGGGTGGGAGAAATGCACCCTGCAGTGGGCTCACCAGTGCTGTCCTTTAGAGACAGCCACGCTCCAAGAAGGGATGGGAGAACAGTGCCATGAATATCCAATAGGGCTCCCTCCAGCCAGTGTTTACATCCCTCTGACTTTAATTCCATTAATAGAAAAGCCACAGGGCAGGGCCACAGCATAGAAGGAAGTGGCACAGGCTGTGTGGCAATGGGTGCTGTCACCAGCCCTTTGCAAGTGCCAGAGCTGGGAAGGGCAGTGCAGCCCCAACAGCCACTCACAGGGTAAATCCCAGCTTGAAAATACCAGTGAGTGTTTTGCAACTCTCCCTGGACAGCCATGCCACACCATAGAGGAGGGAATCACAGAATCATAGAATAGTTTGGGTTGGAAGGGACCTTGACATGGGCAGGGACACCTTCCACTAGACCAGGTTGCTCCAAGCCCCGTCCAACGTGGCCTTGAGCACTTCCAGGGATGGGGGAGCCACAGCTTCTCTGGACAACCTTTTCCAAAGAACAGGAAGGAAGGTCCAGGTTCCCTCTCCTGTCTGTCCTTCCGTCCCTTCTGCCTTCCCACAGGAGTTGTGCCTTCCTCCGGATGTGACTCCTCCCAGCCTCTCCACCATGTCAAGGACTCAAGGGGTCAAATATTCCCACTGGAGCACATGAGGCTGCAAAGGGGCAGTGGCCAGCTCTGCCCTCCCCTGCACTCTTACCCTGTGCTCAGCCCTGGGTTTGGGGCAATACTGGGGTTCAGGGATTTCTCTCTCACCCCAGAGAGGAGAGGGTATCCCATTGCCCCTTGCATGTTCCCCATCGCCGCAGGACTGCGGGTGCTTGTTGATGTTGCACTCTGACTCCTGTAAAACACTGCCCTGGGCCAGTTCTGGGTGAAAAACCACATAAATTCCTCCTGCCTTGAAAAACAGCAGCCCCATTGCCATGGAGACATAACACTGCTCTGCTCCCAAAGCCCCGCTTCACCCGGTAGAGGAAAGGCAGGGATGCTCGGTAGCCCCAGCGCTGCACCACAGGGCAAACCTGCCTCCTGGCTTGGCACTTCCATCACCACACACTCCCACCACACCTGGCATGCCTCCAGATGGAGGGAGCTGGGATGGAGCACCACGTGCGCTGGCAAAGCCCACCTGCCTGCACTGCTCCGTGCCCAGGTTTGCGGGAGTAAATATGAGGAGGACCTGAGTGGGACGTTTTTTTTTCCTAGTGATGCTCCAGCCACGCTCCAGCTGGGACCCCAGCTCCACAGGGGATAGCACGGGGGAAACCGCTGCCGCTGTGCCACACTGCCAGCATCCTCCTGTTTGTTCCAGAAAGGGAGCAGGGCACCATGTCATGCCCGATGCCCCAGCCCAGGGCTGAAGGGAGCAGGCATCCACACGACTCCCACAGGCCAAGCCTGGGGCAGTACTGGGGCTCTCACCTCTGCATCCCACTCTGGATGGGGCTCCCTCTCCGCATCCCACATGCTCCCTGTTTCCTGCCCTCGTTCCCCTTTCCTGCCTCTCCCAGCCCACCCACCAGATTTCCGAGCCAGCCGTGTCCTTCCTGCCCTTTGCGGCAGGGCCGGCGTGTCCCGTCCGCCCAGCCGGCCGGCTGCTTCTCCATTTCCCTCCCTGTTCTCCATTCCCCGCGCCTCCCTCTGGCTTCCCCCCTGCTCCGCCTGACCCGGGACCGCAGAACTCCACTGGCAGGGTGAAGCCTCGGGCTTGCCAAAGCAAACAGCGCAGGAGGAGGAGGAGGAGGAGGAGGACGAGGGCGGCTGAGGCCGGAGCAGGCAAAGGGCAGAGTCCACCAACAAACGCTGTGGCTGCTCCGGGGTGGGGAGGTTCCTACCCCTCGCTTTCTAAACGCTCTGGGTTGGCTCTGTGCGCCCTGGAGCTTGGCAGGCAGCGGGTGTCGGAGGCAATGTCTTGCCTGAGCAGAGCCCGCGGATGCTGAGTGGCACCTTGGGGGGCTGAGCACCCTTTGTGCCGCCCCTCGGGCTGAGCTTCACGGGGTGCTGGAAGCTTAAAGGCAAAGCAGAGGCAGGGCTGGAGTCTCCTGCAAGCAATTTTTAGTGAGGTCTTTTCCTCCTGCTCTGCTCGCTGCCAGGAAAAGCAGCAGGAAAATATTTCCCTGGGAATTGTTTTTGTTCCTTCCTCTGTGTCTGTACGCATGAAGCTCTCCTCCGCCTTGGACATGCCTCAACCTGTCCCGAGGCTCAGATTAATCCCCTGCACCACCAGGGACGACAGCTGAGGTCAGACGCTGTCAGCAGAGGCGAAGAGGAGGAGGAGGAGGAGGAGGAGGAGACCTTCCCCCTAGGAAACCACATACGTTCCTAGCCAGAGCAGCGAGCATGAACAACAGGCAGCCCTGCCTGCTTCTCCCGAGCAGGAGGTCACCCTGGAACACAGCAGCACACCGGAGCATCCCACAGGAGAAGGAGAGCTCGCTGCTGGCAGTGCCAGAGCAGCACAGCAGAGCCTAAAGCCTGGCCTAAGTGTAAGGCTGGTCTGAGCTGGAGTAGCTGCAGGCAGCAAATGCATCTGCAGCCAGGCAGGTCGCAGCATGTCAGTGCCTTTTTGGGCGTGCAGGTGCCCAAAAACAGGTCAGTGGCAACCAGTACCTCCATTTCTCCACGGGCCTGGGAAAGGTCTGGATGGCTTCCTTGGGAAAGGGAAAATGGATGAGCTGTCCCCCTTGGCTGCACTGGAGGAGCGAGTGCTGCAGGCTGGGCTGGGCCAGAAGAGCCAGTCCAGCTGCCTGTAGGCAGGTCTCAGCACCCCACTGCCCGTAGGAAGGTGGGAAAATTGGGATGGAGGGAGAGGGCATCTACCACAAAGCCAGTCCTTCGGTGTGCAAAGCACTCAACACTACCTCAGAGCAACTGGGAGCTCGGGAGAGCTCAGCTCCAGTAAATGATGCTCCTCAGCCCCTGCCTGGGCAGTTTAGCTCCCTCTCCTCCCATTTTTCCCTTTGCCTCGCGTGAGTGCTTGGGAAGTACAGGATGACTATTTGCCTGCAGCTCTAAGCCCTTCCCTCCCCCTCTCCCCAGGCTCCATCACCAATAAATCACCCCGCTGAGAGAGAGGGCCAGAGGAAACCAGAGGCACAAAACCTCAAACAGAGCCCTTTTTTCCCCCCCTGCTCTCCCAAGCAGCTCTGCATTTCATTAGGCAGCCAGGCCGGCCCTCGCCCAGCTGGGGAGAAGGAGGGGAGGGGAGGGGGGCCCCGCAGGGTTTGCATGTCGGGAGCAGAAATCACAACCAGAAGACCAGGAGAAGGGAGTTGTTTGTGTTTGTCGCCGCATCCCAGCGCTTGCCTGGCCCCTGACCCTGCCTCCGGGAAAAGTGCTGGCCTGGAATAGCTCTCCCCCATTGAGGTCCCTCCGTGCCAAGGCAGCTCTGGGCACCTTCCAGCCAGCTTCTCCACGCTCCAGTCATCCTCTCACGGTGCCCACCCCTCTCTCTGCCCCACTCCAGCCTCACAAAGGCTTGGATACTCCTTGGAAGAAGCCCTGGGAATTTCTGCAAGCCTCAGTCCTGCCGGGAAGCTTCACCGCCTTCCCTGGCTCCCTGGGCTGGAGCACCCTGCCCAGGAAAACACAGAGCCTCTTCCTGCCCGGGAAGAGCAGCAAGGACAAGCCCCTGCTCCCCTGCAAGAACCCCTCAGCCCTCTGGGGACCGGGGTCCCTCCACCCACCCTAAATATATATTGGCAGAGCGTCACCAGCGAGCACAGTACATTGGAGACAGATGCGAGTCCCCCGGCGGCACGGAGGTTTGGGGGATCCAGGCATGCCTCTGCTCAGCCTTTGGAGCTATCTTTTAAGCACACAGTACTGTGCCACACTACTCCTGTACCTCTCCTTGCTCAGGAAAAAAAAAAAGCAAAACAACCCTGTCCTGCAGATTAGCCTTTGGCAAAGCATCCCTCCAGGGTTCCCCAGGCAGGGAGAAGTTCCAGCGGGCACACAGCCCCCGGGGATGCTCCGGTACCCCCGGGCTGCTCACGGCTCCCCAGGCAGGGAGAGGCCCCAGCAGGCACACAGCCCTGCTGCTGGCCTGCCTCCCACCTCCCTCCCAGCAGCCTGCCGGATTCCTGAGCGCTGACACAGGATGCTGCAGCAATGAGTGTGCAGGGCCTTCCTCCCCTTCCCCTGCCCCAGGAGAGGAGGGATGGGCGGGTGATGCCGGGTTGCATCAGGCCAGGAGGGAACAAGAGCAGACGGAGTGAAACGCCCGCAGCCTCCTGCAAGCCCCTCGCTGCCATCACCTCCCAGCCCCGCGGGCTTCCCCCAGCCTCTGCTGGCACCTGGCCCGGGCCCAACACCTTTACAGGTCGGGATGATTCACGCCATTAGCACTCCCTTATTGGCAGGAGCTGGTTTTAAATCATTCCCTCTCCCCAGAAGGTATCCCTGGTGAGAACCAGCTCACCCGCCCAGAGCTGCAACCCGGGATCGCTCCTGGATGATTACAGCGGGAGAAAAGTGAAAGCCTGCCGTTTGCCCTCCTTCCCAACCATCATCACCCTTGGCAGCCCAGCTGCCACGGTCCCGTCTCTCTCTGCCCCTCCCACGGCTTCTATCCCACCCTCCGGCTGTGCTCAGGGATTTTCCCAGCACCTCTGCTCTCCCGCGGGATCTGACCCGAACTGGGGGAAGGGCAGCAGCCCGGGAGAGCGCTTCCAACACATCGTTGCTATTCTGGGAAGGTGAGGTTCCTGCCATCTTCCCATTAAGTCATATCCTCCTCGACCCCGTGAGGCAGTTTCCATAGGACTCACCCTCTCTTCCAAGTGATGGAAGTTTTTATTTTTATCTGGCTTATTTACGCACTTCTCTTCCCTCCTTCAGCACTGGCCTGGGCAGTGAGTTTGGGTCATTAGCCTCTCCTGGAACCCATTCCCCAGTCCTTGCTCAGCTGTCCCATCTGTCACCCTCACTTCTGCAGCAATCTAAAGGCAGCACCGTGAGCAGAAGGAACAGTCTAGGGATTGAAGCAGCACAATGAAATAAGGAAAACAGATCCCGTTTAAGTGCAAGTGATTATAGGAATTAAAAAACAAAACAAACAAAAAAAAAACGGGTGAGGAAAAAGAACAAAACACAGCAGAAAAAATGATTTCAAAAGTAACACGGTGCTATTATTATGGGTCTTTTCCGATTTGAGGCTCATTTGCTGCAGACCCCTCTGTAACGAGCCAAAGGCAGCTATCCTGTGTCCATTGCTTTTTTCCAGCCCCCTCAGCCGCAGCCGCCTGAAGCTCCCCCGGGGACACGCACGTCCCAGGGAGCAAACCCCCACCCCCCGTCATAAAAACACAGCCACGGGAGCAAGCGAGGCGTGTGTGTCGGCACAGCAGATGGAGCTGGGCCGGGTCTTTCGGGGACACGGCTCTGTGACCATCAGCCGGGGAGTGAGAACTCGCTCACCTCAGGTAGCTCCACAGGAGGTCACACCAGCCTGAGGGAAATGCGTGGGCATCTCTGGGCAGTCTCTGCCCTGCTTTCAGAGACCAGCAGCAATTAAGCTGTTGCACAACTCCTCTCTGGAAGATCGAATAGATAGGAGCCGCTGCTGGTGTTCTGTGCCAGAGGGAGGTTGGGTCTTGTCTGCACAGGGACACACGAACCAACAGAACCCAGATGATCTTCCAGGGGTTGGATGCTCAGAAAACTTTTAGAAATGCCAAGATCAAAAGCATCCCCATCCCATTTCAGGACTTGAGAGACAGGCAAAACCATCTACTTCCATGGGGATGCTGTTGGTGGACAAGGAGCAGGACTGAAACCTGCTCCCCCTGGCCTTGGAAGGAATCTGTGCTGGTACAGGACCAGGAAGCTCTTTCCATCCTCCAGACCAGCTTCTGACCCTCAGAGCAGGGTGTTTCATGAGGGAGCAAGAGTTGGGGGTATAATTCTCTGTAGCCACCCTCCTTCTCTTGATGCTCTCCTTTTACTGGAGAGATCCTGAGGTGACCTCCTTTCTCTTGGTGGGGGAGTTTGGCTGTGAGGTTCTCCTAGAGAGCACCTGCACAAGTGAAGCAGGGACATTCCCTTCCCATCACCTCCCAAAGGTCACCAAGTGAAAACAAATGTCTCATCACACACACCATTTCCTTGTGTTGTCTACCAGACTAAAATTGTGTGTTACCATTAAGTGCAATTATCAAGAAAATTAAGATGGTAGGACTTTTGCTTTTACCCAAGAACGGAGAGCTACTAAATTGTACAAAGAGTAATAGAGCTCTCTCTCAAAGCCACCCCACACCAGGCAGCTTCTCCACTATCACAGATTCTCCCCCCATTACCCAAGGACCAAGCCTGATGTCTCCAGTTTTCACAGAAACAAGGTCTAAAACCCCCCACCCTGAAAGCCCAGTGCCTCTCATTTGGGACAGCACTGCTCCCCACAGGCCTATTCAAGCATAGAGAAAGCTGGGAGCAGAGACCTTCACGCTGGTCACCCCTCATTTCCCACCCAAGGCAGGCTCCCAAGGTTCAGTCAGATGTCCCAGGCTGCATTTCACAGCACACAAACATCTTTGACTTGCTAGAGATGCAATCCTCAGTTGAAAAGTTCGTTAATTAGGAGCAGAGAAGGCTCTAGTGAATCTCTCAGCAAGAAGCAGGGAAAAAAAAAAATTCCCCCACAATTCAGTCTAATTACAACGCCTTGGGGCGCTCCAGTCACTGTGAAGCCGAGGCCAAACTTTTCTCCCCACCCCTAAGAGCAGGAACTTTAACCCAGTTATAGTTTCACTGATAATGAAAGAGGAAAAAGAAAAAAACAAAACCTCATGGTATTTATCATTTGAGCTATTCTGCAAGTAATGGCAAGGAGGAGGCATTGAAAAACGTTTCTGGCAAAGCAGTAGCTGTGTCCAACCGGGACCAATCCATTCGGACAACCCCAATCCAGACCTTTGAGCAGGCAACATTGGAGGCCAGTCCTCAGCCCAGCAGTGCCACAGGCCTGGTCAGGCTGCACCCAGCTGCTCCTCGGGGATTTAGCAACCGCTTTCCACCCACAGACAGTGACTTTGCACATTAGGTACTTTCAGAGCAAGAGACCTCAACTGCCACAGCAGCTTCAGCCCCGGGAAGACGCTGTAGCTGGAGAAACAGTGGGAACACCTGGAAGACCCTGGGAAGGACTCCAGGCGCCCTGACAGAAGTTCCCTTTCTTTCCCAGCTCCCAGAGGATCTGGACTCTAACCCACCCCAAGCCTCTGGCGAGGCAGGGTGGATCCAGCCACAGACATGCAGAACCACACCCCGGCTGCTGCCTGCCCTCCTCCCCCCTGAGCCAGCGGGGCACAAACAGGAATTAGGCTCATACAGTTGAAAATATTTAATACGTGTTGTACACGTAGAATTACATTTTATACAAAACATGATACATCACTGAAGGAGAACACTGTACAAAAATCCCTACGGGAGCCCCAAGCCTTTATACAACAAAGACCGGGAATTACCAAGCCTAACAAACAGGCTCAAGGACTTTCCGTCAGAGCGTCTGTAAACTTCGTTTCTCTCAATAAAACACTTTTAAAAAGCACCATGTAATAGTTCTGACCTAAAACCTTTCCAAAATAGACACTTTTATTTAATAAACTTAATACTTTCCAAGCTTAAAATACCACCCGGCGGGGGCGCCCCCGGGGTCCGGCGGCAGCCGAGGAGCCTCCCCCGGGCGCCGCGGAGGGCGGCGGCCCGGCCGGGAAGGGGAATTCCGGGAGGGCAGGGCCGGGGGCGCTCCCAGGGCGGGTGCCGGCAGCCGGGACCCGGCGGGGAACAGGGAAGTGCTGCCGCCGCTGCGCCGCGGTCCTTCCCGTGCGGCGGGGCAGGGCGCCGGAGCCCCGCCGCGCTGGGTGGGTGGGTGGGTGTCACCTCCGGGCCCCCCGTCCCGCGGCGGAGGGCCAAGTCTCTGCGGCCGGAACATCAGAAGGCCACGATGGCCGTGCTCCAGGGGTTGAGGGTCCGCAGCACCGGCTCATCGCAGCAGATCTGTCCCGTCTCGGCCGCCGCCTCGGTGGGCACCGTGCCCGCCGCCGCCTCGCCGCCGTCCAGGGGCGGCCGCCGCCGGCCCTTGGGCTCCTTGCTGAGCAGTCCCGAGAAGCTGGAGCCGAAGATGCTGATGAGGCTGGCCACGTTGCCCGTCTCCATGTCCTCCTGCTCGCCCGGCGGCGAGGGCGGCGGCGGTGGCGGCTCCTCTTCCTCGCGGCGGGGCTTCTTCACCGGGGATCCCGCCTGGCCGCGCTCGCCGGCGCTCCGCTTGCGGGGGCAGTGCGGCGGCGGGGGGGCCCCGGCGCAGCTCCCGCGGTTCTCCTCGCCGCAACAACAGCGCCGCGGCCGGGGGCCCTGGCAGTCCCTGCCCGCTTCGTCCTGCGGGGGCGGCGGCGGCGGCGGCTCGGCCGCCCAGGCAGCGGTGCGGGGCGCCGGCTCCTCCTCGGGGGGCCCGGCGGCGGCGGGGGGCGGCTCGGGCGGGCAGCCCGGCTCGCTCAGGTAGACCTGCCGGGCGCTGCGCAGCACCAGCGACACCAGGAGGTTCTTGTGCAGCTTGAGGCCGCCGCGCTGGCCCCGCGCGCTGTAGATCTTGCCCAGCGAGATGCTGACGATGCGGTGCGCCTCCAGCTTGAACTCCATGGGGGAAACCGGGTGGGCGACGGGGGGGGGTTGTTTTTTCCGCGCCGGGCCGAGGCGGAGGTGGCGGTGGGGGTTGTTGATCCGCGGCGCACCCCAGCCCCGCTCGCCGCCCCTTCGCGCCGCAGACTGAGCGAGCCCACGCCGCCCGCGCGCCTTTTATAGCGCCCCCGCCTCGGCCAATCAGGGCGCGCCGCCGGCCGCTCCAACCGCCGGCTGGCCCCCGCGCGCGCGCGCCGGCCAATGGCAGCGCGGGGCAGCGCGTTCGAAAGCTCGCCCCGCGGACGCGGCGCTTAAAGCGGCAACGCCGGCGCGCGGCGGGCGGTGGGCCCCACCCACCGGTGGGGAGGTTTCGGTCACAAACGCTCCTGGAGAGAGACAAAAACAAAACAAAAAAAAAAAAAGAAAGAAAAAATCAAATCAAACCAAGAGCAACCCCTGTTTTGTCGGGTTAGAAAGGTTTCCCGCAATTTTCAGCCCGTCTCTTGACAGCTTGTCATGTTAGAAAGCGAGCTGGTGTTGGTGTTGGCTGGAGGGGGGAATGTGTCTTTGAGTATTTCAAGGAAAATCTGCCCTGACGTGGAGCAGAAAGCCATCCCTGCCCAGCTGCCAGGCGGAATTCTGCTCCAGGGTTCTGGCAGAGAAGCTTGCAGAAAGCCCAGGGTAGAACAGGTTGATGCACAAAGTGGCTTCAAGGGAGGATGGGGGAGGACAACAGGCCATCAGCATCTCCAGGGGTGATGGGAACCACGGCAGACTGGAGCACTTTGTTTGGGAACTGAAACCTCACTTGGTTGCAGCTGTGAGAGCTGGTGGCAGGACCAGCCTGGTGGCTGGGGGACACAGGGAACAACACAGTTACCCCCAGACACAGCTCCAGGCACCAGGGAAGCCTCCAAGAAAGCTTGGAGGGTATTTTAGGGCTTGGAGTGAGGACCCTCCTTTGTCCACCGAGGAGTAACCACCACTTGCAAGGAAAGAAGCGAAAGGGCCCAAAATTAAGAAAGTTCAATGTGCTGCCCTGAGTATCAGTTCCTGTTCCCAGTGACACATGACAACTCACTTCGATCTCAAGAGATTAAACAACAGACTCCCCTAAAAGAAAGCCACAGCCTGTCATGGTGTTTTACTAGCAGGATCTGCCACCATGTCCTGGTTTGCTGGAAGGACAAAGGGTGGCTGTCACAATGGTAACAAAAAACAGGTGAAGATTCAGGCACACCAAGACAGAGTTGACATAACAAGAGCCTTCTCCCCCCCAAAAAAAGACCACACTCAGACCAAATGCATGTTTTCCTCCTGCTGAAACATAGCTTGAGGAAAACCTCAAATGACACTCTCTGGGTGTTGGACACAACAGCAGGTCAACCTGGGGGCCGACATCTCAAAACGCTCACCTCCTCCACCAACCCTGCCACGCTGTCTGAAAGGACCAGACCAGAGCATGCCCAACCACACAGCCAAAACACTGTCCAAAACAGCTGGTCCCAGCTCTCCTCCTGCCCACAGCAGGGCAAGCCTCTCCCGACCGCAGGGAGCGGGGCTGTCCCCTCCACACCCGGCGTGGGAGGCTGGAGGGACGCGAGTCCCAGTGGTGGGAACCAAGGGATCCCAGACCCGCCAAACCTGCTCCCCGCGCCTCGGAGGGCCGGCAACACCCTGGCCTAAGCCCTCGGGTCAGTCTAACCAGCCAGGGCAGGTCTGGGCCCAGATGTTTGGGACTGCAGTCATGGCTCCTGGCCCGCAGCCGGCAGGTCTGCTTGCCACCCGTGTCCCCTCACTGACACAATGCTCTGCTGTGCCGCTGGAAAGAGGCTTGTACATCACCAGGCTTGTTGCCCTGGGACTGCTGTTTGCAGGATCAGGGCACCTGCATCCTCAAGCAGAGGTGATTTGGGTCAGAAGGATAAAGTCAGGTTTGATCCGTCTCAGCCAGGTATATCCCAGCTCAGATGCCGGATGAAGAGCAGCAGTGCAAAGTCATCACACCGGCTGGAAAAAGCCAAGTGCGGGTGGAGGAGACACAGCGTGGGAGCTTTGCTGGGTGAAGGTGCCTGGATCCAAGTGGACTGACCTGTTCTGCTGCTCACCACCTCACCCTGATGGCATGAGGCACCATTTCTCTCTAGTCACTGCACTTTGGCTACCTACTGTGCCTAGGAGCAGGCAGGCCAGCAGCTTCTCCCTACCCTCCCTCCCATTAGCAGGATGGGGATGGGTGCTGAGTGATCCCCCATTTCCCTCAGTGCTCAAACAGAGAGCCAGCACGGAGGAGCAGAGGTGCAGGATGTCAGACAGCAGAGCTTGTACCCACTACCACCAGTTTCACCCACCAGCACTATGCCTAACGTCAGGCACAACCCTCAGCACGTAATTCCCTGGGCACCAAAGCCCTGCCTTGACATCTGCCCTGCCCCTGCCTGCTCTTCCTGCCCTTTGCAAAGAGATGGAGTGATGGTTTTCTTTCCCGGGGGGGGGAACCATGGAAGGGAAGGGGGGGAGAGGGCGAGCAGCGGCGCAGGCAGAGGCAGCCCCAGCAGCGAGCAGGCGGCCGGTTGAAGCCTGGCGGTATTTTGGTGGCAGCCCTGCCGCTCCCTCCCAGGCTGATGTCATGCTTTAGTAAGTTTGAGGCAGTCACATGGCAGCTTCTGAGGTCAGCGCCTGGGGTGGCTTTGTCTGCCTGCCTGCCTGCCCTGGGCTCCTGCCTGCCCTGGGCTCCTGCCCGCACCCGGAGCGGCGCCGCTGGCAGGTGATCCCGCTGGGGTTGCCCTCCGAACAGGGCACCTCTGTGATACCCACGGCTTGGCATCCCCGTGATTCCCACAGCTGGGCACGGCGTGGGAGCCGTCTCCTCGGTGGGCCCAGCATCCCGGGCGGCTGGATGCACCTCGTGTCCGTCCATCTGCCCGCAGGAGCGGCATCGCCCCCATCCCGCCGGGTCAGGGGGGGATACGGGAGAAGGAGGCGGAGGGAAGGGTGTGACGGGCGCTCTAATCTCCTCATGTGATCCAAGCGGGCTGGAAAGGGGTTTGACGAACAATTAACAATCCTCCGGCTCAGCTGCTGTTTCCCGAAATAGCTCTGGCGGGAGGAGGAGGAGGAGGGCGGACGGGCGGGCTGGCTGGCAGACAAAGGTGGCCTCTCCGCCAGCAAGCTGCGGCCGGCAGAGCCTGCAGAGGAGGCAGCCCCGGAGGCCGAGCAGCGGGGAGCCCACGGCCCCACCTGGAAAGGAAAACAAAGCGAGATAAAAGCAGCTCGAGGGAGGAAGCAGCTTGTGGTACAAATAATAATTGCAGAGGGCTGCGCGCACACCACCGGGTGTTTTTGGAGGCGTTTAAAGTCGCCTTCGACGGCGAGCAGAGGAGGTCGGCGCCGGGAAGCTCGCTGGGAGTTCGTGCGGTTGCATCTTGGCCGGGAGCGGCGTGGGATGCCGGGGCTGCATCCCCAGCTCTGGCAGCACGGGGGTTCTTCTCCCGTCCTCCTCTAGCCCCATCCCACGCGGCGGCAGCGTGGCTGGGGGCCGTCCTGGCACGGCCATCTGGTGCACAGCACGGCTACCCCGACCTGTGGCTGTGGGATGAGGATGTGGTTAGCAAGATCCTGTTCCGACAGCGGCGCCTGTCCCCCTCCCCACACAGCCCCCGCCAGCCCCTCCCTGTCACCAAATGTGCGGGCCAGGCCCCAGGGGGAAGCCATGTGCAGTAAAAAGGTGGAAAACCCTCCTGGGAGGATGGACGGTGAAATTAAGGTCTCCTCAAAGCACAGGTTGAACCCATCCATCACTTCCCTTGGCTGTCCCAGCACCACTGCAGTGCATCGGCCCCTCTCTCTTCAATTCAGATCAGGATTCACGAGTTAGACCCTTCCTGGGAAGAGGTTGGGAACAAATCAACCAGATGTCCCTCACCAAAAGTAGGGTGGGGGCAAAAGCCTTTGCACCAGCAGCTGCCTGCCAGCAGCAAAAACAGAGCTTCAGGACAGCCAAAGCCCCAGGGAGATCCAGGCGCATCCCCAGCGATTGCTGACGTAAACGGAACAGGACAGGGAGGAACATTTCCAAATGGGAATCCATCCACAGCTTGAGTTTATTTCTGCATGGAAATAAATATCTGAATTGTGAGGGACCCATGCAGTGCTCAGGAGGTGGAGGAGGAGGAGGGTTGTTTGTGGTTGGTTTTTTTTCCAGAAATATCGATGATTCGCATGGATGCGGTCTGGACCTGCCGCAATCGGATATCGGTTACTAATCCCCCAGCGTTCCCAACTGCTCTGGTTTATCTGTGCTTGGACAAGATAAGGTCAGAAGAGTTGGGAAACCTCCCAAAACAGAGCCAAGAGCGCCAACCACTATTGCCGTTGAATGAAAACCAAACACAAGCGAAACAAATACAAATCAATACAGACCTAAACCCAAAGGAGAGGAAGCAGCTCCGTCACCTCCCCCAAACCACAGTGAGGTGTGAGCCTGCAGCACAGCCATGTACTAGAAAGCAAAGGGTTTTTCCAGGGTTAAAAACCCCTTCCTATTGACAGAGATTATTAGTGTTGATACCCCAGCCAGGCAGGACTCTCTCCTTTGCATTGTTTTTTTTTTTTTTTCCCAGTGACCTGGGATTCCCCCTTTTCCCCCTACACTAATGATTTAAAATTTCCCTTCCCTCCCCTCACTCTGAGCCACTGGCTTGGGATTTCCCTCCCCTCCTCTGGAGACTTGTGACCCGGAGTCCCTGCCCATCAGATATGCTGCTACTCCTCCTGCAACCTCTCCAAACACAAAGAGGGGGGAAACAAAAATCCCACTCCCAGCTATCAGCTTCTTCAGGCAGCCGTTTCCCTTGGAAAAATGTGGCCCCACATCTTTCAGTGGCTTATGGAACTGGTTTGGGTTTCCTGGGGAAAAAAATGCATTTATTTGTCTGGGGTTTCCTATCAGACAACCCTTCTATTGTAGTCCACCTTCCTGTATGTTTTTTTCCCCTTCTGATACGCCTGCAATGGGTCCTGTCCCACTTCCAAAGGCTGCCTTGTGTCCAGGGGGAAAAGAAGCAGGACAGCTCTGGGATGCAGCCCAGCAGACGGTCCTCTGGCTTCCCAGCAGAGCCGGTGTTTTTCACTGGAGTGATCTGCTGCCGAGCAAACTGTGTGCTGGGGAAGGCGGCAGCCCTGGCGGCCGGGGTTAAACATCCCCAATTAATCGCGCCAACTCCGCACGGAGCCAGCCGCAGTCACAGCTCAGCAACCCACAGGGTACATCCTCTGCCCAGAGGAGCCTCAGCCTAATTACTTTTTTTTTTCCCCTCTCCCTGTATCTCAATGTCACCTTCCTTGTAGCCATCGGGCAAATGAGAGCTGCAGCCCTCTGCACGCCCCAGAGTGCAGATGTGTCCTCTGCGCGACTGCTTCCCGCTTGGGCCTGACGGGGAGGTTGCACAATGATGCTCTGGAGCCATGGAGCTGTCTGTTATCCCAGGAGAGGCTGCCCGCTCCACTTCCCTCTTCCTTTGAGGACCCCCAGGGGGATCAGGGTCTTTGGGACTTGCCAGAAAATCACACCACAGAACAGCAATCACCACCGAGGGCAGCAAGGGCAGAGCAGATCCTCTCCAAGGGCAGAGCAGATCCTCCCTCTGTCGAATCCCTCCTCCCACCATCAAGGAGAACTGCAAAATAAAACATCTGTGTCTGCCAGCAGGCACTGACTGCCTCTGTTCCTGCTGATCTGTGCCCCTTCCCTCTTGTAAGGACCTTCCTCCAGCCGCCTCGTCCTTCACCTGATTTTTGGGGAGCCTGGAGTCCTGGAGAGATCATCCATGGACACAGGCATAACAAGAAAGATTACAGGGAAAGGCTGCTGGAGAAAAGTTCCTTTTAATTTGACTCACTTATACAAGTAACGAGGACTCTAGCAATCCAGCACCTCTCTAGTCCTGCAATTGAACAACCCCTCTTTCGATCCAGGTAAGCTCTCAGCACCCCTGGCAGTCTCAGGGATTCACCCTGCAGAAGGCAATGCCACCTTTACCCAGTTTCACTTCCCGTTTTCACCTTCATTAAATAACCGATTACTCATGCACTGCAAAGAGGAAAGTTAATTTTCTCCAAAACAATTATTCTCAATAGTCTCCCTGGATTATCACGTTGCATTTGCTCATTTATGCCATATCTGATGGCATTTTTTACCATTTTTGTCCGGATGCCCTGTCAGTCTGCACTGCACACAGGCCCTGCACTGTTAGAAACCCAGCTGAGAGTATGGCTGTGGCACAGAACCAGCTCTGCTAGACAGCGAGAGCCACAACCCCCAGCAGAAGCTTTGATCAGGCCTCCCTCCTTCCTATATAAGTGCAAGGCTAAGGACACCTGCTGTGTCAGCTCCACTGGGAGCATCCAAGCCTTCTTGGCAAGGAGCAGTCACCCCTCATCATCTTTTTTGTTTTCTTTTAATACCTCAGAGCTGCCTCCATAGGTCACCACGTCACAGGGCTAAGCCTCGTGTCATCGGTTCCCTTTGTGCCTCTCAGTGAAACCCCCAAGGATTTGTAAAAAATTGGGTTCAGGACAAACACAGAGAGGCCATGAGTGGGTAGGATTTGATGTAAACGCTCACTGCCCACCACCACCCTGAATATTTAGCTACAGACCAGTGTTTTGTATCACTGTTGCTGTCTTAACCCTCTTA
>JAWWES010000006.1:28952543-29020688 GCA_035583135.1 Lophotriccus pileatus
TCAGTGAAACCCCCAAGGATTTGTAAAAAATTGGGTTCAGGACAAACACAGAGAGGCCATGAGTGGGTAGGATTTGACGAAAACCCTCAGGATTTGATGTAAACCCTCACTGCCCACCACCACCCTGAATATTTAGCTACAGACCAGTGTTTTGTATCACTGTTGCTGTCTTAACCCTCTTAAAATCACCACTGAAAATTTTCAATTTTCACTGAAAATGCAACCAAGGAAGAAAAACACCAAAGCTTCTGAAACCCTTTATCACTTCCTCTTTTAGCTGTAAAACTTTTTCAGGGGGGAGGGGGGGAAATCCCCTCTGCTTTCATAAACCCAAATTCAAACCAGTGCAGCTCTTCCCCCAGAGGAAAAGCCACCAAACACATACTCTTTGCACCAGGCTGGTATATGGGATCACTCACACACCCCCCTGTGCGTGTACACACACGCCACAAAGATTTTCCTGATAGAAGTTCCAGGGAGCCCAGCTCTTTCCTGCAGACAGATGGGATTTTGACGAGTTGGCATTTTTTTTTTTTGGTGCAGGAGTGTTTCATCAGATCTTTCCTGACCAGTTCTGCAGCTGTGTGCTGTGCACCCAGCACTCCTCTCCCGGGAGGAATAGGTTAGCTGAGCATTCCAAAAAGCTCCTGAAACTGTCCCCACTGCTTCCAAGCCCAAAATCAGAGCTTCCCACAAGGCACAGGCCCTCCTTCTGAAAAATACATAGCAACACAGTCGGAGTGGCTTTCAGGTGAAAATCTAAATCATTTAATACATCACATAAATTAATTTCCAGCATCAAAGACCAGGTTGTCTTTTTTTTTTTATTCCTGGAAAGTTTACAACTTCCCTAAATTTCAGTAAATAAACCACCTTACCTTCAGCCTTCAACAGTTCTGTGAAGCTTTACACTTTTTCACAAATGGACTCGATGACCTTAGAGGTCTTTTCCAACCTAAATGAGCCTGTAAAAAAAAAAAAGAAACCCTTTTCAATTCAGTGAATAAAGTGCTCACATAATTTATTAAAGGATTTCTGAAATTCCTAGCTGCTAAGAGGCTATGGGAGCTTTTCCCTTTCTCATTCCCAGTGCCATGAATATTTCAGGCGATGCACATGCAGAAGTCATGGGAGGATCATGAGGCTTTGGGGAGTTACAAGGCCTCTGGGGGACAGGGACAGACAAACTGGCCCAGTGACTCCTTGGCACTCTGTTTGTTCCTGGAGGGAACCTCCCATGCTCAGCACACGTTTGGCAGGGACACCCCAAAACCTGCCGGCATGGGAATACCATCCAGGACGCGGCAAGGAAGGGCCAGCAAACGCCAGCCCTAAAGCTGCCACCTATTGCACCACACCTGCTGTGGGGCTGGCCGGGGCAGGAGGAGGATTCCTCACCCCCCAAAACTGCAGAAACCGGTTCAACACGTGCCGCAGCCTTCCCACCCCACACCGGTGAGGAAAGCTGCTGGGATTGCAAAAGCCAGCTCTCCGGTTCCCATGCTGAGGAGTCACCTCTGCCAGTGGGGTTTGTGCCCATTCCCCTCAGTGAACTGGCACTGCCTTTGCTCGGGATGCTGGACCACTGCCACGTTCGGGAAGCGCAGGCAGGGGTGTGCACTTTGGTCAAAATTCGGGGCAATCCTCCCGGCCAAGCCTCTGCAAAATCAATCGTTGTGCCAGAGTGTCCCATGGGAGTGAGGCAGGGACATCCATACGCAGAGGGATCTCTGCTGTGTGGATGTGGATGGGCACATCCCCCAGCACGCTGCAGGTTCCCTTCCCCTCCTGCCAGCTGCTCCAAGCCCAGGGCTACCTGTGCTCGCAGCTGTCAGAGCCCAGAGATTTAGGAGAGGTGGGAGTCAGGGAGGGAGGGATCCTCGCCCTGGGATGGACAAAAGCCAAGTGGTACAGGGCTGTTCTCACCCTGCACAAGGCTGGAGGAAGGAAGCGGTGCCTGTGCCTTCCTGGGGCAGGAAGGGCAGCAGGAGCCGAGCAGACTGCCTGTTGCTCCCTCCTTTTTTCTCCCACGCTGGCTGGGAGCACAGCCTGGATGAGCTGCTCCTCCTGGGAACCGTAGTGGGGACCCCAGCCCAGGGCAGGATGGGACCTCACAGTGCCAAGACTCTGGCACGTAGGGTGAGAGGGATATGGGGCCTCAGAGTGCTGCAGGGAGAGCTGTTGGAGCTTCCCTGTGGCTGGAAGTTTCCCCTTCTTCTTGGCAAGTGCATGTTACTCCTTTTATCAACTAGGATAGCGGATAAGCACTAAGAAGGCTGCTTTTTGTTCTTTTTTTTTTAAATTAACATTATTAATCCACATAACTCGAGGAATGGGACATACACCCCCTTCTGCACTGTACTGCTGGTGACTCAGTCTGTGGACTGTTGTGGGAAGGCATTAAGTAGGAATATGGAACCTCCTCTGTCGTGATAGGGCTGCTGAGACTAGGGCATCGAGGGAGGTGATCCTACCCTTCTACTCAGCCCTGGCGAGGCCACAGCTGTGAGCAGTTCTGGACCTCACAGTACAAGAGGGAGACATGGATCTCCTGGAGCAGGTCCAGTGGAGAGCTACTGAGTTGGTCTGGAGAATCTCTCTTAGGAGGAAAAGCTGAGGGAGCTGGGCATGTTCAGCCTCGAGAAGAGGTGACTGAGAGAGGACCTCATCAGTGACTGTCAGTGTCTGAAAGGAGGGGGCAGAGAATGGACCAGGCTCTGCTCGGTGGTGCTGATCCATAGGACAAGAGGCCACGGGCAACGGGCAGACACTGATCCACAAGAAGCTCTACATCAACATGAGGAAGAACTTTACGGTGCACTGAAACAGAGACCAGGGAGCGTGTGGAGCCTCCCTCACCGAAGATATTCCAGAACCGCCTGGACACAATCCTGTGCCATGTGCTCTGGGATGACCCTGCTTGAGCAGAGAGGTGGGAGCAGATGACGCGGTGTGGTCCCTTCCCGCCTGACCGGTTGTGTATGCGATTATGCGGGTGTGAGGGGCCCCGGGACGACCTGTCGGAGCTTCCCTGGCAGAGCCGGGACCGCTCCACGATCCCACCGGGAATCACCACCGCGCGCCACGGCGCGGTGACGTCACCGACCACGCCCCCATACACTGAGGGGGCGTGTCCTGGAGGGGGCGTGTCGGGGGCGCGGCCTGGCGGAGGGGGCGGGGCTTGCGGGCGGCCGTGGCGTGAGGCGGCGGCAGCGCCATGTCGATGGAGGACCCCTTCTTCGTGGTGAAGGGGTGAGCGCCGCCCGCGGGGGGCTCCGGAGCGACCGGGGAAGGGGCCGCGGGCGCTCCCGGGCGCGGAGCGGGCAGGCGCGGCCGCCCCGCAGCGCGGGAGGCCCGCGGCGAGGGGAGCGATCGGCGGGCGGGGGGTCTCGGGGGGGGGGGGAAAATGGCGGCCCGGCCCCCCCGCGCGGCCCCGGCGCGGAGTGTGGGCCCCGCGGGGCTCCGGCGGGCCGCGGGAGGTGCCCGGGGCGGGCGGGCAGGGGCCGGGCCGCGGCTGGGCCTCCCCGCGCTCTGCACGGACACCCCGGCCCCAGGCAGCGGGCACCGAGGGGCCGGCGGGTCGGGGCTGGCAGCCCCGGGAGGGCCGCGGTGTCCCTGGGGGAAGGGGGAGAGGAGCGGGGACCGGGCTGTGGGACGGACAATGGCCGTGAGAGGAAGCGAGCGGAGAGGAGACGGAACACAGGCGAACACAGAGGTGGTCAAGGGAAAGCTGTGCATATAAGGGTGAAAGTAGCTCCGTGGGAGCCGCTGGAGAGGGTCCAGCAGAGGCCACAAAGATGATTTGGGGTCTGGGGCATCCCTGTAATGAGGAGAGACAGCAGGAGCTGGGCCTGTTTAGTCTGGAGAAGAGAAGACTGAGAGGGCATCTCATCAATGCACATAAATATCTCAAAGGCGGGTGCCAAGTGGATGGTGCCAGACTCTGTTCAGGGGTGCCCAGCAACAGGATGAGCAGCAATGGCCGTGAACTCAAACACAATGAGTTCCACCTCAATTTAAGGAAGAACTTCTTTCCACTGAGGGTGGCAGAGCCCTGGAACAGGCTGCCCAGGGAGGTCGTGGAGTCTCCTTCTCTGGAGACATTGCAAACCCACCTGAACACGTCCTGGACACATCCTGGACACACACCTGCTCCAGGTGACTGTGCCTTGGCAGGGAGGTTGGAATGGATGATCTCCAGAGGTCACTTCCAGCTCCAGCTGTTCTGTGATTCTGTGAAAGCACTTCAGTCCCAGAACACAGCCACCTTCAGCGTTGACTGGGGGATGGTCTTCTGGTCCATATCACACTGTAACAGTGCCGAGGCACTCCAGAGGGTCTCGTAGGGGAGTGGTGGGGAAAGCCACGGGAGAGCAGGAAGTGTGGGAAGGGATGCTGCTGCAGCCAGGGAAGGCGAGTCCCTCTGCCAGGTGGAACTGGTGCTAAGGGGAAAAAATAGGAGTCGCCTTGGGTGGGGAGCAAATGTCCTGTCAGACTTTCCAGAGAGGTTCCTGCGGCGTTTGGGGAAGGGCAGGGAGGGGAGAGGGGATGTGCTGCCGCTCCCAGACTTAATTATTACCTGGCAGGTCTGAGGGGCTGGCGGTGGTGGAGCCAACCAGAGTTGCATTTACCTTGCTTTCCTGGTGTCTGTAACTCTTCCCATCGGAGAACATGCAGCTCTGCTTTATGTTCCTGCTTCTGGGTACTTCCACAACTGTGTTCAGATGAAAAAAAAAAAGAAAAAACAAAAACCTCACACAAAACCAAAAGCACTGCTGGCAAGTAGTGTAGGGAATGAAGTTTTCCAGACCCTTGGTGTGGGTTGCTGACTTTAGGGCACGAGATGTGGCAGACTGGGAGCCGTGGGCGTGCGGGAAGAGGAGGGGCACTGAGAACTGCAGCTCAGATAGCAGTTTGAGGACTTCAGGCCCTGGTGTCACGTAGAGAGCTGCAGTCCTGGCACCCCTGCAGGGTGTGGGCTCATCTCCTCTGTCCTGAGCTTTCCCTGGTGTTAGCCTGCTTTCCTTCACGGGGGTGAAACACCTGCATCTGACATGGGTGCTGTGTCCAAGCTCATGGTGGCCACCTTTCACACCAGCACAGTCTGGTTTCGACTTCATTCCTCATCCCAGCTCCCTGTGAACCTGGGGGAGCAGTTCACAGCTCAGGATCCCAGAGTTTGTAAATACAGATGACCACACTGAGGGCCCACCACCCAAATTTACAAACCTGCTTGCCCCAGAGCAGTGCTGTCAGCAAAGCCTTCCCCTGCTGTGAATGCACTCGTCTCCAAAAGAGCTTAGAGCAGCAGAAAAAACTTGTGTTCCCTAAGCCAGCGTAGTAGGGCTGTGTATTTTTTTAAATGCTGAATTAAAATAAACAGTGCTGCACTCAACAGTCTGCCTGGCTGTGTTGTGGGGACAGTTCCTGTAACTCCGTGTGCCCTTGGGGTATCTTACGTGGGTAGTCAAGAGCCTTCAGAGGAAAACTGTTGAGAGGAATGCAAAACATGGATTGCCAAAGAGCTGCCTCTTTCAGACCCTCTGCCCTGGCTTGCCTGTGTGACACTTCCCCTGAAGAAATAGGTCCCTGCATTAATAGCTGTAAGTTGTTGCTGCTCAGCACTTTGTGCTGCAGCAAAAGACAGGATTGTCCAGGAGGTAGGGCAAATCCTTATTTTACAAAACAAATAACTGTGTGAAGGAAAGATGTTTGGGAGGAAGCCGTGGCTTCCCTGCTCAGCTGGACATGGGACAGTCCCAGTGTCACTGCTGCAGTGCAGCTGATGGTAATTCCTTGGCCTCTCTTCCCTCACCCCGGCTGCAGGGAGGTGCAGAAAGCTGTGAACACTGCCCAGGGGCTCTTCCAGAGGTGGACAGAGCTCTTGCAGGATCCCTCCATCGCCACAAGAGAAGAAATTGACTGGACCACAAATGAGCTCAGGAACAACCTGCGGAGCATCGAGTGGGACTTGGAAGACCTGGATGAAACCATTAATATCCTTTCTGTGGTCCTTTGGAGGTAGGGGCTTGCAGTTCCCAAGTTGTACTAAATCCCCAAGTACCAGTGCTTGCCATTTTTTGCAGAAATCAGGACTGTTTGGGATTGAATTTTACATTTACATTGGCTCTTCTCAAACCGCAGGTGAGAAATTAAGGCAAGGATTTTCCCTTTGCCTTTTTGTTTCCCTTCTTGCAAGAGATATTCTAAGACGCTTTGTTCTAGAAAGCCTATTGTGTTGTATGAATCTGGATTTCTGCGGAGTCAGTCATACTCTAGGCTGGCTTCCAGAAATACTCCTTTTCCCTTGTGTTCATCTGAGCGCTCCTGAAAGCGCTGCACAGCATCACAGAACCCAAAAAAAAAAAAAAACATGGAAAAAGAGGAACCTACCGCACGGTGCGTTCCTGCCATGCCTGTTCTTCCGTCCAGCGTTCCGTACTGTGCTGATCAAATTTTGGGAACAGGCACAAGAACAATGGCCACTTGGCACGCTTGGGGTTTTGTGTGTCCGTGTGTGTGTGTATCCAACACCGCTTCCAGGCACTCCTTGACTCGCTGCCCACGCATTGTTGAGGCAAACCCGCGGAAATTCAACCTGGATGCGACGGAGCTGGGCATCAGGAAAGCCTTCATCACCAGCACACGGCAGGTGGTCAGGGTAAGGAATGTGGGCTTGGGGTCAGAGGTGGGGAAGGCAGGAGGGTGGTTAGCTGGCTGAAAAAAGGCAAGCTTGGGAGCAGAGAATAAACCTGCTACCTGCTCTGTCCAAGACTTCCTCCTCTTCCCTGTGTGCTCCCGCCTGGAGCTGCCCAGGTGGGGTTGGGGATGTGGGTGTCTCATGGCATTCCCTCCTTTTCTGCTGTTGTCCCTGGAAATCTTCACACCTCTATTGCAACACTGACCCTGGGAACTGGGGGGGAAGAGTAAAGACCCCTCTGTGATGCAGGGGAGGCTGGAGCCTCCCTTCAGAGTTGAGGGAAATCACAGCTGTCCTGACCACTTGTAGCACTAGTTTTCAAAAACAGGGAGATGACTTTGAACACTGGCAGATAGTTAAAGCCTGCTGTTATTGACATGGTGACTTCAACTTTCTACCCCTGAAAAATAGTCCAAGCAACCACTAGATTTATTTTTAGCTCAAGGACTTTTTTTTTAGTTTAAGCTCACACTTCAGAAGCAAAAAGCGGATTTTAACAACTTGGTAGCAATAAAAAGAGAAGAAATGTCTTCCCCAAATCCTCACTGCCTGGTAACAAGCTGCTGGTTAGGAAGTTTTCTCTCTATTAATAGCTACGCTGAGTTTCTGCTGCCCCTCATGACTGATGTTCCTGCTCCACAGAAAGCCCTGCTGAGGCTGGCAGCAGGCTTGTTACCCCACCTGCAGTCCTGTGGTCTGGATGCAGTTTCTAAGGCTTACCTGGGAACTGATCCCGAAACCGCGCTGGCCCCAGGCATGTGCTCACTGCCTTGCCCCTAGTGTGGTCCACTCCCAAACAGGCAGGATCAGGCAAGTCTGCTCGCTGGTCCTCTTTCCCTGGCTGAAAACTGCTGGCTAATGGGTTTTGGAGCAGTGTCTCCCGCTGGTAAATGAAACTGGTGAGTGGTGGTGTGCAGCTGACTTCCAGTTTTCGGGAAATTCATGATGTGCAGGCATTATTAGCCCAGTGAGCATTATTAGCCAGTGAGAAGTAACACAGGCATTATTAGCCAGTGAGAAATAACCAACGGGATCTGGTGCTCTTGGGTGATGAGTTGCACATCTCTGAATAGTAAAACACACCTGAATGCTGTGGTGACATTAGAACTGTGCTGGTGGATCAGCCTCTGGCAGATCACGTTGACTGCTTGCTAATCTATAAAAACTAAGCTAAGTTACATTGAGATGTGGGAGCCTTCTGTGGGCAGTGACCTTCTGCAGGAATTCCACAGCAAAAATTAATGGGTAGGAGAAAACATAGGCACAGACAGAGAGGATGGCCACGGGACTGGAAACCAACCTCATCCTATGCAATATAAAACCTGGGAACAAAGCACAGGGGGTTGCAGTCTTCCAAGGCCTTAACAAACATTACTCTTCCTTACACTCCATCAGTGGGAATGTTGGTTTATTATACAAATCAAAGTGTTTCTAGTTGTAATAGAGCAAAATGAGCAGTAAATAAGGAATATTTTCAAAATATCCCATTGGCATTGGTTTTAGCATTAGTAGAACAATATGAACTGCAGTGAAACTTTCTATGATGCCTATCCAGACTCTTCAAAACTGTACCTTCTCAAAGAAAACCTCCCTTCCCTCAGTCCCCCTATAGAAGCCTTGCTGAGTATAGACAGCCCTGTAACACCCTGGAACTGCCTGTCACCTCAAATCCAATGCTCACACGCTGCTTCTTTTGTTGAACAAACAGGATATGAAGGATCAGATGTCGAACTCCTCCATGCAAGCGCTGGCTGAAAGAAAAAACAGGCAGGTGAGAACCAGAAACAGGCGATATAGATCTGTTACAATGTATATCCTGTCTGTAGTTGATTCCCTTACAAACCTTTGTTCTGGGAAGGGGCTTGCACATGGCAGCCGAGCTGTGTCTTTGGGCTGTGTCTGTTTGGCTGGCCTGGGAGAGCTGGTTCTTGCAGGCACGTCGCTGCCACCCTTTTCCAAGTCCATCTCTCAGAGCAGTCAGTCAGCAGCTGCCATCTGTCTGTGTCTTCAGATCTAGTTGTGTACAACTGTCAGCGTTGCATCATCCCTTGGAAAGGGAAATCTCCCTCCTCCTCGGCGGGAGACCGCCTCAGAATCCATGTCAGTGAATGTAATCCTGCTCTCTGCTGGATTTAGGAGCCAGGATGGTGCAATATCCTTTTGCACAGCTGCCTCTTATAATAGCCGTGTGAGAAGATGGAAGAAGCTCAAGGAGTCTCAGGTTCTGCACTTGTAATCTAAGGAACAGAATTAGATGCAGCTTGTGCTCCTTCCTGGCTGACAGGGAGGCTGTAAGAAGATCCCAGAGCTGAATTCCAGAGCCATCTCAGTAAAGCTGGTGTGCACAGTTAACGTGTCTGTCCTGCATCAGCCTTAACACCCGTGGCAAAAACAAACTGCAACAAGCCACTGAGAAGCAGAGAGCTGGTTCCTGAGCTTGTCTCAGGGCTAATTGATGTGCTTGGCAAACACTCGAGGCAGCAAAGTCCCTGACGCCCTTGCTCAAACAAGCAAGCCTGTAGCTTTCCCTGGGATTTGTTGTTTCCCTTTGCACAAGGATCCTGCTGGCTGTGGGAGACCATATGGCCCAGCTCACGCGGCGACATCTGGTCAGGAAAACTGACTTCCCCTTGCTGCCTTCCTCTCCCTTCCCAGCCCTTTGCCTTCCCTCCAGCCCACAGGGCTCGTGCTGGGCTGCAGAGGCTGCTGGACTCCATGTCTGAGGAGCTGCTAGTGCTGACCTGACCCTCACAGCTAAGGCTGGCAAACAGGGGCCTTTCTATTGAAGCTGCTGCAGAACTAGTGCACAGCATTAAATCCACAGTAGCTGCCCTCGCCAGAACCTGGAGGGAACCAGGGGTTCACTCATTGTCACAGGGGCAGACAGAGCCAGATGTCCTGCTGGCTTCCTGCATGGTCAGACTGTCAGCTTTCCTCACCTCTTCTTGAACCTTATGAGGCAAATTAACCTTAGAGACCATCTTGTTTTCAACCTGACAGAGCAACCTGGTCATTGTCTTGCTTTTCTTTACAACTACTCCGTCGTCCCCTCCTGTCCATGAACAGGGGCTGCAGGATGGTCTCGTTACAAGTCAGCCTTGCCTCCACACTGATGGGCAGAGCTCCTCCCTACCCCATCCCTAGTGCTGCAGGGTGCAGCTCCTCACCTGCAGGTTATGTTCATTGTCCAGCATCTGTTGCTTGTGTTACTCCACTTCCAGGGACCAGACATACTCAGCTGGAAAGCCACGTCTCTGCTGGCTCTGCACAAGCTTTTCTCTGTCCAGGCTGTAGGGCAGGGAGCAAGTGTAACCTTGTAAGCTGGCAGCTGAACTGCCTGCTGGAGGGACAGGCAGCCTGGATCATAGAACATAAGCATACAGCACTGCTCTGGTTATATTGCACTATCTTACTGTCAGCTCAACTGGTTAAGTACTTTATCCAGACCCTCTTAAGCCCCTGTCATTAGCAGCACAGCGCTCAGTTCGAGCTGTACATCTGTTAACACAATATATCCGCATACTTCCCAGCTCACAAGTCCCAGCACACAGTGCTGTGCCTCTTAAGCAGGCCTATGCTAGTCTTTTGTGCTGTGCAGACCTCCTGCCATGCTCCAGCTCTCCTGCTGCTGGAGAGGCATGTCTGCAACACGAGGCTGCAGAGACTTCCCAGGCTGGCATTTTGGCACTGTATTGGTTTAGTCCATGACAGCAGTTTGGCTGAGTAGCAACAGAGCAGGAGGAAAGGGGTGCTCCGTGTGTGTGTGTGTACAGGAGTGTTGCCTCGTCTGCCTTCCAGCTACACCCTGCAGACGGGCTGTGAGCAGACACAAGGGTGTTGCTAAGGGCTCTCTGCATCTGTTTAGGCACTCCTGGGAGACAGTGGGAGTCAGAGTTGGAGCTCTGGACCTGACAAATACAGCCGTCTGGACCGGGAGCTGCAATTAGCAAACTCACACTTCATCGAGGAGCAGCAAGCGCAACAACAGGTAAGGCAGCTGGCACCACGAGGAATAAATGGCTCTGCTGCCAAATGGGTGCCCGGGGGGATGAGGTACAGACAGTGAGAGCCAAAAAAAATATCCAGTCCTTGGCTGGTCTGGATCCAGGAGCCTGACAGTCGTCCTCTTTGCTCGTGGCATGTATCCGTGCATGCATTTACTGTACAGCACAGCTTTGAATGCATCTTGGCACTGAGCTTGTAACCCTTGAGGTATGAGGCTTCTGCTCTGTTTAGAAGGCAGTCAGCACAATCTGGAAGATGTAGCATTCAGAGCTGTAATAGTACAAGGACTGCTGAAATCCTTGGAAGAGTAGAAAGACTGCAAACAGAAAAGAGCCTGTTTCCCTTACACAACTTACCCTGGTTAAAAAGTGTTTGCTGTTGTTGTTGTGCATCTCCCTCAGAACAGGCTGGGAGTAGGAGCACGCGCCTGCTTCCTTTTCCTGCCTTTGTCACTGTGAGATTAGTGAGAAAGCCCGGGCTTTGGGAGAACCCCTGGCGAGGCACTTCCCAGCTGACACTTCCCAGCTGACGGGAGTTTGCCTGGAGAAGTGCCCGAGCTGGGCACAGACCATGTGCAGCAGCCCAGCCAACTATAGGCCTTTACTCAGGCAGCTTCTCAGAGGTGGCAAACTCTGCTAAATCTCCTGACCTGTGATGCCTCCCCAGCTTCCAGAAGTGTTTTACCTACTGACTCTAGGAAGATAAATAGATTCAGAAATAGGTAACTAGGGTAAGTCTAATCCTTAGCATGACTCTGTCCTTAAAATGACTTAAAACATCAGCAGACTTATTCCTTTGGCACATGAAGCCAGGCTGGCTATTTTTAGCTATAGAAGCTGCAACAGCCTCTTACTTGCATTAACCCCTTGTTAGCTGAAGCATGCTCCAGATTTCCCAGGCACAGCATCAGCATGGCTCCCAGGTGTCCTCTGCCATACTTGCTTACCTTGCCAAGGTTTTGATGACCAGTCCGTGTGGCTTCCTACAGTCACTCTAGCTGTGGGTGCGGCATGGCTGGATTTGCGGGGATGTGTGGAAGGCTGCAGCCTGCAGTGCCACGGGGATGCCATGCCATGGAGGCTTTCCTGTGGCTGTCAGCTCTCCAGCATTTCTTAGGAATGTGGTCCTCGTTCCTGGTGGCTTAAGTCTGAGCCCAGGCCTCACAGCTGATGTTGGGTGAGCAGCAAGTGACTGTCCACTGGATCAGCTGGTTCCAGCCCAGCTGCAGGAGGCAGACCTGTAACTGCCCGTTTCCCTTCTCTCTGGCCCCAGTTGATTGTGGAGCAGCAAGATGAGCAGTTGGAGCTGGTCTCTGGCAGCATCGGGGTGCTGAAGAACATGTCCCAGCGCATTGGTGGGGAGCTGGAGGAGCAAGCAGTGTAAGTGTGGGGTGTGGCAACAAAAACCCGGTGTGGGGTTGGCTGCAGCACAGCTGGAGGTCCTCAAACACTTCTCTCTGCCCTTGTTAGGGCCTTGAATTTACTGGTCCCTCAGGCAACCTCTCCCAGCCAGCCTTTGGAAAACATTTTGTACTGTAATCTGCAGGGATCCAACTGCAGCCTCCCTCATTTGAAAGCCTGGACCTAGGGCAGGCTTAGCTGCCAGCTTACCTCTCTTTCCTCCTCTCTTCTTTCCACATGCTCCCCCTCAGGCAGCCAGCAGGCAAATAAGGGAGGGAGATGCTCTGTAAGGGGGGATACTGAGCACTTCCCAACTCCACAGGGTTTTGTGCTGACCCTGGATAACTGCTGGAGCTGGGAGTTCTCAGCTCTGCCTTGCCGCCCTGAAACACACAACACAGAACTGCTCTTCATCATTAAAGCTAAAAATAGCCCTCACCCACGCAAAGGGTTAAAGGGCAGCTCGCAAAGTCATTTGCATCCAGCCATTTACATATAAATTAGATTTCTCTCCCAGTTCTTGTCCTTTGCGAACAAGTTCCCAGTTGTGCAGGCTAACAGCAGTGCTTCCAGAGAGGCTTGAAGGGTTCTTGCCTAAAAACCCTCCTTGTTTGGCTGGTAGGAGTCTGGAGGGCCATGTCACTTGTGGTGTCCTCTGTGATGGAGAGGGGGGACTTTAAACCCACCCCCTCTGTGAAGCCCCGCAGTGTGAGAGTCCTCTGCTCTCGCAGAAGAGGTCAGTGTGGTGTGTCTGTTTTCAGATAATCACACAGGCCATCAGTGCTTGCTAGGCTAGCACACAACTACCACAGTGAGGTTTTTACAACTCTTCCTTTTTCCCCACTGAATGAAGGTTTAACAGGTGCCCCAGAACTCCAGATGAAGGAAGCTGTCCTTTTAAACACATTAAGCTTTAAATTCCCACTGGCTGGAGACAATTGGATTTGTACCTTGATTCTGAATGTGCAATGGCATTGACAAAGCATGGATTCAGGAAGGCTTTCAGATTCAGTACAGTTGCTGGGTGGAAGAAGTAGAGGGGTAACTTCCACGCAGAGCTTAAAAAGCACCTTCAAAGCAATTGCAGATCTCATTCCCGCTTGATACATGACTGAAACAAGATTTTAGCTTCCACTGCAAGCCTTGAACAAGAAAAGAGATTTAAAGTCCAAGCTGGCACCTAGATCTAACCAGTCCTTGCTAATCACAGATTATGAATGAGACTTTCCTCTTGTAAGGAGGAAAGTCCCTCCCCTCACCTTGCAGATGCGTGAGAGCTCAGCCGCGAACACACAGCAGGGATCAGTCTGACTGGAGTCCCAAATTAATTCCCGCTTCCCACCAAAGCAGAGCTGCTGCTTCAGCAGGTTTTTTCTCCCCCTGGGTGCTTCCAGGAGACTGAGGCATGCTCGTTTTCTCTGTCCAAAGTGTGATACTCTGATCCCATCAGTGTTTTGATCAGTGTGTGTGAGCTCACTGCGAAATCCCAAAGGGATGTGCCACCTGCTGACCAGTGTCCTGCTTCTGTGTCCCCAGGATGCTGGATGACTTCTCCCACGAGTTAGACAGCACTCAGTCGCGGCTTGATAACGTCATGAAGAAGCTCGCCAAAGTGTCTCACATGACGAGTGGTAGGTCCTGGGAAGTGGGATCCAGTCCTGGAAAGGCAGGGATAAGCCCTCGGATCTTCGGGCTGGGACACTTTGTGCTCCCACCCACCCCGCAGAGGGGAGGGAGCAGCTCTCAGTGCTGGAACCAGGGAGAAGACTTCCAAGCCCGGCAGCTGCCTTTGTTTTATTTACAGATGCCTTTCTATTTATGCCGCTACTGCTGGGAAAATCCCCCTCTAGCTGGTAGGAGGGGAAGCTCTGCCGCCTCCTGATCTGCTGCAGTTTCCCGTGCTGCCTGTGGAACAAAAGCTGTCAAGGTGCCATTAGCCCTGGTCACCGTGTGTGGCTTCCCCCACACCGGAATGCCTGCGGCAAGCCCCTTCCCAAATCCCACCTGCCCTCGGGCTGCTGGCGCCTGCAGGCCTGTCGTCAATCAGATCTCTCTCAGCTGGTGGAGGATAGGGCTAAATTCTGTGCTGAACCCACAGAGAAGTCCTTATAAGGCTGTGCCTGCAGCCGGTGGGCTGGCGGGGCGCCACGGGCAGAGCAAACAGGAAGCCCGGCGTGCCTGTCGGGAAGTCCCCGCCGCCAGCTCGCCTCTCCCAGCGCTGGCAGAGCGCCCGGCGTCGCCTCCTCCAGTACCCCTCTCCTGTGGGTGCTCAGGTACCTTGTGAAGGCAGCAGCCAACCAGGAGGAAAAGCATTCCTGCTCTGCAGGATTAGGCTGTCCAGGGGATTTATATGAGGTGGTGGGAATACAGCCCTAGAGAGACCACTTGGAGTGCTGACAGCGCACTTTGGGTCACCAGTAGTCCAGCAGCAGCACAACCGCTGGCAAGCCCTGTGTATCTGCCCTTTCCTTTGGGAAAACCCATGAATCATTGCAGAGTGTTTCTGAGTGTTGTGAAAAGAGCATTTCTGCTGGCATCTCATATACCAGGGACTACCAGGAGGGCTCTTCCCAGCGTATCTGCTGAGCCCAGGAGTTGGGGAGTGCCAGCAGCCAGCAGTTCCCACTGCTGCGCCATTGTCTCAGAGGAGCAGACAGCAGCTCTCAGAGGCAATGCAGTGTTGAGCCAATGAAGTGTAAAGATGTCCAGTTAAACCTTATTATTCCTGGCCCTCTCCTAAGGGGAGCTGCCACAAGCTCTTCCTGGCTTCCTCTGCTTGTTTCTTCCAATTGCTTTTGAACCAGCTTATCAAATCTGTTTGAACTTGGTTAGGGAGAAGGCTCAGAATTCCCACAGCTGTTCCCGAAACCCGATGTATCCTGGAGGAGAAAGGCTGTGGCACTGTATGTTGCAGTGAGGCATGCTCCCACAGGAACTGCTGTTTTGGCTTGTTATGGCTTTAAGCCTCTTACGGCTTTGAGCTCCTATCAGTATAGCAAAGGAAAGTGCTCCCCCAATTTTCCTTCCCCACTATAGCAGGAAGACTGATGCTTCCGTTTCCTTCCAGATCGACGGCAGTGGTGTGCAATTATCGTCCTCTTCATCATCTTGCTGGTGGTGCTCATCCTGTTCCTTGTCCTGTGATGAACTGAACTTCCTCAGACGCCCCCTCCCCGCCCCCTCGCCCCGGCAGCACGGGGAAATGAAACTCTCACTGTTTCCGTCCGCCCACAGAGATCCCCGGCGACAAAACCCGCACCCAGCTCTCACCATCCTCCTCCGAGGACCGCGGCTCGGCTTTGCCAGCGTCTCACCTGGCCCCGGGGAGGGGGGCTGGAGGACTGGAGGTGCCTCCTCCCCTGGTGCAGTGCAACCTGGACCTGAGCTCCAGGCCTGGACCCGGGGGGCTGGAGGGGGACTCGAGCCCCGCGCTTCCTCCCGGTGCAGGTAGGAGCCGATCGCAGCGGTCCCGAGCCGCCTGTGGTGGGAAGCGGACACAGAGCAGCAAGCCTTGGGGAGGACGGGACAGGGAGGAGGAATGAATGAATTCGCTGAGCATTACAAACCAGCCACGAGCACGACCAGGCGGCGTGAGACCCCACGAGCCGCAGCGAGGGAGGGGAGCCCCAGCCGCCCTCCCCCGCCCCACGCCGCCTCCCCCCTGCCACGGGCCGGCTCTGTGCCGCCGACTCACCGCCCAGAGAGCACAGTGAGTCCGCAGCAGAGCCTGCCCACCCTCACACCTGGGCAGAAGGCAGAACCAGAGGGTCTCGTGTCCTGCCATCGGCCACCCGGGCACCATTAGACATCCCAGAGCTTTAAACTTGGGTTGCTGCACGCCAAGCACTGGCAATCAGCTGTGAGCTGGAGAGGGAGTGTCTTAAAGCTTTTAAAATTGCCTCCCTCATTATACAGCCTCTGAAGCTCATTGACTGATGCTTTCCTTGCCCTTGTATAACTGAGTCACTGCTTCTGTTTAACAGCTGCTTCCCTTTGGCAAGTGATTTGTCAGGTCTAAAATAACTTATTTTTTTTAAGGAAAAAAAAAAAAAACTCTGAAGATTTTTTTGATGACGGAGCCACATTCTCTCTGCGGGTGCACAACGTGCATGATCAGAGAAACAGTGCTCAATGATGTATTTTAAGTGCATATGAACTTGTAAATAGGATGTCTTAATTTGTCCCAACCGTTATTTTTTGGACACCTCCATTGTAAGCAACCAAAAGGCAGGAGATTCAAGGCTGTATCATGTTCCCATATTCCTTCCCCATCCTTTTGTTACCTTCAAGTTGTTTGTCACTTGACTTGTCTCAGCAGGGTCAGGTAGCTGAGTTGTCTCCCTCGTACAGTGAATGTGGAGTAGCCAGGTGGGTAATACCAAACTGTGCTGAAGGAAGCTCACCTGGGCAGTGTCACTGGGGAGGAACAGGCAGGCAGGGGGGTCATGCTGCAAGCACTGATTATGAGACGTGGGGTGACCCTTCAGGAAAGCAAAAATGGTTTCTTACGCCAGTCTGCTCCCATATTTAAGCTGCAAACAAGAAAAGACTCAGGACAGGCTGGCTTATGGCTCCCAGATGGGCTGGGGGAGGAAGTTAATTGGCACTGACGCAAAGACTTCTGCTGAAATTGCAAATCACCCCCAAAATCGTCCTCCCAGCCTTGGAAGCTCGCCACCGGATGGCTTTACCTCCGGGACCGAACACTCCTCCCCACCGGCTTTGTGGCTCCCTCCAAGGTCTGCGTGCCCCTCGTCCCCGCCGCTGGATGCACAGCCGGCGGCACCGTGCCTTCCGCAGCCGGGTGCTGGATGGGGGCCCGGCCGAGTCTCCCTGCGCCCACCCGGGTGCTCTTGCCATTAACGCACACATGGTGCCCTCGGTGCCCACCCGCACTCCTCATTTCACAGTGGCTCCTTATCCTTGCAGAGCATCCCGTTTCCTGCAAGGAATAGGTGGTGACTGCTTTCCAAGGCTGGCTGTCGCAGCGTCTGCATCACTCTCCTCGGGCTTATACCTCTCCAAGAGCAGGTTCCCGGGAGCGTGAGTCTGGCCAGGGAGCAGGGCTCGCTGCCGGGCGGTGTTTGCACACCTCCGATCCCTGCACTGTTGTTGGCGTGGTTGTGCATCCTCCAGGAATGACTCCTGTGCAGGACTGCTCCTTCAGTAGTCCAGGGGTGGCCCAGCTGCTGGAATCGCTGCACGCCACCCGACTGCCTCTGATCCCTTCTCCTGTGTACATTTGCTTTTCTGTCGCTGGTGGTGCCCTTCCTGTTAACACTAAATAAAGGTGCAGCAAGTGCAGATCTCCAGTCCTTCTCACCTGACTCTTGCTCCAGGACAAGCAGAGGGTCTCCTGGCACCAGGGAGCAGAGAAAACTCCCACCAGCATCTGCTGGGCATCACCCTCCTGGCTTTTGAGGCACTGCAGGTTCTGGGGTCCCCTCTGCACTGCAGGCAGCTGTGCCCAGATGTGGGGCACCACCATGCAGAGAGCAGCTATTGCTGCCATGCCACCTCTGTCTGCTGGAGAGACACATTTTGGCATGAGTTTCCCTTTCCGTGGCTGGAAAAAAAAACCTCAAACTCTCTAAGGCTGAGGTCCTCCCCACCCCCAGCAGTGCCAGGGGAAAACAGGCAGCAAAGACCACCCCCCTGCCCATGCCAGCAAGCACCACCCCAGCCCCTCCATGCCAGCTGCAAGCCAAGGGCAGTATTTCGTTATTCCAGAGATATATTTTTGGTTTTTCAGTTTGAAATAATTTAAAAGAACCCCACCAGCCTGTGGGTGCAGGTTGGCAGTGCTGTCAGGGCTGGGCTGTTCCCTGTCCCCACACTTGGGGCAACTTCTGGAGACACTGGACACTGTCTGGGGGGTCCTCGATCCCGGTCTGTCTCTGGGGGGGCCGGGAAAGCCACCTGCCCCCACTGCAGCGGTGAGCCAAGTACTGCACCGCAACAGGGCAGGTCCTGGCGCCACAAGGCAGCTTGGTCCACGCTGTGCCATCCTGCAGCATCCTGGGACATCGTTGGGATCTCATCCTCCTCACACTGGGCATTGCAGGAGCCGTGCCGGGGCTACCGTGGCGGCGGGCGGTGCCGGAGCACGCGGAGGGACAGGGTGTCCGCCTGGAGCAGCAGCTCCCGGATGCGGGGCAGCCCCAGCCCCGACACGGCCGCGCCGTTGACCTGCAGGATCTCGTCCCCCACGCCCAGGAGCCCCGCGTACAGCTTGGCCGTGCCGGCATCCGCCATCTCCTGCACGTACACGCCTGTGGAGAGGGACGGGGCTGGTGAGACCCCCGGCCTGCCCCCCACAGCCTGGGTGCTGGGGGGCTGCACAGGAACTGACTCGTGATAAACGGCCTTTGGGACAGGCTGCGTGTCCCGAGCCGAGGACTCATGGACACATGGGATTGTGCACAGTTGAAGCCACACGTGGCAGCATCCCCCCATCCACTGCCACTCCTCTGGGGCTCAGCGGGGATGAAGCAGCCCCCTCCACCCACCCCCAAGATCGTTCCCGGGGAGGGACGAGAGCCACCGTGGAGGGACCGTGTGTGCAGTGCCAAAGCTTTGGGATGATCCCTCCGTACCTGTGTCAGGCCGTCCGTCCCCGGAGGTGACAGAGAACCCGAAGGCGCCGCTGGGGGGTCGCTGCAGCTCCAGCTGGCTGGTGCCATCAGGGAACACCTCCACCACGCGTCCCACCGCGCGCAGCCGGCCGGGTGCCCCGATGTCCTCCACGCTCAGCGAGCGCCGCGGCTCCGAGCCCCCCTTCCTGTGGGGAGAGGGGAGATGGGGTGAGCGGGGACACAGGAAGCTTCTGGGGACCAAGGCGTGGGACCCCCAGCTGCACTGAGCCACTACATGTGGCTCAACAGCCCGGAACAGCCTTCCTGGGCACAGTGGGGATGTGCTGGGCCCCATCCTACCTGTCAGCTGTGGTCTGGGACAGGAGGTAGGCACTGGCACGGGGTGCCTTGCCCAGGAGGGAATGCAGGCTCTGGATAGAGGAGGCTTTTTGGGGCTGGCAGAAGGGTGACACCTGGGAAAAAGCACCTGGCTGAGATGAGGACAGTCACACTCACTGTGCAGCACTGCAGCGCTTCCCCCACCGATGTGCTGAAGGAGCAGGGGGCATTGGGGCTTCCCACCCACTTGGAGCACTCCCCAACCCACCGCCGAGGAGGGAGGAGCCAGTGTCCCCTGCCTGGGCCAGGACACCCGCCTGAGGAGCAGCATTTCCTGGGGAGGCACCTTCCAGCTCACCTGGCTGGGACACAATGACCCACGACTGCAAAATAAACTACCCCCAACTCCCCTCCCCAAATCTGCTCTTTCACATTCCCCCGCAGTCCCTCTTTCCCCCTTCCACTCCCCCCTTGGCTCCTGCCTTTTCAAACCCAGCAGGTTTGGGGTGGCACACGCCCCCACATCCCACCAGGACCACCATGCCCAGGAATGCTCCACCCCAGCCTAGCGCCCCTTCTCCTGCGGGACACCCATCTCCCCACGGGCGCACCCTGCGTGGGGCCATGTCCAAACTCACCAGCTGCAGGGACTGCAGGGAGGGCGACTTCTTCATGCCAGGGCCGCCCGGGGGGGAGCCGCCGGGGGCCGGGAGCTGCTCCATGCTGTAGCAGCGGAAGCGGCCCAGGCGCTCCTTGGTGCTCTGGCTCAGGCTGCACAGGAGCTTCTTCAGCCCCGACGCTGAAGCGCTGCTGCCCTTGCGGCTCGCTGGCCGCCCCGCCTCCCTGGGTGGAGAGGGATGATGGTCACCCACCGTGTGTCTGTCCGGGGGACAGCAGGACTGGCAGCTGCCTCAGGGCTGGGGGCACATCCTGCACCAGCCTCTGCAGCCTTGAGAGCCAGAATTGAGGTGCACGGTGAGATCAGGGAGCAGCCGCCTCCCCACAGCAGTGACCCAGCATGCACAAGTTTGTCACCACCCAAAGCAATCCCTTCCTCTTTTCCCCGTAATTTCAAGGGTTTAACAACTCTCAGACCTCCCCTGCTCTTGGCTCCAAGAAATCACATCCTGCCAAGGGGCTCAAAGGACCCAGCACCGCCTCCAAACCCTGCTGCCAGGCTGAGACACACAGTGCCAGGCACAGGGCCAGTGGGATCGTCCTTAGGGAGCCCCAAGGCAGCAGATTTTCCCCGAAATGTGACGCTGAACAAAACACCTCCATCACATTTGCTGTAACACCCTCGTCAGAACCAGGTGCAGAGCAAAAACACAGCTCCCCCAAACCCACACTCTAACACACTCCCAAACCCACACCGCACACGGGCCCACTGTCACCCCCACATTGTGTTCTGGGAGGTTTTGGGGGCTGAAGGGTCGAGTCCCACCGGGAAGCCTCAGGGGGCTCAGCCTGGTAGCATCCCGCAGCGCCCAGGAGGGATGCTTGGGGCTGCAGGGCGCGGAATGCCACGGCCCCTCACACTCACCCACGTGCTGCGCTCCCAGCCGGGCACCGCTGCGGCTGCTGCTGCACTCCAGGGCTCCCAGCACCTTCCCCGGGGGGACGAGCAGCCTCCTGGGGTGCAGGGGTGGCAGGGCCGGCGGTGGGGTGTGTGGGGTGTGACGCTGCCCCTGTAACCACAGCGAGACAGTCACGTGCCGGCTTTGTTGGGGACACCCCCAGCACCCCCTGCACGGTTCTCTTACCTCTGCCCGTCCCCGGGGCATCCTGCCCGTGGGTGTTGTTGCAGTTGTTGGTGGATAAGGCACGGAGGGGGCTCCCCGGGAGCCATCTGGGGCTGCAGGGACTTTTCCGCCCCTCTGTGCCCCCAGGCTGGGGGGAGGCAGCTCTGCCAGTATCCGGCTCTGGGCCTCGGGATCCTTGGCTCGATGCACGGCGGCTGCCACTGGAGAAGAGGGCTTTCCTGCAAGGCACCTGGGAGCAGGCCTTCTTGGTGGGGGGGGGAGCAGGGAGGTGGGTGCCTGGAATGGGTGTGCTGGTCCTCAGCTGAGAGGAAGGGTCCAGGGGCTCGCTGGGCTGCTGTGGGGGGTGCGTGGTGCTCCCCACCCCCTTGCTGCCCCCCGGATACCGATGTGGTTCCGCATCCTCCCGGCTGCTGGCTCTCCCTGGCGGCGGGGAGCAAACAGCCCCCGTTTGGTTTGTGGCACCACCTGAGCTCCCCCCGTCCTCTGCGCGGGGTCCACCGCTGGCCACACACGCCCCCTTCCTGGCCCTCATCTCCGGCGGTGGGGTGGCACGGGGGGCTCTGTGCCCGCGAGTCCGGGGGTCCCGGTGCCCCCGCAGGTGGGGGCTGCGGGGTCCCGCCTCCTCGCTGTCCGTCCGGCAGCCGTCGGAGGTGTCGGTGCTCTCCAGGGCCGAGTCCACCTCGTCGATGTAGGTGACGTCCCCGATGTACGTCTCCTTGATCTTCTCGGTGTGGATGCGCTGCCGGGAGGGGAGGATCCACAGTGGGGACCCTCCGGGGCCCAGGGGCCTGATTTTGGGCTCTGTCTGGGCAGCGCTCGGCCCCCTGCTATCCCCCGGGATGCTTCTTTGAGCCGCGGGGCTGCTTTTGGCCGCGTCGGTGGCAGCTTGTGCGTCCGTGCCCCGACCGGCGGCAGCGCCGAGGAAGGAGCCGCAGGCGCTGCACTTGCCCCCGGCCACGAGGTCGCCGCTGCGGGCTCTGGGCTGGCCAGCCCCGTCCCCGGGCTGCCTGCTGCCGGCCGGCTCCGGCGAGGAGAGCGCCGAGCTCAGGGCCCGCCGGTGCCGCAGCTGCAGCCGCTCCAGGTACCGCACCTCGGCGTCGCGGGCCGACTCGTCCTCGAAGCGGACGCGGGACGGGGACGGTCCCCGCGGCCGCCGCGGCCGCCCGCAGCTCGACTCCCCGCTGGACGAGTCGCTCAGGCTCCCGCCGTCCCGCGGGGCCACGCTCGGCCTCCCGCTGGGCTCCCTGCCGTGGGGACAGACAGACGGACACGGGCAAGCTGCGAGGGCTGCCCGGGTCCCTCGGGAAAGCAGGGCAGGAGGGGGAAAATCCAGCGCAGGCGGTGGGGCAAGGAGGAAAATCCACGCCGATGCTCCCTGGCTGTGTACAGCCCTGCTTCCCCCTCCGGCCCAAAGCTGGAATCTGGAGAGGCTGCGGCACTATCCCGCTGCCACAGCCCAACCTCCATCACCCTTTTCCCCTGCCCCGAGGTGTGTGGTTAATCATTCCGGGAACACCACACTGCACATGACCCAGCTACACACGGCGAGATGCCGCTTTGGTCCAGCCTCCAGCAGCGAGTCTGCCCCGGGAAAACACACCCCGTCAGCTGAGAGACGCCATCCTGCTGCCATTAATGCCTCCGTGTGACCGTAAAACACCATTTAATTAAACAGCCCCCAAATACTGTGCTGCAAGGAGGTCAGGCAGGGGATGCTCCTGCGGCCGAGCACACAGTGGGGCAGACCCCGGCTCCACACGCGTGGCTGTGTGTGCACTCCACAGACACAACTGCAGCCCTGGGAACACCGCGGAGGAGGCAGGGGAGGGGCTGGCAGGGCGGTGGCACTGACCTGGGGTGCGGGAGGGCGGTGGGGAGGAGGAGGATGTCGTGGCTGGCGCGCAGGGGGTTCGTCCGAGCCTTCATGCGGGCGCGCTGCAGCAGCTGCTTGGCCTGCTCATGCCGCGGGCTCAGCTCGAGCTCCTGCCCAGGGACAAAGGCCCTGCGGCCCCGCAGCGGGGAGGGGGATTAGGAAAAAATAACAGGGATTAGACGTGCTTTAACAGTGACGGCGAGGCTGCTCTGCCCAGGGAAAACGGGGCTCGGCCGCCATTCGTGGGCGGGCTGGCAGTCGCGCCGGGGGACGCCCTGGCAGGCACCCTGTCTCCCCCCAGTGAGAGGTGATGCTTTTGGGGGGAGGCTCAGCACCCACAGCTCGAGCATGGGCAGCACTTTATGCCACGGGCATCCCAGTGATGGACAGGGAAACTGAGGCAGGCGCTGCTTCCCATCCCCACTGCTGTATATTCCACAACGATGGGGAGGCAGGTAGGTTTGGGATGGCCTCCCTGACCCAGCTGCCTTCCCTTCCTTGCAGGGGGTCTTCCCCTGCACTCCCAGTCCTGCCAGCTGCAGGGTGGGGGACCTATCAGCTCTCCCTGCTCCAGCACTGCCTTCCCGGTTGGCCATGGCCCTAATCCTCCTGATTAAAATAATCAGCTCAGCCAGTTGCTTTGGGAAGCCTGGCCTTAACCTCTTCGGGGCAGGAGGGTGGGCACACGCTGGCCCGTCTGTGCAGCACCATGAGGGGGCCAGGCTGCCCCCCAGGGTTTGGCTGCTCCTACCCCCTGGCTCTGCCTTGCACCCCCCTGTCACTGACCCAGCCACCCGAGAGGAATAGAACAACATCCCAGGGGCGTCTCCCCACTCAGTCTCTTCCCCCATGCAGCCCCCAGCCCCTCATGCTGCTGCCCAGCTCACCTGCCCATCCCACCTCCTTATTTTTAGTCCATACCTCAAAGGTTTAGCATTAGTCCAACAAGATTACACATGCCTGCCCGCCTCAATCTTCTTAAGCACCTGGAGCAAATTTCTGTCTCATCATCTTCCCCAGCTCCCTTCCCTCCCAGGGGTCCTGGCTGGGGTCCCCTGAGCTCAGACACCTCATGGATTCCCAGCTCCTGCCCCAGCTTGCACCGAAGCATCGCTGGAGCCAAGCCATGCCCCTCCACCAGCTGCCACGCTGGGGGGCTGCCCCACAGCCCTTCCCCCGAGCTGCTTCATGGGACGTATTTAAAACACAGGAGGGAAAGAGGGAAACCTCCACCTCTGCTGTGCTGGGACCGACCTACCTGCAGCCCTCAGCGTCCTGCAGCGAGACCCCCGAGTCCCAGTCGCCGTCACTCGCCGGCATCTCTGAAATGCAAGACGGAGAAAGGCATCAGCCTGGCTGGATGGCAGCCCCCACCCTGGCACCCTTGGAGAGCACCCCTCGCTTACCCCCCATCTCAACACCCTCTGCAGGGCTCTCCCAGCTGCTTGGCTCTGGGAGGCCCCAGAAGAGCAGGATATGGGGCAACAGCACGTGGCATTGGGTGGGACTGCTGGGGGGGGACAATGGGGTCATTGGGGCAGATGCTGTCAAAGGAGAAATTGATTCCCTTTTCTGGTGGCAGCTTCCAAAGGGAAGCCCACAGAGGGCTCCAAAAGGTGGGTTTCTTCCTCTCAGCAGTGAAATTCTTCACCAGAAAGGGACCATCAGAACCCAGAACCTCTTGTTGAGATCTCCTACATCCCAATAAAGCGGACGGGTGTGAAGGGAGTTGCACCCACACAATGGGAGGCTGGAGGATGCCAAGGAGAACCCCACTTTGCCCCAAAGCTTTTCCCTCCCACACCTCCCAGCTCTCCTGAAACGGTTGCCACCTCCCCAAAATACACACCAGGAGCAGCAAGGCCCAGCACCTCCTGCAGCAGCCGCCGGTTCCTCTCCACCCGCTCGGACAACGAGAGCCTCTCCCAGCCCTCTGCTGCAGGGGGGGATGCAGAGGGACCCCCTCGGTCCCAGGGCGGGGTCCGTGCCTCTTCATCCAGGGAGCGTCTCTCGTGGAGGGAGGCAGAGCGCCGGGACCTGCTGCCCTTGTCCTGCGGGAGCTCGGTGCCTCCCAGCACATCTCCCCTGTGTGCCGGCACCCGCCAGAGCCCCGGGGTGCCAGGGCGGGGTGCCGGGGGGCTGCCATCCCCAGGCTCCCCACCATCCAGCAGCCCATCCGTCAGGTAGGTTCGGAGCTGAGCCCGTGGCTCCGCCGCTGTTACATCCACCCCCGGCTTCCCCCGCCGGGGCCGGGCTTTCTTGGGCGAGGGGCGCTCGGGGGGGGCTGCGGGGCTGCCCCCCCGCCTCTCCTTCAGCGCCTTCACCTTGTTCTCCAGGACGGTGTGGGGGCGCTCCAGCGGGGCAGGGGTCCGGCTGCCACTCTGGCTGTGCTGCTTGGGGGGCCGCGGCACACGCCGTGCCTCAGCGGGAGAGCTCCCCTCCATGAGTCCTGCGGAGGCAAAACCCAGGGCGGGCTGGGTGGGTGACCCCCACACCGCCCTCGCCCTCCCCGGCACCCCACCTGGTGCCTCCACAGAGGGCATCACCCCGCCTGCCCAGGCTCTGCAGAGGTGGGGATACCTGTGCTGGGGGGGAAAGGTGTGCAGTGGCACCAGAGCGTGCTCGGGGAGGAGGGGGATAGGGAGGTGGCACAGCACGAGGCCACCCAGCCACCCCCCCAGAGCACTGACACCGTGCCAGCACTGCTGGAGAGGGAGGGGGGAACAGGGGAGCAGTGGGGGAGCGGCGGGGAGCGGCGGTTCCCCGAAGCAGGTGGCCAAAAACTGAGCCGCAGTCGGGGTGCCTGCCCGCGCTGCTTCAGGTGCCCTGGGGCACCCAGCAAGGTGTCCAGGAGGGAACCGGCACTTTCTGCGACAAACCGGGCCCCTAAAACTCCCCAGAACAGAAATCCCTCCCGGCTACAACTCAACTTCGGCGAGTGCCACCAGACAGACGCCACCCTCTGCTCCGCCCCGGCCCCCGGGGTCACACGTGGCACTGGTCCGGCACCGGCCTCGTAGTCCCGGTGGCACCCAGGTGCCACTCACTGCCCTCCCGCGCCCCGCCAGCAGCGTCCTGGCCCCACTGGAACCCCTGGAGGAGCCTCCCCCGCGGCCGGGACTGCAGGAGCATCCCCGTGGCACCCCCAGGGCCCATCGCCCCCCGGCTCCCCGCAGCTCCGCGCTGAGTGCCACGGGGTAGCGAGCGGGAGGCGAGGGCTGTTCTGTTCCTTACCCCCGGAGCAGCATCGGGAGAGGGCTGGGAAGAGGGAGAAGAAAGCGGAAGAAGGGAAGGAAGCAGGGGAGGGAAAAAGAAGAAATTAAAAAAAAACCAAACCAACCCACAACGGACAAACCAGCAAATCCCGGCCCCTCCAGCCGAGCCCGAGCTCAGCCGCTTGGCTGGGCTGTGGGGCCGTGGCTGGCCCTGCCTCCCGCCCCGGCCTCCTCCTCCTCCTCCTCCTCCTCTGCGGGACATGGGGGGAGAGGAGCCGGGGCTCTCGGCCAAACGCGGCCCGGCCCCGCTCCGGCGGCCCCGAAGGGCGATGCCACCGCGGCCACGCCACACGTCGGGGACAGAAAGGGCGACCCAACACCCCGCGTTGCCACCGAGGGGACCCCACAGGAGGGGAATCCAACACCCCGGGACGGAGAGATCCCAGCTGCCTTGGCCCGCTCTCAGGAATGTCCTTTGTCTGGGCTGCGGGCTGGGGAGGCGGCGGGAGAAAAGCCAGCCCCCCTCCCCGTGCGCGGGGTGCCAAGGGGTCTGTGCGCCTCGCACTGTTGGCTGGGGCTTCCAGAGGCTCCCAAAAGATGGGGAGGAGGGTAGTCCCGCGGGGTGGGGGTGTTTTCTTCAACAACCTTCTCCAACAGCAAAGCCTGCCCGTTGCCGGCACCCTCCTGCGAGCATCACACGCCTGCAGCTGTGCTGAACATTCCTGCTTTCCTGGAGGCCAAATCCTGCCTGGCCCCAGGGCGAGGCACGGCCGGCCGAGCCTCTCCAGGCAGGAGCACGGTGGGAGCCGAGCACGGTGGGATCCAAGCTCGGTGCATCCACATATCATCGCCCCTGGATCCAGCGTTCGACACACACGGGCTCCCCACGCCCCAACCTCCCCCACGCCCCTCCCCTGAGACCCCGCCAGGCGGGACGAGGGTCCCGGGTGGGCAGTGCTTACCTGGAGGTGCCAGACCTGCCGTCCCTGGGGGGCAGGAGGGGTGCTGTGGGGGGCATGGGCATCCCGGCCCCGCTCCGGCTGCTGCTTTAAGCTGTGGCTTCTGATATTCGTGATTGGTTTCATAATCCCGATCAAAAGGAAATCACCAGGATTATGAAATTGTTTTAATCCTCCTGGCTCTGGCTGCGCCGGCCCCTGCCAGCACGAGCAGCAAGAAATCACTCTTTATCTTCTTAAAACGTCCCCAGCCACCCCGGCGGCCCTGGGGCCCCCCAGCGTGGCCAAACGGGAGAGCAAGGGCTTTCTCTCCCTGCGGGGTGACAGCCGGGATGATTCCTGGCTCCACAGGGGACAGACCGAGTGTCTTCCCTCGGCTGCTCCCAGGCAGGAGGGGCCAGCTGACAGTGTCGTGTGGAAGAGCCCAAGGCACAGAGACCATCCTCATTCCGCACCCCAGCACTCCAACCTCCCCTGCGATGCCAGGACCCATCCTTACCTCCACGCCATTCCAGAACGGGATCTCGGCTCTTCTGCCCGGGCTGAGGAGGTGAAACACGGCTGGGAGTTGTCCCCATCAAGCTGGGGACAAACCAACCTCCCGGTGAGGTGCCAAAGCAAGAGCAGGCGAACTCCTGCCACCAGCCAGGCAGTGCCAGCAGGGAGCTGCAGCCGGGATTAAACCTCTGGGAAGTGGCCGCTGAGAGCAGCAACAGGCTTAGAGTGATTTCAAGGCACTGGGCTCCCTTCTGGAGGAAGATTGATTGCAAGAGACGATGAAGAGATTTAAGGAGGAAAATGAAGAGCAGAGACCCCAGACAACCCAGGGCTGAGCTGCTCAGCCTCTGGTCACCCACTGTGCTGGCAGGAAAACATCCTGGATTGGAGACAAGCTGGAGAGAGGCAACCAAAGGCTTCCAGGAGGACCTTTGTCTGGCGCAGCAGAGTCTGGGCAGGAGGTTTCCACCAGCATCAGCCCCTGGCATGTTGTGTCTGAGCCCTGGGCACCTTCCTGCGAGCGAGCCCCTCCTGGCCACCTCCAATCCCTCCTCAGCCATCTCTCTCCTCCAGGCACCTCCACCTCCTCCCAGGACATGGATGTTCCCCACTTCCAGCCACCAGTAACATCCCGCAGCTCCCAAAGGTGCAAGAGCAGCGCTGCCACAGGGCAGTGGGAGCCAATGCTCCATGGGTGGATGCAGCACAGGGGTGGGACGTGGGAAAACACACACACAGACCAGGGACAAAAGAGCCATCAGATCATTGGAAAACAAAGAGCTTGTAATAATGAAAAAAAGGACAGATTTCGTAACCAATCACTTTTTCCTTTGAAAAAACACAATCACAGTAACTTTGCTTTATACAACCACCTAGAAACTATGAAACAGTATCACATTGTGCAGTTATTTTTTTTTTTTTTAAACCTACTTATCAAGAAGGGAATTCCACACTTCGAAAATTATATCCATTTGGGGGAGGAAGGAGGAGACAGCTAATAGCGCAGTCACAGATACATCATGAGTCCAAGCAAGCGGCAATTCTTTGTCCTCACCTTTTCCACTGAGCCAAAAAAGAAGAGTGGAGAAGGGGATAGCAAAAGAGAAAGGAGGAGGGAAGAAAGAAAGCACCCACAGAGGACTAATCACACTCCATAATTACTTTTGACATCTACAGGGCTTCATAGAAAGATCATTTAGACCAACACAGCGGGGAGGGGGAGGGGGAGGCGGCAGTGGCACCCGGGGGGAACTTCGGCATTCCCACCCCGGGCCCCTTCCGAACGCCGATCCTTTGCCGGGAGGACCTACGGGATGGAGAGGTCATCACAAGTTCTACCAGGATGCCGAATTTCTCCTCTGGAGTGAAGAGTTTTGCAATTTGGTTTCTAGAGCTTGAGGGACTGTCAGGCGGGGTCGGTGCCTCTTGCCCACCGTGGCACAGCTGCGCCAGGGCCACAGCGGGCTCCGACTCCTGCCAGGAACAGGGCTGGGCCATCAGCACCTGGGTACACCCAGAGCTGCTGTCCCTTTCCTCTCCTCTCCCCGCAGCCTGGATGCTGCAGCAGGGACCAAAGAACCCCAGGGATGCTGACACACCGTTTTAACCCCGCCGTGGCAGGCGACAGCTCGCCCCAAGGTGTGGAATTTGGGATGGAAAGGAGGCAAGGTTTGATGAGGTGACAGCCACCGAGCCCAGCCGTGACTGCTGCAGAGGTACCGTAGGGATTTTCCACTCTTCCCCCAGGAGCCCCAGCCCCTCTTTTCCAAGGAGACAAAACAGTCCGATCGCCTTCTGGAATAAAAATATAAATTAAAAAAAAAAAAAAAGCTTAAGGCAGAAGATCATCTTCCCCCTGCGAGTGCAAAGCAGAAGGGTGGAGGAGAGGAGGGAGGACATGGAGCCAGGATGCAGTGTGCGAGCAAAGGGGCTTTTGTGTTCCCAGCTGGAGCCAAGCCGTGCCCCAGTCCCAGGACACATCCCAGCATGATGGCCGAGCGTTGGGGACACAACCCCCAAAGCCTGGAGCACACACCACGTCCCAGAGGGCGGTGCACGGCAGCATCCCTGCAGGACAAGGCCAAATCCCCTCAGGTGCAAAGGCTTCACACCGTCTCCTTTGTCAACGGAAGGTAAAATACCCAGGGATTGTTACCTCCTGAACCAGGAACATGCTTTCCCTCCCTTGTCTGCCACACTGCAGCAGTGGCTGAGTGCTGGCACGGAGGTAGAAAAAGCAGCACAAGAAGTTTTTAGGGAAGTAGGAGCAGCAGAATCCAACTCTGCTGAGATTTCCACACGAGATCTCCCCCAATCCAAGATGTTCACGATAAAGGCTGCTGCCCTTTCATTGTCACTGGACAAACAGCAAAGACACCAACAGAGTGATGAGGGCTTGGAAAGGCATAGGATGAGCACCAGCTGACTTTGGGAATGCGGCTGGATGCGAGAGGTAGGAGCTTTATAGGATACAGAGAGGCTGCAGTCGTGAGCGCTGCAAATGCATTTCTTTTAAAATGTGGTGGGACAGCATCGGTTCCTGTTGATGGAACAGCTCCTGCTCCTGTCTGCTGAGTCCACAGATCCCAAACCTGAATGAAACAGCTCCTGCTCCTGCCTGCTGAGTCCACAGATCCCAAACCTGACCCGCTGTTCCCTCAGGAGCGCACCCACGGCACACGGATCACCCTGTCCAAGCACAGGGACACCATCCCAAAACCATGCAGGGAACCCCAGCTAGCAAATAAATTGGGTGCTGCAACACCAAACCCCCTGCCATTCAAAAATCCCTGGAGGAGCGGCAGGATGGAAAGAGACAGGGAATCAGCAGGGAGAAACAAGTTCAAAGAGCATCCTCTCCCCTCAGACTGGACCATCCTAAAGGTTTCACCAGGCCAAAGCAGCTCCACACCACCACAACCTCTGAAAGCCACTGAACTGTGAGGTGAGGCAGAGCCCAACCCCAAAAAGCCCCAGCACAGACCTGCCTCAGCTTCCACTTCCCATCCAGCTGTATCCCAACAACTAAAGCGATGGATAAAACTCCCGCAGATCCTTTTAACTCTGCTCTCCATCCTTCTGGACTTGCCACCCTGCTGCTCTCCCTCCAGGAGCGTTTCCAAGCACCCATTAGCAAAGCCTGGCTCAGGAAACGAAGCCACCCTGGGAATGGCCCCTCTCCCCTCGCTCCTGCTGCCTTCCCAAGGAGCAACGGGGCTATTTTCTCTCACCATCTGCTTTGCTTCATTAGGTCTCCCTTTATTGGCCAGATGTTCCCGCAGACTGGGAGCCATCCTGGCTTTAGTGCTCACTCTCAGGAGGAATCTGCACGCCTGACTTCTCAGAAATCTCTGGGAGGGAGGGAGGGAGGGAACAGGCAGACACAGGGCTGGGAGCTAGGAGCCTTTAAAAGCCACACTTCTGGGAATTCAGGCTGCTTTCCCCCGAGACAGCATCTTCACTGCCAAAAGGGATGATGGGTTTTTTTTAGGAGATAATGTTTGCTAGCTGCAGCACGTCACCTCCCTTTTTTATTTTTCCTTACTTCTCATGCCAGCAAAGACAGAGAAGAAGGGAAGGGAAAGAGCAGAGCAGGGAGCAGAGCAGATGGACATGCTGAATTCTTGTTGCCTGTAAGGGTTTGGGCAAACGACAGAGTGAGAATTTAATCACTTGCACCCTGACCCTCCTCACCATGTTGGGAAGAGGAGGGTTGGATGGAGCAGCAGCAGGACAGACAGATGGACACAGGCCACCCAGCCATGCCCTGCTCTCCCCAGCCCAGCTGAGGAAGGCAGAGTGCTCCCAGGGGATTGGCATTACTTCCAAATCACAGAACCATGAAATGGTTTAGGTTGGAAGGGCCCTTAAAGACCATATAGCTCCAACCCCCTGCCTTGGCCAGGGACACCTTCCACTAGACCAAATTGCTGACAAAGTCTCTTTGTATTTTTAACTCCCCTCTGAAAGGACGGATTACCAGTAAAGCTCAATTTCTTTGTATAAAACCCCACTTGCTTAAGTAACACCAGTGGTGTTACTTGATTTTAATGAATCCAAATAATTTTGGGTTGCCCCCCTCCTGGTTGCAGCTGCCCTCCCCTAACGCCTCCATACCCATGGCAGGTATGGCTGCACTCCTCCCCCACCTCTGGAAACACCTACATGAGGTTGGGACACAGCCCCAACCGCTGCAAGGTAAATCAGGAACCTCGAATAACTTAAGGGGCTTCATATCTCAGACTCCACTTCAATACAAACAGGAATGCTACGTTTCAGTACAATCAACAGGCCTAAGGGAGTTAAACACAGGAAAACAGGCTCCTGGGCACTGAGAAGGGGGGGACCAGCACGACCTCAGCTCGTCCAGCTGTCCTCCTGCCAGAGCAGCCTGACACGGGGGGAGGTGAGAGCACCACAACCGAGTTTTAATCTATTTCCAATTAAATGGGGAGAACCAAGTTTCCTTCTTCAGTTCCTGTGGGCTGAAGAGGCACAGCAGGCAAAGGGAGGAAACGCAACGTGCCGGCCGCGGGAGAAGCCGGGCCAACAGCTGATTAAAGAAAGCAACCACCAAACAGCAACTCAGCAGAGGTTCCTGCAATTCCATCACCCAGACCAGAGGCAGGTCACCCGACAGACATCAGCACAAGGATCCTACTCCAGGAGTTCCACTCCTGCCTTGCAGACCCACAGAGAACATGGTATGGCAGGGGAAGGACAGCAGGACTGTGTGAGCCCCTGCATTTGCCATCCTACAGGGGGAGAGACCAATGAGAGCATCGAACTCCCATCACTCTTCCAACATAATTTGCTCAGCAATACAGCTGTCCTTCACCCCAGTCTGCTCAACAGTACCCTCCTTTCCAGCTGGGATAACAAACGGGGCAAGGAGTAGGAGCAACAGCCGAGCCACAGGGCAGCTCACTGGGATAGCAAACAGCAGCTTTTTGTCAAACCAGAAGCCACAGGAAGAGCCTTTTTCAATCTCACCTTCCCCATCGGGTGGGCAACACCACAGTCCTTTCCATGCTCCCCGAAACACTCCACCATTCCCAACCCCCAGCCTGCTGAACCTCCTCCTCCTCCCTGTCCCACACCTCCTCGCCTTGTCCCCTTTGCTGTGCTGAGCTGCTGCAGAACACCCAAAAAGCTCTCTGCCCAGACTGGGATGCCCTCATGCCACCTAAGGGTCATTTAAGGCTTTGAAAAGTACTTTTTGATCTGGAGGATGAAGTTTTGAAGCCTTTGTTTGCCCAGCTGTTGGCGGGAACCAACTCTCCTTTTCCTTAGGACCATCTTAAGATCCTCTGCACTACTGTCACGCACAGCTGCATGGAAAAGCTGGCCTTGAACTGGCACAAGAGACATGCCCAGATGCAGTAGCAGCAACCAAAAAAGCAAAAAAAAAAAAATATCAGAAAGAGAAACTTTGGTTTAAAATAAAATGGAAAAGAAAGAGAGAGAGAGAGAGAGAAGGTACACACAGGTTGTCTCACGAGAGGGGTATTTGCAGGGCATCGCCCCACGACCCTGGAGATGGAGATCTACATTCCCCACTTTTTTTTACCGTTACAACCTTCATTGCACAGGACTCAAAGTCACTCTCATACGGTTGTTAAGTTTCATAAATAATGTGAAAACTATACGCGACAGATACATCGTATTTCCAAAAAAATTATAAGAAAAGTTACATCAAATTAAAAAGTAGCTTCATGAATGAAGATACTGCTCTAAGTGCACTTTCCCTGCAAGTGCAGCCAGTGCCTCAGCGCTGGATATGAAGGAGAAATAAAAAAAAAACAACCAAAAAAAAAAAAAAAAACCAACAAAAAAATCAGATTTAAAAACTTAAGTCCGGTTTCAACCAGTCGAAACCGGGCCAAGCAGAAACCGAGTGTGCTCTCGGCACTGTCCCATGAGGGAGTCCCTATGATGCTTCGTTATCCAGATAAGGTTTGTATGTCCTTGTTGAGACTGTAAACAATCCTTCTTTCCTGAACTGTCCTCTTTATTGGCAAAACAAAGTAAAATATTTTTATTTTTTGTTTGTTTGTTTGTTTAAAATAGAACATTAAAATTAACCCAGAAGAAAAGAAACGAAACACAGTGAGCTTGTTGGAGTCCATAGGATCTGGTCTGGAAGAGCTCGGAAAACATGTTCAGTGTTTTCTCCTGTTTTCGGTTGGAACTGTACCAGAGATTCGGGTTACTTGGGGAAGAGGGGAACAGAAGGAGAAAACAAAGGATGCGGAATAAGAGAACGTGGCCATCTCATGTGTTGACTTCGTTTGCTAGGTCCTCTATCAATACCTTCGTGTCAGAAGCCTTGGACCTGGAAAAAACAAACGGAAAACTCTCACTAGGGAGAAGAAATCCTCCGTTACGACACACAGGCAGTAAACCAGCAGTGCACTTGGGGGCAAAATGGGAAAAAAAAAGTCTTTCTTACGCAGGGAGGGAATAAACAAGCTACTGGAACTGTTTCACACCCTTCCACTCCCACTGGGAATAGCAGAGCCTTATAAAGACGCCCCAGCTGTCCCTCAGCATCCTCCTCCCTGTGGCACTGCCCGCGCCACACCACGCCCCGTGCCCACGGCCAGTGTCAGGCTGTGACATCCCATGGGCCAGGGACACCGTGGCACTGCTGGGTGTGGAGCTTCCACCCAGCCCTCCCCACAAAACTCCACCAAACCCTGCTTGATCTGCCACTGGGCTGCACAAAGGAGCAGCGTGGTTCTTTTGGGATACGTCACTCACATCTCCATTCCTGGTGTGTCAGAGGGGTAAACGGGAATGGCTGTAGGGAATCTGGCCGGGCTTTGGCCCACATCCCCTCTGCATGAAGCTTTTCAGTCTCTAGCAGGCTGTTGGTATTGGTGCCATCTGTGTACTTTAAGCCAACACAGACATGAGCCAAGCACAGCCCCGAGGGCTGTGGCTCAGGCCAGAGCACACCCTTCTCCTGACAGCCACAGCCTCCTCCTGCTCCCACCCTTCCCATGCAGTGCTGCAGGGATTGCACAACACTCCTGACCCGCTGTGCTTCAGCATTCCCCAGGAGTCCCAGCTTGTTCCCTGGCCAAAGGGCAGGGCTCTGCAGCTGTGCAGCTGGGGCAGGAGGGACACTGGAGCACCCTGTGATGCTCAGAGCACAGACACTGCAGGGAAGACAGGCAGCCAACACCTTCAGGGGAAACATTTGGGGTGCAGGAATGATGGGTGGGAAGAAACAAATGTGGGGGCTTAGGTTTGAGAGAGGAAGGAGCCTGAAACCTCACATGTGAATGTTAACCGAAGGATAACTGGAATCTTGCAAGATTGTAGAATGGTTTGGGTGGAAACAGACCTTAAAGATCATCTCCTTCCAACCCCCTGCCATGGGCAGAGATGCCACTCACGAGATCAGGTTGCTCAGGCTCCATCCAACACAGCCTTGGACACTTCCAGGGATGGGGCAGCCACAGCTTCTCTGGGCAACCTGTGCCAGGGCCTCCCCACCCTCACAGGGAAGAATTTCTTCTAAATATCTAATCTAAACCTGCCCTCAGCCAGTTTAAAACCGTTGCCCCTTGTCCTGTCACTATCTGTCTGTATAAAAATTCCCTCTCCCTCCTTCTCATAAGCCCCCAAAACAGTCGGCCGAGAAGAGAGAACCTCTCTCGTGGCTTCACATTTGTAATCTCTGGCAACTCCTACAGGCTATTTTTGCCGGTGGGGAATCTTGTAAAAAGGGAACTCCCTTTTCCAGTGCTTTACCAGAAGCCCAAGATAACGTAAAGGATGGATCAGTTCCCTGGCAGAGGCACATCTGTTCACTTGTGGGAGCTGTTCTCCCTTTTTTTTGTTTTGGCTGAGATCTTTGCCTGATCCCCAGTCCGTAAGTGGCCCCGAGGCACCAAGAGCAGCGCCCAGACGCGATTTTGCCGCACTGGAGGGGCAGAACGTACTGTGAAGCCAGCCGAGGCCTGCGCAAGGACACACTCAGGCTGCGCTTCCACTGCTTGTTCTTGCGGCGGTTCCGAACTCCGTCTTCCTGGTCCATCATCTGATCCAAGAGCGTCAGGTCGTCGGCGTTGAGCGGCGCCACGGAGATGTCCCTCACGGCACGGAACTCACCACAGTTGTTCAGGTGCTCGTTTTCCAGGCGGAAGAAGTTCCACACAAACCGCCTGGACGGAGAAGAAGAGAAAACTGTCGACCAAGCTCCGCTTTTATAGGCATTTCCTGCGTTTGGCAAAGCACCTGGATACCACTGACTCCTATCGTGGAGCAAAGCGCCTCTGGGAATAGGCTGGGAGCAGGGAGAGACAACCACTGACTAACACCTGCTACATCTTCCCATCGTTCCTTGTCCTAACAGTGACAGCATGGAAAGCTAAAGACAACCTCCAGCATCTGAGTGATGATCTATAACAGCTTCAAGTTCTTCTCGGGAAGCTGTGGGGGTGGGTTTCCAGCTAGAGCACCAGTGTGCAAAGAGCCCTGGGAACCTTGCAGGATCCAAATCGATGGCACAGAACCCGAATTAGCGTTTGGAAAAGCAGCAGAGATCTGAAAATTGGAATCTTGGGAATCGAGTGAAATTCCAGCCTGAAATTTCAACTGGAAATTTTGAGGAGAAATGTGGTAAAAACTAACCCCCCGAGATTATGTCGAGGTTCAGAACAAACTGCAAGCACAGTGTGAAGGACACAGCCCCACGCTGTGGCAGAGCCCTCTACACCTTTCTTCACTCAGCACCCTGTTTGGATTAAATATTCCTGTTAGACCTAGTTTTCCATTTCAAAGGCTGGTATATTCCATGCCCAAGGATCAAGGCACTTTTCCCCCCTCACGCTCATGTTACACAGCAAAAATACAAGAGAGAAATGAAGAGTTGAGTCCAGCAGCCTTACCGGAACACCTCGAGTGGGGCAAATACAGTAGAAATGATGTCCGCAGCGTAGGGAAAGATTTGCATGGAAGTGAGGGAGATCTGGATGGTCCACGCAAAACGCAGGATGACATCCTCTACAATGGCACAATAGTAGTATGCCTGGGGAAAAAAAGACAGGAACAGGACAGCTCATCAGACACGTTCTGCACGGAAGAGACCTCTTCGGGAAAAGCTACAGAATTCGCTGCTCGACCTTTAGCAAAGTGAACAGAAATGATCTGTTTTCAAACAAATCAAACTCTGCTGCTGGAAAATCCCAGCCTGCAGCATGCAGCGGCCAACTGCAACATTCTCTAAGCTTGGCAAGTCTGGCTGAAATATGAAAAGCCTTTCCTAGTGTAAGAGCAGGCTGCATACGCACTTTCTGTGGGTAGACAATTCCTTCTCGGAGAAAGGTGTTTTCACCAGCATTTTTGTCAAAGAGACCCCAGTCCATCTTCAGGTCCCAAATGAGCGTATAGCACGAGCTGATGAAACAGAAGATAATCCACAGGTAGAAGAACACTTGGGTGTCACTGTGGTTTTTAGCTGGAAAAGAGAAGAACAACACAGTCCTGTAGAACTGAAAGAAGATTGCTTCTTAAACTGAGCAGTGGAAATCACACCCCTTTTATCCAAGCTCTGAGAAAACCCAACTAGCTAATCTCAAACAAACCAAAAGCCTTACCAGGACCTGCTTTATGCTGTTATTTAAATTCCACTTTCATCTCGTTCAACATTTTGGACTTGGGATTGAAATGTACAGTTAATATTTGGAACAGGCTCTCCAGGGCAGCAGTCACAGCCCCAAGGTTCCCAGAGCCCAGGGAGTGTTTGGACAAGGCTCTGGGGCACATGGTGGGATTCCTGGGGTGTCCTGTGCAGGGCCATGAGTTGGACATGATGATTCTTGTGGGTCTCTTCCAACTCGGGATATTCCGTGATTTTGGCCTTGTGGCAGAGCTGCCATTCTGGCTCTGAACAGCAGGTGGAGGCTGAGGGCCACATTTCGCAAAGGATACAGCAGTGAGGCAATGCTCAGTCAGGAAGGTTTGGTAAGAAGATACTTGAGTTTGTATAAACATAAACAACCGTGAATTAGTGCATTAAATGCCTGGAAGAGCATGGGCAGTACAGGAATTACCATTGGCCATTTCAGAGGTTGTGGTGGCAAGGGAAAATAAGCAAGAAGCAGAAATACATTAACAAGTATGTATAAACCCTGAGGCAGGCTCTGACTTTTAAATACCCATATAGAGCTCCCTCTTTGGAAACAGGGGACTGTGAGCCCACCATTTGCTCACATCAGATATGTTTTTTCAACCAAGTTGTTTCCCATTCCCCCCCGCCCCGAAAAGGTTACGCTGCTCTCAGTTCAGCTACATTTCCCTACATCAGGTGGCTGGGGAAAAACAAAACAGACCTGATAATTCTGTTTGCTTTCGGAAAGATGGCTCATAAAATTCATACAAATAGAACACATTGTGATGCTTTGGAAGGCTGAGACACTTTGCATCTCACTGCTTAGCAGGAGTCTCCTCCTTTGGAAATCACCCATTCACTGATTAACAAAGCAAATAACACATAAAAGGCGTAACGTTTTCAGTCCAAACCCGATGCCACACCAAGCGACAGCACTGTTTTCCATACACGTGTCTTTAAAACAACAGATGCTGATCACCGAGGGAGCAACAGGGCAATTTGCCCTCCCCTTCCCTTTGTGTCGCTAACAATTACAATCCAACTGCAACGGCAGCAATCCGATAAAATTAATGGAGGTGAAAATGAGAGGCACCGTGTAAGGGCGCGTTCCTCCCATCGCGCCTTTCAGGCTCCCTGGACGCGATGTGCAGGATATAGGTCAAACACACGCGCTCCTTCCCCGCATCTCTCCCGCTGCAGAGCCATGACGTCAGCGGGAGCAGCGCACAAGTCCTGCAGAACGGAACGCGGGCTCGGATGCTCAGGTACCTTAACGCTGCTGCCTGGAAACCACCTCCCCCCGGCTATTTTTAAAGTGCCGCTGCCCACGGAAAGGGGACACAGGTGAGGTTTTTGGAGCTCAGCAATGAGGGCTGTGCCGCGAGGTTTCGTTCTCCCCCATCAGCTCCTCCAAAGCCTCCACCACATTATTTCAGGAAGAAAAGGCAGATGCTGACATTCGGTGACTCAGAGAACACTAAGCCTGTTCTTTCCAGCATTATTTTTAGCTCATTAGATCTCCATGTTTAGTTCCCACTACCAGATCCTAAGGGATAATTCAGAGGCAGTTAATGGGTGGTATGTGCTTTCTTAACACCTAAAATGCCCCAAAGCATCCTGAGAGGCTGCAATGCTTCCTATGGCCTGAGTCTTGAAGGTTAGTTACATGATGCTGTTTTGTATTTGGTTTGGGGTTTTTTTCCCCCTCTTAAATAAACTGAGTCTTACTCCACACCCATGGAGAAGGCAGTGCAGCCAGTCCCATCCACCACCATGCCTTCAGCCACATCCCTGAAGAGCAGGGAAGTGGCACTGCTGGGTGCTCCTTCAGAGTTCTGCAGTCTGACCTCCTGACTATCATCTCAAACCATGTAAGGGGCTAACAAAATTGTATCTTAAGTTGGCAATTACATAGCAAGAGGGGATTTCAAAGGATCTTGCTGCTTAAACCTAAATCATGGAATGGGTCAGGCTGGAATGGGTCACCTGGTCCATTCTCCCTCCTCAAGCAGGTTCATCCCAGGGCACATGGCACAGGTTCTTGCATGCAACTACAGAAAGGTGAACTGGGAAGAAAAAGGCCCAGCTGAAAAATGTTACAGCATTAACCTCACCAATCTCAAAAGGATGTGCATGCTTTCAGTCAGGTTACCCCAGTCTCAGCTCCCTCTCCCTGCTTCTATCTCTGCACCAGCCTTTTCAGTGGCACCTGGGGTCACGCTGCTGGCCCCTTGCTCCTGCTTGCTCTCTCACCAACCCACTCTGCAAATGCATTCGGTTCCTGAAAAAAGTTCATTAAAAACCCAAATCACTCCCTGGTAAAATGCTCTAACCAGAACCAGCCTATTGTCTTCAGCCCTGGCCTCCGAGTCCCTTCCTTTAATCACTTATCCTCCTTTTCCTCCTGCCTGCAGTTATGTTTGATACCTTCCTTCCTTCTGTCCTCATTGGTATTCAGCTGGTGTACAGAAATATGTTACTGCTCCAGGCAAGCAATTATAGCTCGGTCTCTGCTGGCTGGTCCTAGCAGCCCTCTTCACTGCTGCTCAGGGGAGAGAAAATCAAGGCATTCATATTCTGCCCAGAGGCTCCATCAACTCCTGGCCTGCCGGTTTTCCAGAAGCAATACAGAGCTCTGCATATGTATGATGATGTCAGGGTCTATTTAAGCAGGAACTGTTTCATCCTGTGTTTTTTTTCTTTGTTTAATGATGTGCTAGAAAACATCAAAAACCATGAGAGAGGGAGACTCTCAGGATGAGAAAAGTGCTCTGGACACATGGCAGATCTCAACTTCTCCAAGAAGGAAAAAAGAGCAAGTTCTGAACATCCCATGGACTGCATCAACCTTTTGGCAGCACCACTGCCAGTCCACCCAAGAGGGCGGGGCACAAAGGACCTTCCTATTTGATGCTCCAAAGGGCACCACCACAGAGTTGCTCAGTTATTCAAAGCAGCACGTGCAGGACAAAACACCACCAGCACAAAACCTCAGTGGGTGAAGCTGCAGGTGCAGCTCTAAACCCCAGGATGGGCTGATTTCAGTGTTCACACTGCAGTGCCTGCCAACTGGTGTTCAGTTGTGTCAGAGCCTGTTTGAGCCCACAGTGCCCCGCTGTCTCCACTCGCCACAAAGCCGATGGGAAGCAGCGAACCACGGGAGCTGTTTGCAGCCTTCAGCACAACATTTCCATTAGCATCCTCAATTTACCCTATAAAAGGCTATTCCAGCAGATACTCCGCACAAATACACCTGCAAATTGCTCCGGAAGGTCAACTAGATAAATAATGGATGGCTTCCACCTTTGAACTGAAGCTGTGAATGACCACAGTCCCAGAAAACAGCCAAAGGCACTTGCAGCAGCAGAATTTACTGCCTGCAAAAACTGCTGACAGACAATATCTTGGATCCCCAAACCAGCCCCAGGGGCCACAGTATCTGACTGGCGTTCTGAGGTAATACTGCTCTGTAGAAATTACGACCCCTTAGAAACACAGGCAAGAGAAAAGGTTGCTTTTCATCAAAGGGAGACTGCAAACGTTACCCCGAACACTCTTAATATTGACTTTACTTCCAAAGAATACTATCTGTTTACCCTGCTGAATTATTCCCGAGAATGTAAACACCATACAGTATTCAACACAGCAAAAATCAATGCCATGTATTATTGAAGGGCTGGATAAGAGCACAATGGCCCTCGATAAGCATTCCTGGTGTGTCAGCCATCACGGCTGGCCGTGGTCTGTGCTGATGGGGAAGGCTGTGATAAAAGCTGTAGGAAGCAGGAGGTTATCAAGGAACACAGCCAGGTAAGCCCTGATACATATCAGGCAACACCGACCCAGCCACAGCAGCTCTGCCAGCTAAAAACCTCTTGGTCCAGGCAAGCCAAGTTCAGCCTCACCTGCAGATTTAAGCAGAAGCAAAGCACAAATAGATACATTTACAGCGTGCGAGGCAAGACAGCGGAGCACTGAGCCGGCCTGGGGGTGATGTGTGCCCATTAACTCCATCCCAGCACACCACAGGAGCGAGGTGACAGCCAGAAGTGACTTATCTGCATCAGACCTGCCATCAGAGTGACACCCCAAAGCATTTGTCTAACACCTCACTGCTCCCAGCGCAGCATTACAGCTCCCTCAGTAATTAGAGGTCTTAATGAGGGGTGAGCCGCAGCGCTGCCTTTCTGCCCAGCCAGCACGTCCCGCCGTTTAACGCTGATCAATGGCAGAGCCAGGACGTGACAGTGGACTTAATGCAGTAAAAAGGCAAATAATCCACGGGAGCACGTGGAGGACTTGCCACCCTGTGCTGATGGGCTTTGCCAAGTCCTATTTCGCAGCAAGAACCTCCCCTTGGATTGTGCAAACCTCTGCGATTGCCTGCAGGCACAATTTAAAGCAAGGCAGCAAAACACAGCGCAGCGAAGAACTGTCAGGAGGCAACATCTCATTTCTTCTTCATTTGTAGAGCAGGAAAATCCTCAAATCATGTTTGGACTGAAAATCCTCTGCAGGTTTGTAGGACAATACAACTGTGTCTAATTTCAAGACATGGCAGCAAACTCATGGCTTTTACCTCACAAACAGACAAGTGTGACTTAATTTCAAACAGGAGGAAGCATTATCAGTTCATGGCTGAGATCTCAGCTAATTCTTCTTCTGCTGGCTTGTCCTGCATTTGAGAGGTGTTCTTAGGGGATTTTTAATCAGTACCTTGAGAAGGATGTGGTTTTCAATATAAGCCCGCAGTCTCACTAATAAGAATGTTTGGATTCGCAATCAGAAATAGACAGCTTTGTAATCAGGACCTTCCATGGACAATTTAGGGATTGGGACACAATGTCATCTGCTACCTCTATAGTGCTTTGAGGTCCAACAGCAGATTCTTTCAAAGTCTAATAGCAACCGAAAACCCACTAAAACAAAATAAACTGTCAGAGGATTGCATATCATGCATTTCTGCAGCACCACAGAACTCCAGATCCTGTCCAGATCTGACAGGAAGATTGCTTGTAATGCAGTCAGTTGCTTTTCTTGAAACGTTCCATTAAAAGAAAAAGGTCAGGCTTCCCCTCTTAAGTGCCTGTGAAACGAAGTATCAGCAGGTCACTCTTTTTACTTACACATCGTTCATTAGTGCTCCCATTTCCCCAGCCACCTTTAACACCGAAGCGTAATAAGGGATACAATGATATGCTTAGTGCGCTTTCCAAATCCCAGCTATTAAACCCCATCTCCTCTCAGCCTCAGTCCTACGAAGCAAACCCACGGATCACGCAGCCGTGGGGTGCCGAGGCCGCCTCTCCCCCACAGCGCCACCGATGTCCTGCTTGACATCTGCAGACCTACAAAGCACAGCACGATTTCCCAGCGGGATTTTACGCCTCATTTGTGCAGGGTGTGGTGGCAGTTCCCGAAATCACTCTAAAACCCCCTTCCCAGGCTGCCCAAGGAGCAGAGGTGGCTGTCTCTTCTCTCCTTCCCCGCTCACTTACCGCAGGCTCACCGGCACCTCCGCCCCGGCCAGGCTGGTCCTGCCGCACGACTTCCCGGGGTGCTCCTCACTCTTCCCAGCTCCAACCCAGAGCAACATCACTGGGATGGATGTTTGAGCAACCAGAGGAGCTGACAAGCCGGCCTGGAGAAACCAGGATGCCACGGAGCCCCACGTCAAAGCCGGGAGGAGGTCAGAGGCCAGGATGGAAATGTTTGCCCACGGCAGTGCCTCCCAATTCCTCACTAATGACACTGCTGCTGCTCTGACGGGAAGGATCAGAAAGACTGGCTAATGAACACAACTCATTACCGAAGGCCTCCTGGGCACGGGATGACAGGGCTTCAGACAAAAATTCATCCTAGCTCACAGCAATGTGACAGACGTTGCATGTTTTGGCTCCAAATAACCATCCTGACGGAGTTGCCAGCGCGCTGTGCTAAGGGAGGCCGTGCGAAAGCGGGGAGTATTAAGAAAGAAGCCAGTTAATCCCATTACAAAGTTTGTTTTACTTCAAGAGGTCAATCCAAGCACTCTATAAGGCTCTCGTGACACCTAAATCAAACGCTGACAGCTCTTTCAGCACTGAGAAGGAGGGGGAGAGATGGAGGTCTTGTACCGACACAGAACTGAGGGAACAAGATATCACAAATGCTACTTGCTTCATTCTTTTGTGCTTTTTCTTAGCATTTTTGTCCTTTTTCAAAAAGGAAATTCTCCATGCCCACTTATTTTGCCTTGCCCCACTCCCTAGAAATGACATTATCTCAGCTGAGGCACAATACACTGTTGCGCCAATGTCTGACTCCTATAAAAGCAATTTTAGTCCCAGTTCTCACATCATCTTGTTCTCTCCTGCTGTAACCATGTAGGATCACAGTGAATTATTGTCCCACCTACCAGCAAACTCACTCCACGGGGTCACAACCTGCAGGTTCTAACACGGCATCGACAAGGGCTGAGTGACACAACCAACCACGCAGTGCTCCAGCCAGGCATCTCCTGCAGCTCCCAGTGCCACAGCTGGATGTCACCCCAGCCTCTCCCTGTTCCCGCTGAGCACCACCATCCTTCCCCTGAAGCCACAGCCTTTCCCAGGGTTCTGCATGGGGACAGACCGTGGGAGAACCAGCGATGCGTCCCAGCCTGTTTCTGAAGTGACGGTGAGAGCACAGACAGAAGCACCACTCTTCAGAGACAGCCCTATTTAGTTAACTTCAGTATTTTTAATTACTGCCAATTTCCTGGGCTGTTTAATGAGAAAGTGTGTGGCAGTTCCATTATCTTAGACCGACCCAAGGCTCTCCAGGGCACCCCCAAGCCAATGACAGCTAGTGTTCAGCAGGCTCATTTGGCATGCCTGGAAAAGGTGTGGGAGCAGGATGGAAGAGGAGACACTTACTCAAGTTTCCAGGCCACATAGATTAACTCTGGAATAATTTGGAGGTTAATAAATAGCAGGATACTACTCAGACCAGAAGGATTTCATTGAATAAAGCTGTGTAAATCAACTGACAATGTCCATAAACCATTTGAAAGATAAAATCCCACATAGCCAACTTTAACCCAATACTATGGTAAAGAACAAATGGTCAGGTTGAAGCAGCAAATCCCAAAAACAAAAAAATAATGGACGAGAACAAAGCACTCAAGAAGCTCAAGTTCTTCGAGTACAGAAGTCAAATCTATATGCTATGTGAGCCAGGTATTTCCAGTGACATCATGTGAGCAAAAGGCATCAAGGTAAGAGAAAACTGACAGACAGCAGAAAAAACACGACATGGCTCATTTTACAAAGAATAAAGCTGCAGCATAAAAACATGCTTAAAGCTTAAGAAATGACCAGCACTCCTACAGCAGTACAACAGAACTCCAGTTGAACCGTTTCTCAGAAGAGCTGCCGCCTAAACAAAACAATCCTGTCTTACACAGCCTGAGCCAGGTCCAAGTGAGCAGTGAAAACAAGGCTTGTCATTCCAGGTATGTCAGTGTGCCTTATTTAATGGAAGTACACTTTGTAGGAGAGGGATCCCCATGGATTTCCATCTCTGGGGCCCTCAAGATATAAGAAGGACATGGACCTGTTGGAGCAAGTCCAGGTGAGGCCATTAAGATGCTCCGAGGGCTAAAGCAGCTCTGCTACAGAGACAGCCTGAGAGAAGAGGGCTTGTTTATCCTGGAGAGGAAAAGGGTTCAGCCCCTAAAGGGGCTCCAAGAGAGCTGGAGAGGGACTATGGACAAGGGCCTGGAGCAACAGGAAAAGGATGAATGGTTTCCCACTGACAGAGGGCAGGGTTAGACGGAATACTGGGAAGAAATTCTTCCCTGTGAGGGTGATGAGTCCCTGGCACAGGTTGCCCAGAGAAGCTGTGGCTGCCCCAGCCCTGGGAGTGTCCAAGGCCAGGCTGGACAGGGCTCTGAACAACCCAGTCTAGTGGAAGGTGTCCTTGCCCATGGCAGGAGGTTGGAATGAGATGCTCTTTAAGGTCCCCTCCAACCCACACCACTCTAGGATTCTATGAATGCTGTGATAAACTGGACTGCAGTGGGAGCTGCTTTACTGGTACATTTGTCATGGAAAGCACATCTGCTTTTGGCAGAATGAAAACACTGCAAGAAGTAGTTGTGTGTCAAAACAACACTGCACTCGGGGTAAATACTCTGCTGCAGGCTTGGGCTTAATAATTTGTTTCCCCAGCACCGTTTAGGCTTCTGTAGACATTAAGTAAGGCAATATAATACCCTGTTGGCTGGCTCTGAGGAAAGCTACACAGCACTGCCAGGGAACTTGATGCCAGCACTGAACTCCTTAGTGCAAAGAAAGGGTGGGAAAGAGGTGGGGACAGACAGAGGCTTCTGGAGTGGCCAGGGACTGGGTCCCCCAGTTGCCAGGTAGCTTAGAGTTACAGCTATGCCTCATTTTCCTGAGCAAACATCCCCCCCACAGGACTATATTTACAGAGCACGGCCTTTGCTTCCCATTCCTTTGGGTGGTATAAAAATACTGAGAATTCTTCCTCTGGGAGCTCAGCAACAGTTGTCCTTGTGTTGCTGCTGTCGTCCCTGAAACGTGGCTGTGTTTGTGAGCCGTGGCGGAATCCGCGCCTGTCTACGCAACCAGGCTCATGTTCTGGGGCAGCTACTTCCACTTCACTAATCCCAGTGATATCTGAATATCACAATGAGAGCTTGGAGTAACACTGGTCTAGTCCCAGGACAACAGGATTGCAATTTTTGGGAAGGGAAAACCTAACGGAATTTACTTCGGTATCTTAGCGGTCTGACATCCCAGCTGCAATTAGAAGAGAAAATTGCATCCTGCATCTAAATCCAAGGGAGGAAAAGTAAAGAAATGGCTTCTCTGAGGGAAGAAAGAATCGGAATTATGCACTGCCTGAGCAACATGAATTATTAAACAGGGATATTCTGGGGAAACAGATACTTGTCAGGAGCCCACAGTACACAGTGTTACTGGGGAGGGGATCCTTCTCCACAGGAGGTTTGGAGAAGGGAGTACCACGTGTGATTAGAAGCTGCATAAACATCACTTAAACATAATAAAGTGGCATTTGTACATTTGTTTAGCTCAAGTTGTTTTCCAGCAGCAAGCACAGGAAAACACAGCACAGGCACCCTGTCAGTGCACTCTGTATGAATTAGGCGGCTTTCCATGCCAACAAAGCCTCCCGGCCACATAGTCCATCTTCTCACCGCTGGCAAGCACAAGTTAAAACTTACAGACCAGCTACAAATTATCCACCGTTCAAATGAAGGGGGGAAGATGAGACTTCTCCAAGGGCTGTGACGTGCCCAGGCCTCCCAAGTGGAGAACAGGCACTGGTGTACATTACCTGACCTCCCAAGGAAAGGCCACTGATTACCCCCTCGTCCTGGCGGCCAAAAGCTGTCATGCCAGAGCTATAAGTCATAGGCTGGCAAGCACAGGCATGGAAGACTGTTTAAATAAAACTCTTGATACCACAGCAGTGAACAGGTTCATTACATACTGCTATTTAGAGCAGGTCTAAGGAGCAAGGATCTTTACCAATTTCACCCACTTGTTTTGGGCAGTGCTTTCTTAACAGCACATAGCTCCCCCCAGCAGATGTTTTGTAGGTAAGAGATGGGTGTTTGCTATCTTTGGGCAGACACAGAAGGTGTGGGCGAGCAGCACATCTATTTTCAACAGTAGCATCATAACGACTTGATGATAGGCCATCTGATTCCGAGTTCAAAAAGAACTGGGAATCTATGTAAAGCACATAGATAAAACTGGATTCCTAACAGGTACAGCATATTAGAAACTGCATTTATGGCAGGATGGGAATGGGGCTGAGAGGACGTGGCAAGGTCTTTAGGCAGCCCTCTGAGAAGCCCAGGCACGGTGACATTTATAAATCAGCGCTAACGTGCAATTTCCAAAGGCCACAAAGCTTCCAAATTTTTTTTGTATGATACCAGCAACTATGTGCTATTGACTCTCACTGACAAACGGGACAAAGGCTGGGAGGCATGGACATCTCACAGCAATTGGAACAAGTCCCGTGCTGGCTCATAAACACCTCATTACAGCCCTGCCAGGCTCAGAGAGGGGACACCAGTTGTGTGTGGCAGCAACCAGAACAGGGGGCAGCAGCACTGGCACAGATGCAAACCTCAAGGGCAGTAGGAAGAGGTAAAATTCTTCAGCAAGACACTTTGACAGATGCCGGTTTTCCTCTTGGCTCCAAACCTACCCCAACCTTCCCACCGAAGGCTCTGCCAGAGTGTCCCCCCAGGAAGGAGAAGCATTAGTCAGACTCCCCAGAGCTGCACTGTGCATAAAAGATACAAGCAGTGACTACAGAGCCAGGCAATCTGTACGTGTCTCATCCCAGGGTTTGGCAGTGGTGACTAACTGGACTGCAGGGCTGCAGAATGTCACTGAGCAAACAAGTTCAAACAGGAACAAGCTCCGGGGACATGGCAGCGGGGACGAGACGCACAGAAGATGCTCCCACACCAGCTTTCCACGTACCCCGGGACACAGAGCACCCCACTCCCAGCCTTCAGCCAGCCTGAGCCACTGCACTTCTCTGCCATTAAAATGCAAGGCCTGACAAACATCATCAGTGTGACTTCAGGCCCGGCTACGTCAAAACAGGCACTTCTTGGCCACGGGAAGGTTTCTCATAACCTGCCACCCCTCCGAAAAACCAGCATGCTCACTAGAATTATGCCTTGAACACTTCTCCCTGCCTCACCACAGTAATATTCCAGGGGAGGTAATTGCTCACGACTGTGTGTGGTTGCTAATTTCTGGAGATACAGAAGGCATATAATCTCAAGTGAAAGAATACAGCTTTTAGGACTTCAGAACAATGAAAGGCAGGGCGACTGCCTGAAGTGCAGAAACTAAAAGCTTTTTTCCTTCAGAACAAGAAGAGAATCGAGTAATTGTCGTTTCCAGGGAGATGAGGAACTTCAGGGATCAGAGCTCAATCTGCAGTTAAATGGATTGGAAACAACTCCTTACCAGCTGCAGAAAAAACATGGACAGAATCACACAGGAAAATCCAGGGAGAGCATTTTCCTGGCACTATGCACATGCCTCCACATTTAGGAATGCATGGATCGATTATTTAGATGATCCAGGTTAGCTGTTCATGAACACTGAGGGAGAAGTATTTCCTGTGCCATCCCTTTCCTCATACATCTCTCTCCCATTCACCTCCCTTCACAGCAAACCCTGACAGGTATTTCAGTTTTCCCCTTTACAGAGAGAGAAACCTGAAAATTCTCTCCCACGCTCCATAACTGCAATCCTAAGCAGACCAGGGATGTGAAAAACACCTAAAATAAGATCTTAAAACACTCTTTACAAGCAAGGCACGATCTCTGCCTCTCCACAGAGATGTTTCACAGGTGCCAAACCACAAAAAGTCAATGGGATGCCAGATCCTGAGCTCCTCTCAGGTAAAAAAAAGCAAACCCCACGAGCTGCAAAGGATTTTCCAGCATCCCTGATACCTTTGTGAGTGCTGTAGAGGGCTGCAAATGTCACCACGAAGAAGGTGGTGGAATATTTTCCAGCGTTAACCAGATGAAAGGCCCGTTTGTTATCACGGTAACGGCGCAGGCACTGGATGAATCGCAACCAAGCAGGGATGCACTGGACGACCGCTCTCACTCCGTAGGAGTAGCTGTTACAAATCTGATTATCTGCAAGTTTAAAAAAAAAAAATAGAGTTAAAGCCCTTAAAACAAAAAGTTAGTAAGCTTAAGAACAGCTGTGGTCTTCCTTTCTGTAATATCGCTTGATGTGACGGCAATTCCCCATCAACACACACGCACATCCCAAACAGCAAGAGGCCCATCCCCAGAAAGTATCCTGGAGCTCTCTCTATTCTATCTCTGAGGTATTCAGGTGATGTGACATCAATAACACATCCAGACAGATCATCACCTAACTCTCTCACTGCCACTAATATAACTAACATGCAAGAATTTTAGAAATAATCTATTTTTAAATGTGTTTCGTGCTGTTGGCAGTACTGTGAATAATCAAATTAAGGATGGAATTACAAAAGGCCTTCGACACTGGATTTTTGTGCATAAATGGGAGAGCACTTAGGAACTCTGCAGGACAGCTCTAAAAGGCTACTTTGCCTGAGATGTCCTTGACCCATTTTCCTTGTACGTTGTAATAGGAAAAAACATATTTCACTATGGGATTGAGTTTGGGGTTTTTTGCTTTGCTTTTTAAAAAGCAAACCCAGGCCTAGCTTCAAAAACTGGGATGGGAAGCAACTACACACCATGTCATTTTGTCACCCCCGTGATGTTTCAAAGCCTTTTTTTGGTTGAGGAAGTGACCAGGAAAGTCCCAGCTCTGCCTGGAACCCCCCAAGGAGCCCATATTCTGCTGCCTCACTCAGCACATAAACCAAACAACCCCTCGACCAGCAATCGTTTGTTTCTTATTCACACAAATGGAGACAAGTTATTAGCTGATATTTATCTCAAAGCACTGAGCCATCATTCCACTGCTTGCATTGCGAGAGGACACACTGCTAGGCACTCAGTTGCTTTGTATTTCATTTTTATTTTTAATAAGTAAATATTTAGCTACTTGCAATGCTGTCTTTAGAGGGAAGGGAAAGATGAGACAGATTGGGAGAACCAAGTGAACGCTGATGCTTATTGAAGCACGCAGCAAATTTTCAGCAAGTGTCAAAACCATCAGACAACACAATTTGCCAGCATTCACTGCTTAAAATGGAAAGACAGCAGCCCAATCCACAAGGAGACAGGTACTGTTTTGCCGCTGGGAAAGCCAAAGTCAGAATTTATATTCCAGCTCTGTGGTCCTTCTGGCTGGAAAGAAGGGAAGGCAGAGCATGGACAACACTGACATCACAACATCAACTCAAATCAGATATGGGGTGGCACTGAGGAGGTTCTTCCATCCTCTCTTGCTTCAGGGAAGTGCGATGGAGCCTGCAAGAACCAGGCTACAGCACAGAAAATTGTGTTTAACAGGCTCAGGCAACTCGTTTTCACACTGAGCAACAGGAACAGGCTAAAGGCAAATACATGGTTAAGCTACAATGAAATAAAACAACAATGCCAGGAAAATGGATTTCTCTTTCCAATCAGTAGCACTGTGTCTAAATTCTTTGATGAATATACACGTCGGGCCAAATGACTGGATTAGGAAATGAACACTGATGTGAAATTCCATTTCTCTGGATGGAAGTAAAAAAGGGGAGAACGTCTCTAATGCCGTGTTTACAAGAAATGCCTATTAATTTAATTTCCTATATCACTTGTAACCCTCTTCAAAACAGATAATTACCAAGTTGCCTTGCTCGGTGTCTTTCAGGTCATTTTGACCGTGTTCACCCAGGCCACCAGCATTACTCTACCTGTATCTGCCAGAAGTCCAGCATTGTCCTCCCACTGAACCTCAAAGCTGTAGAAGCAGATCATGTATTCCAAATCCATGAGAATCACGACCAGGCTGTTGAGCTGATCAGCCAGCCAGAAATCTGCGAAGCCTACCTTGTGGAAGGGAGCAGTGAACACTCGAAACTGTCAGGGGAAAAAGAAAAAGCAGGAATAATTCATGGCTGTGTCAAAGGCATCTAAATGCAGTGGCAGGACATCAAGGCACTGAACAAATATGGAAATAAGAGAAATGCTTCCAGATTTATTGCTGACCTTTTGCTTCAGCTGACAAGAAAGGATAACTACCTCCTCACTTTTAGCACAAAGAACATTCCTGCTTTCCTCCTCCTGTATGCATATATTCTGTGTCTCCCACCTTTTTGGTTTTTACTGGCAGAACAGCCCAGTCTCCTCCAACCAAGCTCTTTCCCAGAAGCTCCCAGTTTCCATGTAAGAGCTCTATACAGCTCCATCTCTCCTGTCACTCCTCATTTTGACCAGCTCTTTCTTTCAGGCACTTACACCACGTCTATTGACATCTTCCCCACTTACCTTCTCCCTCACACTTTATGTCAGTTGGATTTAGACCCTCAGCATGGCCACTAGTCTGACCATGCCTCAGTTTAGTGAACTCATCAGTCGTTTTTTGGTGCTAGAAGTTGTAAAAGTGAGGATTGTTACTGGATCTGCCAATGCCTCCAGCAGGGAAAGAGTTAAAGAAAGGGCAGAGGAAATCCTATTGCCTGGCAGTTGGACTCCCCCTCAATACCAGGCCACTTTCCCTCTAAGTCTGAACAGCAGTTTTGCTCCTTCCAAACCAGACAGTTTTCATGCTCCATTACCTTTGATTACAACTCTCCCTACCCGGTTAGTTATAGTTACTAATGGCCAATTTCTCACGGAGACGGCACCAGCACCATCCGGCCATTGAGAGATTTATGAACCTTTAAATTAATGAAAGCACAGGCTAACACTGATCTTTTATGTTGCTCTCCTTATTAATCTAAAGGGTGCACAGCTCCAGAAACCCAGGAAAGGACTGACACGTTCCCATCAGCCTGTAATGCAAATTTAAGGCTCTGCTCCTAAATTTCAAAGCCAAATGGGGGACTAAGAGGTAGTGGCATAAAGCAGATATGGATCTTGACCCAGAAAGCACAGTGCTCGTGTTGGATGACACCTATTCCCAAGGCTCAAACAGGGCCAGCCATTAGGGACGACTGTGTTTGAAGGCAACCAGCTGCACAACAGCTTCTGCAGAGGTCAGAGACCTCACCAGCCTTCCTTTGCAAAAGGCCCTTCCTCCCTTTTCCCATCACTCCCTGATACTCTCTTTATCTGCTTTATCATAGACCCTTTTTTCCCCATGAACAAAGACCAACTAAAGAAAGGAAATGTGAAAACAACTTTACAGACAGATCTCCGCAGGGGGAAAAAAAAAAAAAAGAAAAAAAAAGAGGAGAAATAATAAAATCCTTGTTGTTATTTAATTTAGGGAGAGGCACTTCAGCATTGCCAGAGGACAGGGCAAAACTTAAGAGAGTAGAACCTTTTCACCGAAAGGTTATGGCAGAGCAGGAGTCAACAGATACGTCCATGACATATCTGGCATTGGCATCTTGGGTTAACCATCCTTCTGAGCTGCCATTTGAACCCTCCTAATGTCATGTAGCAGGCACTGTGGCTTCTGGCTGCCGTCCAGGCACAGCTGGAGCAGCAGCTCAACTTCCAGAGGGTGCTGGCAGTGGAGGTATACCACAGGCACCTCCACACATCCCAGCTCAGAAGCGTCTGCAACATCCTCCAGAGAAGAATCACGTTATAAAATACCAGAACTGAGCTGAACCTCAGTTTCAACAACCAGTTGTAATTCTGTATCAACAGTTCCACAACCTGAGCACAGACTTCCTGGTGCTGATCGCTGCACTTTGCATCAGTGCTGAGATGGCTGATATTTGAGCTGGAGCTGAACACTTCCTAGATTTTCACCTCTCACAGAGAGGCTCCCTGCACTTGTGTCACCATTCAGCTCCCTGCAGAGAGCGTGGGCATGTGGACACTGCACCATTCCCTGTGCTCGGATCCGATTCCTCCTAGCGAGCTGCTCTCCTCAGCCCACACCAGGGCATTCATGGGCTTCTCACCCAGCAGCAAAGACACAAAGAACGCTCACCTAAGCATGTAGGTGAGAAAGAAGACCCTGGGATGGGAATTAGACTCACTGTGGGCTAAATAACTTTTTGCACTCAGAGCAGGATCAATTCCGATGTAACTCACTGTCCCTCAGGGGTTAGCACAAGAGATCCCACTCAGGAGCAGCAGCAGGCTGTGATGTTCATCACAGTAAGCCTCCTAGATCCACCAGGAAATGCTACAACACAGTAAAGTACGTCCCTGACTCAGTTCTAGAAAAATGGAAGGTGCCAGTAATGCTCTGCCACACCTGATATATCAGACTTCGTTTTGGCTGGGAATGAAACATATGAAGCATGTGAAGAGAAATGCTCACTAAAGGAAAATTTGCGTGAGCAGCACAGTTCTCACACTTGCACTATTTAAACCTCCTTTCACCCAGAGAGCTGCTGGTAACTGTGTGGAGAAAAAAATTACACCCAGCAGCCAATAAGAGCTGCTCTTTAGGTGCTTTGTCTGGCCTCTTTTGTCCCCCCCTTCCTCCTTCCACATAAGACACAGAAGTACTGTGTCATTTCCCACCATTAAGGTGATCTTGCATTTTGATGAAGCTTTTTTCCCCCCGCAGGAGACCTTGGGATGAATTGGCCTCTGCACACTCAAAGGTATTCAATGAACCCTACAGGTTCCCCCTTCCAACTCGAGACATTCTATGGTTCTGAGAGAATCTACTGACAGATATATCTGTATCAATAGTTATAATGGTATGAACTGACAGAACAAGGGAGAACGGCTTCCAACTGAAATAGAGGAGGTTTAGATTACTATTAGGAGGAAATTCTTCCCTGTGAGGGTGGTGAGGCCCTGGCACAGGTTGCCCAGAAGGGCTGTGGCTGCCCCATCCCTGGAGCTCCTTAAGGCCAGGTTGGATGGGGCTTGGAGCAACCTGGGCTAGTGAAAGGTGTCCCTGTCCCAACAGCAGTGGGGTTGGGACAAGGTGATCTTTAAGGCCCCTTCCAACCCAGGCCATTCTATGATTCTACAGCTCTATCACAGACTGCAGCACAGTCTGGAGATCACTGGGACAGAGCAGGTGCTGCAAACTGCCTACCCAGCTCTGTGAACACTGAGAATCTCACCCTGGTAAGATATTAAGGTAAATTAGCACAGATATTACTCATGTGGTTGAAAGCACTTCCAGTGCTTCCCCTCACACCAGGGGACAGCAGTCAGACTAATGAGGCTTGGGACTAAAGGTACATCCGTGAGGGATGGCTGAATGCTGGAAGGCAAAAAAGGAAAAGCTGAAACAGTGGTAAGCCAGCAAATCAAATAACAGAGGGTAATTCACTGTGTGTGTACCTGCACGCACAGCCTCAAAGCACGACTCCACATTTCATCTTTGCCGTGTTCCAGATAAAGTTAATTGTTTTAACTGGCATTAAAACAATTCTATGAAGAACACCAGCCAGCCAAACCCTCTTCCGCCCAAAGCTCTCAGAGCAGCTCCAGCAAGAATAAGGTATCAGGGGAACCAACTTGATTAAAATCAATTTAAAAGGACGTACAGGGTGGGGGATCAACATCTGAAACAGCCATTTGGGAAGAAACTGATGAGTCATCCAACAAGTTTGAAAACTGTTCTTTCAGAGCTCCCACTTGTAGCTGGAACACTGAGGCAGCACATGTATTTACCTTCAATTTACCAGACTTATCTTTCCTGGAAAATAAGACCTGGATCTAACATAAAGAGTTTAACACCACAAACAGATTTGCTGATAAAAACCCCACCCATGAACATAATTTTACAAGCAGTAGCCTTTGCAAAGGTTGCCTCTCCATCAGTGAACCCTCTCTGCCAGCTGGGGCTGAGGAGCACCCATGCAGCCTTGCCTTAGAGCACAGGAGCTCTAATCAAACTCTTTCACTGCATTAGGGAACAAACAAGCCAAGAATGTCTCTGCATGTGCAGAAGTCTCTATACAGCTGTCTGTAGGAAGATTAACACAAGGAGACTGGTACAGAAAGCAGAAGATGCTTCTGTAAACCCATCCTCAAAAACTATTTGCAGCCAACACCTGATCAGGTCTGCTCTATAAAAACACAGTGGTATAATCATCCCAGCATCCCTCTTCACTGAAGATTAGTGACACCTGTATTTACTTCACAGCTGCTGCTCAGCCACAGCATATTTTTTTTTTTTTATAAAGTATTTACTTAAAGAAGGTTTAGGAGACTTACCAATAGTTTGAGCAGCCAAAATCGGGACTTGTAATATAAGGTTTTGGTAGGGTTGATGAGAAAAAGCAACATGAAGCCGTACAAGATGAGTGGATTCACCTGCATGGGGATGTAGGTGAATTTACCATATATACATGCCAGCAGGCTCAGGCACCACAAAACGCCCAGGAAACCAGCAATCTACAGGGGAAAGAAAACAAACCACACAGATACCTTATGAAAACTCAGTTCTGAAACCCACAATGAAGTCTCATTATAAGAAAAGGGAGAGCAGCGCTCAATCCCGTAATCTAATCAGACTTCAGCAACTTCCTCTTCTAATTGTATTAGAGCTCCTTGCCAGGAAACGGCGCAGGGTTTATCCTCCTGATACGCTGCACAGCTCAGCCACTCCTACGATCCCGCTGCTCACCTCGAAGAGATGTTGATGGGACAAGTTGCTGCGGGGATTGAGCTCGAAGATGAGGACGTGATTGACTCCAGCCTGTCTCCAGCCATACGTGTTGATACCCAGGAGGAAGAGGAATTCTATCAGGAGAAAGCCACCTCGATAGATTCTCACCAGTGGCCACACATTTGGTCCATCTATAAAAGCCACACCTGGCAAAGACAAAGAAAGGAAGGACCTTAGGGATAGCAGAAGGCACGTCACATTGTGCTCCATGGCTTTGTACTGGTTCTCACATGAGAGAAAACAGGGTACACTTGTACAAAACTGTGTATTCCAGAAAGTGGAGGGGTGCCTAGCCTGTCAGAGAATTTAGGACTATCCTGGGGAAAGTTCCCTCTCCAGCTGGTGTAATCGAGTCATGAGCAGCGTCCCTGCCTCACACTACAGGCACAAGCGACAGCACCAGCATAAATCTGACTATATGCACTTAAATATTCTGGTTTAATAGAGATGAAATCCCAACAGACAGATACACAAAACACTTCAGCTCCCCACAAAACCAAGAAGCACCATTTACAGCATTTAAAACAATGCTGATCACCGAACTCAATACAAACTGCAATGCAGTACGTAATCACAGCCAGCCATACAACACCCAGCCGCACCCAAACAGAAATCCCAGCCCAAGGCAGCACTGCTGGAAAGCCTGTTGCTTCCTTTGTTCTGTCTTCAGGGGTTTAAAAGCAAATTTGCTTCATTTCAAACAACAAACTACAGCAGCAACTTTCTCCAGCACAAGCCTCTTTGCAAAGTAATGTCCCCGAGTTGCCTGATACAAGTTCTATGAGAAAAGCACAACTAAAATACAGTTATTTGAATCCTCAGTCTTTGTTTCAGTGAGAGTTTCTCAGCCATGTGTTTTCTTAAGAGATCACAGAATCAGAGAATGGGTAAGGTTGGAAGGGACCACAGTGGGCCACCTGGTCAAAGCTCCGGACAGGACAGAGTTGCCTGAAAAATCCTGACTAAGAAGTGACCAGACAGAACAGGACAGACCTGCTGTGTGCTATTCCAGACAGAACACCCAGACAAAGGTTTATCCTGAGGTGAACAGAGTATGACAGTACAGCATATGACTTCCATAGCTAATGCCCACTAATCTTATTTCTGGCCTCTCAGAGTGGTAGAGGACCATAACTGCAGTGTGGAACAGCAGCTGGAGAAAAAACAGGCACTGAGGAGGACAAGCTGCAGAAGTTACGAGTATTTCTGTATATTCTCTCCTCTGATACTAAGACATTGTCCAGTTCAGTTTCCACAGTGCAAAGGCTCAATTTGATTCTCTTTTTACTTTTCCAAACTGAACCCTTTCCTTCCCAACAGCTGAGCAGTTTGATTGGAGACCCTCAAGGACCCCACTTGCAGGGAAGTGCCCAAAGGTGTCCAAGGTCTCCAAGTGTGGTGACCCAGCCCAGGGCTCTGCACTGCAGCCCCAAGGCAAAGAGGCTGTCCATTCCTATACCCTTTCCACTTAAATCCAACACAAGTGAAGTCACCTCCTGCAGTTGGCAGGGATGTGACACTCAACCAGCTCATCCCTTCAGCCAGCACAGGCTCTGCAAAAGGTGCTCAGAGAGGAAAATACCCCTGGTGACAAGTTCAACAGCATCACAGCCTAATTCTCTAACAAGAGCAGGGCACTGCTGCAGCAAACGACTTGAGAGTTTGCATGAAAGCTTACAGGTTTCTGGTTAATGTAACAAATGCTCTTTTCCAACAACCTCAATTATACACTAGTTTGGCACCTAGGAAAGCCCATACAGAAACAGCGAGGCCTCAAAATTTGTCCTCTTTAGGGTGACTCCCTTCCTGGGATCCACCTGCAGCATCTGCAGCCTTTAACACACCCCAAGTTATGACTTCATCACTGTGAAATATTGCTGCTCTGGTTTTCAAACCAGGCAGTACAGCAGTGGGTCACTCATAGAAGCCATGTGCTGATGCTGTTTCACAGAACCTACACACAGAACACTAAAACCTTGTCTTAGCTGACCAAATCATAAAAATAATTCAGCAAAAGCAGCTGAGATGTTAACAAAGTGTTAGCCAATTAAAAGCCAACACTTTGCAGTCAGAATCCAGGTTTTGCCCCGTATCTGTAGTAATGCAGAGCAATCAGATCATGCCTGCTGATACAACACACCTATTATCCACCCTGGGTTAGTAACACCTGCTTTACAGATATAATCATTTTTACGAATTCCTTCTCACAACTGTGGCACCTTTTTTATTCTTAACACTGAGAGAGAAAGCAAACACAACTGGCTTCAATCATATTTGCATCTCACAGAGAGATCAAACATTTAAGTAACAGAAACGATGAATAAAGAACAGCTTTTACACATTAAACAGCCCCTTCATGTAGATGGGTCAACTTTCTGCCTCTACCACTGGAAGAGCAAATGGGAAGCACTGCAAACAGCTCCTCAAACAGAGGCATTTTATCCCCAGAGATGGCTTGATCCAATTACAGAAACATCCGATTAAAAATTCTTTTAAGTCAAAAACACAGACATGGGCTTTCCCCTAATGCAAGAGCTCCTAAGTTGATTTGTTAAGCCTTTTCCTTTGTACTGCTTAAGCAAGTTACAACACTACAGAAATCACACACACAATTAGTAAAGCTGCTTGTGATTAAGCACTGTGTCTGGATCTACAGCACTAAAGTGGCTCTCGCTCTAATCAGAGGCCAAACTCAGAAGGCACAGAGCAGAATAAGGCCAAGACCTCAGGTATGCAACAATTTATTGTAGCTTTTAAACAATCTTGCCAGCATCTGCCAACAAGAAAAACTCGATTAATTCCATTAACAGGCATCAGGCACTGAAATCCTAGGAATTTCCAGACGAAAATGTCCCGAGCACCATGTGCTCATGTGCCTCTGTGTCTGGTCTTGTTCTCTGTAGGGAGTCAGTGCCATGCAAAATTTAAGCTCTACAAGCACCTGTTTCAAGGTGGGCAAGGGCTGTGTGTTCACAGCAGGGAACAGACATCTGTCTTTACACATGGATGTTGCACCCTCAGAATATCCCCCAGAGAATAAGGAGAACACACCATAACATGTACAAAATCCACATACATAACGTGAGATAAGCCACAACCCACTACTGAGCAGAACTAAATAACTCACACCAGTGTGATCCGGCTCTGATTTAACCCAGAACATCCTGAACTGCCCAGTTCAGGTCCAGGCCCTCACTGAGTGATGGGAGTACATCCAAACCAAGGTATGGCAGGATACCCACCTGAAAGTATGACGGTGACATTCAGTGCAATGAACAACCCACAGAACAATCCAACCCTGAATGTAGTCCAGGCTGGTACAGGCTGTGAACAAAGCAGGGGCAGAATTAACGCGGGGTAAACAGGTTATCAGCAAACTCAGATTAGTTTGCAGAGTAAATTTAAAATCAGAAATACAATGCCCTGATCCCTGACTGCCCTCTTGCTCTTGAAGTGAGTTTTTTTAAACTGAAAATGCCGTATGATATTCTTGGTGTGTTGAAACAGAGCTTGGGCATCTCAGTGCCCTTTGAAAAATACTCCAGACCACACGAACTCTAAGCATATGTTATTATTAGCACGAATTTCCTTTCCCTGTTTCTCATCCCTTCATTACCTTGTCTGCATGCATTAGGAATAGTAACCTATTTCCAAACCTTCCGGAACCAAAGCAGATTATGTGACCATGCCGCCCTCACTGGGTGCATGAACACACTCACATCAATTACTTTCACTACTTTGTTGAGATGCTGAGTCTAATTTGGCACCTTGACAAGCTGGAGAAGCAGCTTTGCTCCACAGCCCGATCTCTCACCTGAGCTGCTCCTAAGGGTGGAACACGCAAGCGTTTCATTGCCTTCTGTCTGTCTCCATCTTCCAACTCATTGGTCACCACTTCCTAAGGAGACAAAAAAAACACACCACTGAAGTTCATTTGAATGATCACCACGTGGTAATGCACTAAAACGAAAAATAATGGTTGGTTTCCATGTTACATGTGAGCTCTGGCCCTGCACTCCTTTAATGCAGGGCAACAAAGAAAAAGGGCAAAACAAAAAAACAATGAAAAGCTCACTCTGCTGCACCAAGTTCCTACATAACACAAGCTAACACTGCACTGACTTTTTCAAAGGAAGAGTTACCAGCAGAAGAGAACATACCCAAATTTATGTAAGTAGTGCCTGAAATCTGTGGCACTTCAAAACCCATTATCAGTTACCTTGGTGGTGAGGTACAGAGGGCAAAACATTGCAGAAATTATAGAATCATAGAATGGTTTGGGTTGAAAAGGACCTGAGGGATCATCCAGTTCTGCCATGGGCAGGGGGACACCTTCCACTAGACCTGGTTGCTCAGAGCACCATCCAAACCAGGCCTTGAAACACTTCCAGAATCCAGCAGTGAACAAAACCCCGTGGTTTTCTAGTTACCAGAGGGGCAGTGCCCAGAGCAGCATCTTTACCTCTGTTTCGGAGATGAGCTGGTTGATCTTCTTGCAGGTGTAGAAAGGCGCCACCTCCACCTCGGCCACCCTCCACTCCGCCCCCCGGGCCGTCTCCAGGTTCTTGTCATGTTTCTTCAGGATCTTGCGGAAGCCGGTGAAGTTCAGGTTCTGCAGGCAAGGGAAAAGACATGCTGCTTTTAACCCCAGTCAGCTCCCAACAAAGTTCAGTGGTTCTCTCTCCAGCGCTAGCAAATAAAGGAATAGCTAATAGGAAGAATCAAAATGATTACATCCGTTGTCAGGAAGTGTCTGAGTTGTTACTTTGTTATAAGTCATACATATACCTTGCAAGTAAAATAAAACACGGGGGACTCAAGGGCAGAAAAAGAGGCAGCTTATTTCCAGGGAGCTACCTGAACCCTTTTATTCCCTGAAAAGCCAGATCACTGCCATTTTCCTCCTTTATGCAGGACACGACATTCCTGATGACACCTTGAAGACAAACGACCTTCAAGGGATTTTCCCTTCTGAAAAGGCTGAGCTACTGACTCCCAGCTTCTTTAAACTTTACACTGGTTTCAAATCAAATCCTCCAGATACAGAAGGGAAATCTTTGCACAGAAAACGTCAACGCTGCATGTTAAATCCAGACAAGTGCATCCCCACAGCAGCATCCTTTTTCATGGAGTTTGTTGCACTATGATTAAAAAACCAGTTTATAGGTTTGCAGATGTGGGAGATGTAACTCTCCAGCCTGCAGAGATAAGCACACAAGGCTTAAATCAGGAATTAACTGTTGATTTACAAGTTATACACAAGCCCTGACCCCACACTTTTCCAACGCACAGTACCCAAGACAGGCAAAGCTCATCACATTGCAGGCAACTGCTGCCACATGATGTATTTGCAATCCTGCATCTCATCATGCAGGAAAGTCCATCCAGAGACCCAACATTTCCTTCGAGCAACACCAGAAATGCAGAGGGATCATGGCAAGATTCACTTCTGAAAAACGCTTAGAGTAGCTCAGAAAGAAAAACAGAGAAAACAGCAAAATCCAATGCCCTGGGGAGAGGCACCAACTACTCACTGAAATTATTTTCAATCTAATTATGCTCAGGGTGATTTAATGCCAGACCCCTCCCATCTAGGTGGGGAAATGAGGCTGGGGAGACAGGCTCAGGAAGCCGAAGCATTAACGATCTGCCTTATTGCAGACAAGAGACTTTAATTACTTTCTATTGGAAAAGCCAGCATTCCACCCCAGGGAGAGCAGAAATTTCAAATGAAAAAACGCAACAAAATGATGATTTTGGTCAGAATTTTTTCTGTGGCCTGAACTAACATCCTTTCATCTACCATGGGTGCAAACCCAGACTAACTCTGGAGTGCCTTGGCTGGTTGGGATATGGTTACACCAAACACCCTAAAACCTCTCTGGCTGCAAAAATTCTGCAACTTCAAAGTGCATGTTAAAAGCACTGTTGGCCACAGTGGTACCTCAGACAGGGAACATGCAGTGATGGAACTATGAAACAGAACAAACACCATTTATACAGTCAGATATTTTGCTATTCTTGCTATTTGTGTTGCTTTTATTTGGCAAGGGACTTCCCCAAAGCCTGACCTCCATTTGATTGTTACCCTTCTGTAGGGTAACAATCAAATCCATTTAAGTGAATCAACCAATGGTATGTTTTGTGGGAAAAAACAAACAAACAAACAAAACACCACAAAACAAATACTACAATTTAGGCAAGAATATAATGCAAGATCAAGCAGAATCAAATAGTGGACTTAAAACTCCTTTCTCATATACAAGTGTGTCAGAAATTACATATATTTACATATATATGTATCAGAAATTACATATCATTACTCTACATTACATACAGAATATGCAACTAATTATTATATACTTAATTTCTCAGTTTGTTTCTCCTAAACCACAGTATTTCAAATAAATAGATTTACTTATCTATGTACACACATCTAGAATGTTATAATACTGTCAACAATAAATTAATTTTATCAGAAGTTTAATCATCAGTCCTGACAGAGGAACTCGCTTCAGGTGCATTTTCCTTCCTTAGTAACCCAACTCAAGGCATCAGCATTTCATCAAAGCCATAATTTGACATTTATAATGCTGCTGTTGACTTCACTTTCCCTCCTACACAAAGATCTCAGCGACATCGTCTTCCCACCAGGTTGTTGTTTTCTCTTCTTTCCAAAACTGTAAGATTTGGAATATTTCTAGTTCTTATATTCTAAGCTCAAGAGTGATTAAGAGTAGTATGCTGGGACTTGGGTTTATGTCTTTTTTAGCACTTGCATTCCTTTGTCCTTAACTTCAAGACCAATTTGAAGGATTTTTCTTATGTTCTTTTTGAAGGTATGTTGTAGAAAGCAGCTGCAAACTGTGAAAGCTTTCAAATCCAGATGGGGCTTAAATCAATATTTAGTATACCTACAGTAGATCTGGACTTACAATGGCAAAAAAACCAAAAAATATAGGCAAAATGCTTTTCTTCACTGCTGAATAGTAGGGAAAAGATTTCCAAAGGAATGACCTATGTCATCCCCCTATTTAAACTCTTCATCACGCCTCAGCAGCAATTTTTTGTAATCAAAAGTATGAGCTGTCTTCTTTTTAAAAAGAACATAAGTGAAAAAATCACTGCAGGTGACAGTGCTTCACTCCATTCCTGAAAAGCTGCAGATACTCCACCTTTCACAGGATTTTGAACTAGGAACTATCACTAATAGTCAAAGAGCTTTATTAAGAAATCCATCAACAGTTTTCAGACATGTGCTCAAGGACATAACATCATCCTAGGAGAGGTACAAACACTCAGAATTTTGAGAGAATAAGTTTTGTCCATACTGCAGAGTGGTATTCAATTAATTCTTATGGTGAATTTTGTTTAATGAAATTCTCTGGTACGATTCTGGTAAAGATCTAAATACAGATAAATAATAATAAAGATTTAAATGTAGTGAATTTAAGCTCCAGCATTCTAATTTAACATGCTAAAATGCCTCAAAGAAAAGACCTAAAAGTATTTCAGAGTATTTAATTCCAGAAGAGCCCAGAAGAAAAGATATTAACAGTTTCAGGTTTTTTTATTTCAAGATTTTTGGAACTAGATCAGTGCCTGCAATATTTACCGTGCCAGAAATCCAAGTACAACTAAAGATTTGCTTATTTTTTCCATACCTCAAGGCAAACGAGCCCTGTATCCTGCAGGAATCCAAATATTATTTTTTTTTTTAAAATGGATGTTTTAACAAGAAATTCTGATACAGCAAGGTCACAGCCACTGCCATGGTAACACCAAGAGGAAACAGTACACGAGGACTTCAAGTTTCATTACAAATATTAGATAAAAGAACTTCTTCCCCAACTTGCCTGCTCCAGCCTCGCACAGAACAACACCCTGGAGAAGAAGGAGGTCCCAGTGTGACCTCGTGTTCTGGCCACGAGTGCTGGGGTCAGACAGCCCAGAAAAGGAAGAAAGAAGCTCCTTTCTGCAGGTCAGCTTAGCACTTCCAGCTCAACAAAAAGCAACCAGACTTGGGCTGCTGGGTATCTGCCTTTGCTTTAAAAGGTTCAGGGGCCAACCAGAAAAGGAAGGGACAACTCGAGGATACACAAAGCACAGGGACCTTTACAGACAGGGCTTTGCCAAACCGCCTCTTTTTGCGGGTACCTGATAGTTCTGCAGGAGGATGAGGCTGAGGTAGAGCTCGCTGAAGGCCAATTTCAGGTCTCTGATGTTCCTGTGCTGGACACGCTCCTCGTGGGACAGGTGGAAGACGGGCTTTCTGCGCCGCTGCAGCGTGGAAGCCCCACTGGCTTCTTTCTGTGCATCCAAAGTGGATTGGAGCTCGGTCCGGAGAGTGGTGAACCTGCGCTGGGCCTCGGCAAGCTTTTCTGTTGGCAACGGGAGGGAAAAGTCAGCTGAGAGGGTCACAACTCGCCCACCAGGCCCTAAAAAGGACTATACCTATTCCTCAAATGACGTGCCTGGGCATGGCCTTCCCCCATCACACATTATTGCGCATTTCTCTTCATATAGAATAGAATCATGGAATTGCTTGGGTTGGAGGGGACCCTAAAAATCATCCAGTTCCAACCCCCTGCCACTGGAAGGGACACCTTCCACCAGACCAGGTTGCTCCAAGCACTGTCCAACCTGGCCTCAAACACCTCCAGGGATGAGGCAGCCACAGCTTCTCTGGGCAACCTGTGCCAGGACCTGACCACCCTCACAGGGAAGAATTTCTCCGCAATATCCCATCTAACCCTTCCCTCTGTCAGGGGAAAGCCATTCCCCCTTGTCCTGTCACTCCATGCTCCAAAGTCTCTCTCCAGCTCTCCTGGAGCCCCTCGAGACTTGAAGGGGCTCTCAGGTCTCCCTGGAGCCCTCTCTTCTCCAGGCTGAACACCCCAACTCTCTCAGCAGAGGAGCCCCAATCCTCAGAGCACCTTCGTGGCCTCCTCTGGACCCACTCTAATGGGTCCAACGCCCTTCTTGTGCCGAGAGCCCCAGACCCAGACGCTGCAGTCCAGGCGTGGTTTCACAAGGGCAGAGGAGGAAGCTTCTTCTCATTAAACCAATATTAAACATACATGTTCTCAAAAACAAAAGCCCTTAATTAATACAGTCAAAATCAAGGATCTGTCCCTTCAGCACAAGGCATGAATTCAGATCTCTCAACTTACACCCCAGCTTTGATTTCTAGCGGTTGCTCAGTCCAGGACCAGACAAATACCTGTTATATGTGGAAGAAGCCCAACCTGTACCTGGGGGCTGCAAACCAGTGCAGGGACAGTGGGACAGGCGTTCCCAAAGTGGCAGAGCCGCGGTTGGAGGCAGCCAGGAGATAGGGTCTCATCCAAATACCAAAGCAGTGACCAAACGTCTACTCTGAGCGCAAAGGAAAGCTGCTCATCTTTCCCAAATAGATCAAGCGCACGAGAAACACCAGAAAAAAAACCCCAAACAAACCTCTAGACAACATTATGAAACTTGACAGTAAGCAAAGCACTTCTCATATCCTTGCACCCACTACTGACTACGTGTTTACCATCTTTTTATGTGACAGTAAGGAAATCAAAAGGAGAAAAACTCCACACTTCAAATGTGACACCGAATTTTGTTGCTCAGAGAGCAACCCAACCCCTGCGCCAAGCTCCCGGTGACAGACAAACACAGCTCTGCTTTGATCAGGAGTTACAACACTAGTAGCTGCTGTACACGATCTGCTGTAATAATTCATCCCTCTTTCCCTCAGTTTAGAAGCACTGCCTCGTTATTTACTGGTTAAAGAAGACAGTCAGCCTGCATTTAAATATCATTTTGATGTGTTTTCAGGAGAAGTCTGTCTCTCTTCCTCGCACCTCAAGTACGAAAAAGGTGTTCCTTTAAACATGCTGCTTTATGTACTTTCAGAAAATAGTATTTTTGGCTGAATAACAATCTTTTAAAGCTAAAACCAGCACGACTAACACCGCCATCGTTCTCTTTGTTCTGTACAACTGGTTCCTTCCAGGCTTTTTTTCCCCTGCTACGGCTTCAGTCACAGCTTTGGCATCTGTGTTGATAAGCACCGTCACAGGCCACGGGTGTTGGTGTTGGCCAGGAAGATCCTGAGCAGGTTTGCAGTGCTGGAGCTGGAGCCACCCCCACTCAGCAGGACACACACAGCACAAACCACGGAGCCACAAGGTCCCTCTGCCACCCAAAGCTCTGCTGGACAGTCTCCTGGCTGACAATTTAATTCTCTTCATTAGTATCTTAAATAACAACTTAACGATAATTCTCTATTGCTCCCCCCTCAGATGTAATATTTACTTTTCCTTTTCCTTTGTCTTACCCAATTCTGGTTAATTTTAAGGGCAAAACTACCCTGTAATTAATTTTACAGTGCTCTGCACTCTAGGAGGAGAATGCCTTTCCAAACAGAAAATGGGGATCAATGTAGAAAACTTGAGTACAGAAGAGTCTGAAACTCTCTATAACTTTCTTGCTTTTATTAAAGCAAGAAGATTCAAAATGCAAGAAAGGACAACTCCTGTCTGACAACTTCCACAGCTGCAAGGATTGCACTGAACAGAGGCAATGGAGCCCACAGTGAGAACTGTCTGCCCACAGCCCAGAACCACATAATTTCAACACACACAAGGTCAGACTGCAAAAACAATAATCTCTCCCCACTTTGGGAACTCTCTCGGGAAGAAGTAACAGATATCTGTTCATATCAGAAGCCTTCATTATAAATAAAACTCACAAGTTCACTCTCTGTGTTCAAAATGTCTATTAAGCCATCTGTGATACACAGATTTCTTTTGGATCAAATTAGTAAATATGGAAGAGTTTAAATTTTCATCTTACAACTGAAAGCACTGTGCCATTGCCTCTATGTCCAGAAAAATCATGAAATCCACCAGCCTAATAACACAATATTTAAAGAAAAGGCAATGTTTTGAAATAGTTATAAAACTGCTGCTGCAATTTTCCTATCTGTTTGCAAAGCAACATCCCTAAGAAAGCATTATCTCCAAATAGCAACATTCTTCTTAATTAAGCACTGCTGAAGAGAGTCCCTGCTGCCTGCTATATAGCTCCCTCCATCCATAGGGAGGACCACAGTTCTCTGAGGATGAGGCTTTAAAGGCAACTGTCCCAGTCCCATAATGACTTGCCACTCCTGAGAAACAACCATTCTGTCACCACCTTCTCCCTCTTGCACTGACTCCAGTTATCCAGTCCACAAATCATTTCGTCTTGTTAAGGTATGATTGTTATTATGAAGATTCAATGCAGAAGCAAAACAAGACAAAACATGTGCTGCTTAAAACTCTAAGGGAATTGCCTTGAGAAACAGCAAAGCAAAACAAATTAATTTCTCAGGTTGCAACATACTCTGAAGTAATCGAAAAAGACATTCACTGCTATCACTACTTTAGCATTATCCACTACTATCTATCATTAATTTAGCACTCCAAAAAGTGACCTTAAAGGAAATGTGACTCAAGAGAGTTAGAAAAAAGCTTAGAAACTGGTACCACTCTTGCTGAGTTGCAGCATTTTGCGTGACCTGATTCCCACCAAGCCCTCAGCTCAAGAGTAATTTCATGGCAAAGACCATGGAGAAATTCAAAACCAATAGAGGCAGACTTCAGTGTTGCAACAGAGGCAGCAATAAAGAAGCAGTTTTACCCAAAAAATATTCCTAGATCCTGACTAAAAGAATCTTTGGAGCTATTGAGTTATTATCACCTCAACTACGCAATCCCAAGTTGATTTTTGACTCCATTTGCCAAGTTTAAACAGAAGTTCACACATAAGTACGATGGGAAAAAACTATTACACCAAGGAAACACTAAAATCTCCCCCTAAGTTCCAGTTTAGATGGTCATGGTTGTGATCAAAACCTGTTTCACCAGGCAAGAGGTGATCAAACAGGTCCCCAGTGCGGGGCATTTTAGGCAGGTGCTTTTAGGACTCCTTCCCTTCCCTACTTGTGCGTATTACCAAGTTAAAGCCATGGTTTCCTACAAATAGTAAAACCATTCCTAAATTAACCACAACAATTTTACTGCCTACTGTTTAGCCAGATCCCAATGATGCTAATTTAAAATACAGCAAACCTGCCATCTAGAAAATCCCAAGCCCAAACCAAAATTGGCCACAAAGAAAACTCCAGCACTTGAACAGGCATTCCTCTGCTGGAACCATCCGAAAATTGTCTGCCGTTCTTTTTCCTTTCAGTTAAGGGTAGATCTTCTGGAGCATAGTTCAAATAATCACAAATTGTTATCAAATCTGATTTAGTTAATGGCAGTTTTCCTTTCTACTGAGCTGGGATAATGGTCTGGGGAGTTAAGGCGATGTTTGGTGGGAGCTGAGAAGGTGAGCACACAGAGAAAGGCAAAGGAGTTTTGCAGCTGGCATTCCAGCCCCAAGTGCTCCATGGAGGAGCTGGGGTTCAAGAGCACCCCATTCCAAGAGGATGAGACTGTTCATGTTGTGGCAATCCCAGGGGATGTTCACTGGGGATCCCTCAGTGCAGGGAAAGATGACGAGGAAATGAAGCAGAGATCAAGAAAAATTTTGGCTTTCTTGACAATGAACAGTATTTATAGTTGTAAAGACAGGCATATAATAAGCCATACAATAAGCCTATAATAAATAGGATGTACCAGGTCATAATCCAAGCCAACACATGCCTGGAGGTACAAAAGGGTCCAACATGACATTTCTGACATGATCAGGAAGAAGAACCACTGATGGAACATTTCTTGCTGTAGCTTAACGTTAATAACCCTAATAACGGGTTTCCATTCCACCAAAGTCACGTCACTCTTCTGCAAATAAAAGACTTACTTCAATCTTATCACAAGAGATTTTCAAATTACATGGATTCTCTCCTAGAACTTTTTGAAATGACAGCTAGTTGGGGGGAGGGGGAACCCCTACCCTACATTA
>JAWWES010000006.1:29020788-29054566 GCA_035583135.1 Lophotriccus pileatus
AAATTACATGGATTCTCTCCTAGAACTTTTTGAAATGACAGCTAGTTGGGGGGAGGGGGAACCCCTACCCTACATTAGAACCCCTACCCTACATTATTAATGCCATTTTAAACAATGCTGGAATGGGTGTGTTACCTGTGGGTGCACGTGTGCCAGCAGGTCCTCATTAGGGAAAATTATAATCTGTATTGTGCATCTAAATTGACAGAACTTCCTCCACAGAGTCTATCTAGCAGCACACAGGATCTGATATGACTCAAAAAAGGAAGACAAGTTTCTAAGCAGAAAAACCTCGGACCTGGGACAGAAAAAGAGGCTCTCACAGGGAAACAAAACACTGCCCTGAGTCAGGTACGTGTGAACTGCATGCAGAAAAATGCCTATAGAGTGTAAAACCCAGCTGCCCTAATAAAACAGATCGATTCTACCTACAAACTGCCTCTTGTCCTGACATTCCCTCTGCTCCAGGGAGCCAGGAGAGCAGGCACAGCCACCCCCAAAGAGATTCACTTCCCTAGATGGAAGCTGAGCGGAGGCAAGCTCAGCCACTGCATCTATCATGCTTTCAGCTATTCCCATGTCCACAGCCCAGAGTCTGCTGGCAATAAAATAGCCAGCAATAAAGTCATCACCCCGTGGTTATGAAAATATTTTGCACAATTCAACTTTGTCTTTGTTATCAGATTAAAATCAGAACTAGAAAAGGCTGCCCATATTGTGCTGCAAATCCTGTTTACGGCACTAAGTTAATAAATCAACATGTTAAGAGAAAGTATAGAAGCCAATGCATCGCTGTATCCATATTTAAATGCTTTCCTAGTCAAAAACCCATTTTAAACCTCACCAAAAGAGGCTGAAAACCAGCTGAAGTGCAAGGGTGGGTGGAACTGGAGCATATTAAGCCTTTTCTAGCAATGTTACAGGGTGAATTTCCAACTATCCCCTTTTAAAGTTTTATTTTCAAAACACAGGGTGGGAAAGCAAACTTTCTCAGGGACAACAACAAACAACAGCACTTGATATATGACACCTAGAAACCCCTACTCTTACCATCACAACATTTTTAGTCAAACAGGATTTTATACACAAATTGCTACTAACTGATGTACTCCAGAAAGCTGCAAGGGTTTAGGCAAAGGTTAAGTGTTTAAAAACTTGTTGGACACGTCAGGATGGTCAAGCTACCATACACAGGCAAGCCCATGAGAGCTATTCCTGCAGAAGCACAGGAAACACCAGCTGGGGAGCTCAGTACACCTGAAACAGGCTCAGGAGACTGTCAGCATGGATAAGCTGAGAGACTGTGCCCTATATGTAACATACCACTTTAAGAGCAGGATGCTATTGCAAAGCAATGAAAATCACCTGCCCTTCATTCTCCCTTGATCAAAACACCATATTTTAGCTGCAGATATGTGATTAAACCAGACGGTTTCCCATATAAACTAGCTCTCTAATTACCCGATGGTTAACCTGCATCACCACTGTGATTATTCTGAAAGCTTGGGAGCTTCAGACTTTTCTTCTGCTGTTGCATTTTCCACAAATACACACAAATAAGCACCTTACCTGAATAGAAAATGTTGATTTTGGCAAGTTCTTTCTCACAGGTTTGGAAGAATTTCTCTTCAAACGTGGCAAAACACCTTTTCACCGTGTCTTCATCTGTGTCTGTAAAGCAGAACAGAAAAACAAAGAAGCTGTAACAGAGGAACACAGGGGCAATTTTAGAAGTGGCTGCCATGGAAATAGTTCTTCAGAGTAAATCCACCATCTTTGTCATGCAGAGGAAGAAGAATAAGTAAGTCCAAAGGGCTTGGGGGGTATAAAAGGAATTGCACCAAGACAGAAACACTCATATAAGCAGTAGCAGCACCTCAACCAAAGTTCCCACACTAGTGCAGATCTCACAAGCTCCATTTCCACTTCCTAACCCAGCTTGTGTTTGAAGACCAAAGCTGACCATAAAATTATTCTCCCCAGCTTGGCAAAACAACTGTATTTAGAAGGAAAGCACCGAGTTTTTAAACTGAAGGCTTCATCTGACCTTTCAGGAGGACTCACTGGCTTCAGCCACCACTCCCACCTTCTCGCCCCTGTAATCCTTCAAACACAAACCTAAGATCATTAGAAACTAAAATCTGCCTGACAGTATCCAGAAAACTGTGTGGAAGCTTCCCTCCTGGAAAATAAAACGTTCTCTCATCAGCAAAGTTGAAAGGAAGAGGTCTACGTTATGGTGAACATGATCAGATCCACAATTGTTCTCCACCCCATTGCTCTGGGATGGTTTTAATTCTTTTGGGAGAACTACACAGAATTCAATAGTTAAAGTCAAAACTTGAAATTAAAGCAGCAATTTGGTCACTTTGTTGTTATAAAAAAGTACAGTGGCAGAGTCTCAGAGACAGAATGCATTTTCTCATAATTAAGAAATTAGTTTAATGAGTAAAAAAAATTAAAGACGACACACTGTAATTACCAATTTCAGTACTGTCAAAAACCAAATGTTCCTAATGCTGAAGTGAAGCAGATTCTTCATACCCCCCATAGTTACACTCCCTGAATCTTCAGACTGAAAATATGATACAAACAGGAAAACTGAATTTTTATTATTGTTTTGATAGTGTTGAGAAATAGATCATAGAACCACAGAATCAGGTTGGAAAGGGCCTCTAAGATCATCGAGTCCAACCATTAACCCAGCACTGCCGTGTTATCACTAAACCATGTCCCCAAGTGACACATTCACATGGTTTTTGAACATTTCCAGGGATGGTGATTCCACCCCTTTCCCTGGGATGAAAATATTCAAATAGATGTTGAAATACATGTCATTAAATTGGGAAGACAAGCGACTGCAGAAAAGCTTCACTCACTAGCAGATACACATACTAGACTGTCATAACCAAGAAATCTTTTCCATTTAGCATTAATTTTTAGGTAGAACCAACAACCCAAGAGTAGCATTAATCAGGAGAACACTTAAATAGAAACTTTCAGCATTTAGAATTTTCTGGGGTTTATGTTTGTAGCCCTGATATTGAGCACCACAAACCTACATACACTTCAGTCAGGTTTTTAAGGGATGGTACAGAAAGTGCAAAGAACAGAACACAAAAGTGCAGCACAGGGGCAACCTTGGAAGAAGTTTGTCTTATTTTGGACTTTGATGATGCTCTTAAAGAGTAAACAGAGAGAAAACAACCATTTCTGCAGAGATGCCTGGTGTTTACAACTCCACCACCCAAAGGCTTGTAGAGAAGAATTCTCAAGGGCTCCAAAGGCTGTTCCAAGCTCCAAGTTTTGGCTCTGAGGGTTCCTTTATTATCCAGTCATTATAGTTGCAGATCTGTGGCTACTCCCAAGGATGAGGGCTCCCTCCCTTGTGCAAACAAACCCTGGAATGACAGGGCTCGGGCTCCTCTGTGCTGAGGAAAAGCCGCAGCAGCCCCAAGGTGTCATTACAGCCCTGCTTGAGGTCCTCGGCTCTGCAGAATCAAAGAGGCACACACCCCAGGCAATCCCACTCCACATCATGCCTCCACATGGATCCCTCCTTGAGGGCAGCCTAAAACACCAGAAGGACAGAAAATAACTCTGCTTCAGGGCTGGGAACTTGAAGGGCAGAGTCACAGCAGTTGCTCCATCCTGCCCTGGGGCCCTCCCAGTAAGGCCAATCTGAACTTGCCTTCGAGAGCTTCTAAATCCTTGACCCAACCACAGACAAAGCACAAACAGGCAGATGAAGCAATAGAAATTACTGTGCAATACTTAAAACACAGGGATTTTTATTCACTAGCTGCCTGAAACTTTTCAAACTACAGTAACTGGGCAGTATCAAACCACAGCTGACTCTTAAGGATGGACCTGAGAGGCAAAGTCTTCAGCCCAGAGAGTTTACACATGTCAAGAAGACAAGCTTAGGGAGAGGTGTTTTCTGACATGGAGGAACCATTCTTTCCTGCCTTTAAAAATAAGTCACACAGCATGAAAAGCGCACAGTCTCTCACTGCTTTCCTGCTTTGGAAACACCAAACCTCTTTTGCTGTCGCTTGTTTCAGTACATCCACAAAATAAAAGTAAGACCAAGCAAGTTTTTAAACTTCAGTCACTGAAGTTGTTAAAGAATAAAGGAAAAAAAAAAAATCTCATCAGGAGTGGAATATACTTTTTGTCCAGAATGTCAAGCATGAATATTTCTACACAACCAAAATATCACCTTTTAAGACAGCAAAAAGCTCAGTAAAGCAACAGCATTAAACTAACTTAATCAATGCCAAATAAATCAATAAATATCTTGTTTTGTACATTACTTGTCACTTCAGGAAATGATAAATAAGTGTGTTGAACAGTTTGACTATAACCTGAAGTTTGGAAGAGGAAAATGGGCTTTAAAACACAAACCAACTCCTACTGGAAGCCCTTCCAAAAACCTTGAGATTAGCAATTCAGGTCTCTGTTTCAACCTCAAAACATTGCTGACTCAGAGGAAAGCAAGTTCTAGATCAACTATTCAAAATCCTTCTCCAAATGTCAAACACTGACTTATAAAAGATATTTTGCAGACCAGGATGGATGCCAGCCTTAAAAAAAATAAAAAATAAAAAAAAAAAATCAGGATTCTCTGTGAAGAAAAGGTTCCCCTTTGGTGCCGTTCCCACTGCAGTTCAGTCATTTAGCTGCAATAATAGACCAGTGTTGCCAAGGCTACTGCCTTTATTTATTTATTTCCCCCCCAAGGCTGGGACAGGACAACGGTCTTGCCATGAGAAAAATCACGGTGCCAGAAACCCGGCCTTGGATTCGGAAGCTCCATGACAACAGGGCCCGTTTTTAAAAGGCATCCAGCTATTGCTGCCAAGGAGGTCCGGCAGTAACCTTCCTTTTGTTCTGTTTCTATAGCCCTAATACTCCATTTACCCTCAGCTCCCCGAAGCTGCCACGGACAAGACTGCCAAGAAGAGAGTCTGATCAATATTGCAGCTTCCCGACCTCATCTTCCTATGGATTGCCTGTCCTGAATAAAAAACACAGGAAGCCTGAAAGGCTCTTGCTTTTACTTGCAAAGCCCAAACCAGCAGCAATCGGGATGAACTCCCCCCTACCCCACGTTTTCTGTTTTGCAGAGATGTTGGCACACCTAAAATAGAAGCTGAAGTTGAAAAATTAACATCCAAATTACATTCCTGTGCTGTCCCAAGCACTCATTTCTCAGTGCTTCTCTCAACTGTTCATTTAATTTCTCATTTTCTGCAGCTGTAGTACATAAACAAATGATCAGCATCCCAAGGCAGCTCTGCTTACTCACTCCCTTGCAAGAACACACACAGTAAAAGTTTTCTTTGTTAGAGCAGTGCCCTCTAAAAGTAATCATTTTTTAAAATTCCTTTCGTCTTTATCATGCTGAATTTTAAAGGGCATTTAATTTAAAAAGATTAATTAGCTTCGTTATGAGATCAGCACAGCTGTAGTTCTCTGAATCACCTTCTGTTTGCCACAAAACAGCCTTATCTGAGTAATGTTATTCAACACTTCAGTTAGAGAGGAGGCAATTTCATTTATGAGGGGGGCTCTGCCACTTAGTCAATAAAATAAAAATCAAAATGAAACTTAACGTTGGCATCAAACACATCAAATCAAACTGAACAGGTAGACCACAAGTTTAACATCAGCAACACTTTGAATACATTAAAACTTTAAAGATTTCCACACTCTGTACCCAGAGCTCAAATAGGTTTAAAACAACAGGACTGTGCTCTGAAAAATTAACAAGATTTAAAGGACAGTTTTCTTGTTCTCAGGTCAATAAAGTAGCTGCTTATGCTTGTAGGCCCAGTGGCACATCAGGGGAAAAAAAAAAAAAAAAGAAAAAGCCACTTCTATTACCACTCAAAAATCTTTAAAAGTGGGTCACTGTAATGAAAACATGTATCTGCCTCCAAAATCCCATCAGCTTTGTCTGTCTACTCAACCATCACAATTTCCTAATACCCTTGACAGTCCTGCAGCACCAGGACTGTAGTTTCCCAACCTTTTACACCGTGAGATTTTACAGCTAAAAATCAAACCGTGTAGTTCACAAGTGCAAGGGTGAAGATTACCTTTACACCCCTAATGCCTCGCCCTCGTGTTTATTGGGCTGTTTTTCCAGAGGAAAGGTTCTTCCACGAGGCAACTGCCTTCCTCCGGACAGAAAGCCGCACTTGGGTCGGCTGCAAATTGGATCAGCCGCCGAAACTTCCAATAAATTAATTACTCACTGTGCGTCTTCGTGCCCAATCTTGTGGCAAATTAAAGTTTCCTCGTCCAGAATTTTAAGTGCTTTGAGTACAGATAGAGAAATTTCTTCCCAGGATATATCCTTGCTGTAGGAAGAGAAAGGAAGCCAACTCTGCTTGCAAGTAATGAATATTTGCATTCATGCTATTGCACCTTGACATCTGAGCTACAAACTGTACATGTAACGATTGTTTCTCTCTCAGAATTTACTCCATCAGATGAAAGGGGACCTCAGCTTGAAATACTATAAAATACTATAAAATCAGCTCCATGCACTGGTTAATCTTAAAAAAAAAAAGTTAAGGAAATTCATAGCAGGCTATACCTGTGCTTTTCTGAAGCCCCACAGATGAGCTGGTCAGCTCTCCACTTAATGAATGCTTCAGCCCAAATTAGATTTGGTGATTAAATTATTCCCCTAAATCTGGCAATAAAAAATGACCACTCAGGTAGCAAATAAGGTTGGTGTTGCCTGCACACACAGGGTTTATGTGTGGGCAGGGAAAGGAGGAGGCAAGAACTGCTGCATGACACCAACACAAGTTCTCTCAGGTTTTGGTTCACAATTCTGTTATTTTTACCAATTAATCCAGGGTGTATTTCAAAATACCTTTAGAAACTGTGATTTCAGTAAAAACTCTGCTTCCCTATTTTTTTTTAAGATTGTATCACTGAAATCTCACGAGGAAACCAGCCAGATTCTTGTAGATGGTTTGTTTAGCTGGAAAGAAAAAGCAACCTCCCCAACATGCCTACAAACCAGACATCAACCAAGGGCTTACTGTAAATTATTTACATTTGTGACTCCATGAACACAGATTCCAAAGCAAGGACAGCATCCTGGTATGAACTCCAGGTGCAGAAAAACCAGGCAATGCAGCAGCCAGATGTGAGGAGGCAGCTGTTGTCCAGCTGGCTGCTACGAGCTTTGTAGCTCCTGGTGCCAGGTTTTGTGGTCTACAGGGCAGCTGCACAGCTCTTCTACAGGGTCACTTCTTTAAACCAGCATCCAGCACTCATAAGAAGTCCTTTTGCAAGTAAGGAAGGTGGCTCTAGTCTTTGTCAGCTATATGTGACCATGATGCTTAAATAACTTTACAGTGTTTCACTTCTGCACCATTAGGAGAATCAATATTTCCCAGCAAGACCTGTGTGGTAACTCAGGTTTGAAGGACAGCTAGGCAGAAACTTGTGACAGAAAAATAAATAAATACATTAAAGAGAAGCAGCACAAATGCCTCATAATATTTCAAAACCTACCACAAAAATATGGGTAATACAGGATGACAGACCTGGAGCCAGGTCCTGACAGCCAGAAGACGTCATATACAGGGACAGCACTCTCAATACCTGCTTTCCCTGGTTAACAACAACCTTCAAATTCTTGTTTTCCAGAAGGAAAGTAAAGAATCAATATGTGTTTTTGCAAATACTTCCAAATAGGCTTGACCAGAGACACTGTCCAGTGCTTCAGGGTGAGGGAAAGACAGTCATCAGGAACCAAGAGTGCAGATGAAATGTCTCAGTGACCATCACAGACTCCAAGACAAAGAATGGAGAGCACCAGGGTTAAGTTACTCAGTTGGTGCATACCAGAACCTGTCCAGGCCGTGAATGCTCAGTTTAGACAAGCAACCAGCCATGCAAACAGAGATCCCACGGCTCTGTGGAATTACCAGGATCACACGGGACATTCCCTGCTGACACAGCGCACCTGCCCGTTCCTCAAGCTGCTCAGCTGCTGCCTCCAGTTCTGGATTTCATTAAAACAAGACAAGACAGCAGCAGTTATGGTTGCACAAAAAACCCCATATCAGAGTTGACACACTGGGGGTTAAGCAAAGCAGGGATACTCCAGCCTCTCACAGACAAGGGATCTGAACTGGCCCGTGAGCCATCTGGCAGATGCTACAGGAGACAAGTTCAGCACTGCCATCCATTCCCTCAACCAAGAGAGACCTTCATCAGCCTTTAAGCTGATAGTTTTTCCTCCTCTTCAATGGTGGGGCCACCAAACTGAATGGACCTCATGTAAATTGGCACACCTATGTTTTACACAGCTACAAAATAATCTGAAAAACCTTCCTTCTGTTAATGGAAGGTTTCCTTTCCTTCTGCTAAATCACATGGATGGAAATAAGGACACTTCCCTAAGTTACCCAATTTGGTCCTTAAACCAAGAAGATAAATACAAAACAAAAGCCCAGAGCAGCATGGAAAACCAAGACCAGAATTGCTGATAGAAAATCAGGGGCTCAGAGTTCAAAATGAAGTTTTTCCTTATATTCACCTTCCCCACCTTTCCCTTCAGCCTGGCAAAACGCAATGAATTCAGCAAACCCTCTGCTGATTATCAGTGCTAGTGCTTAAAACCGTCATTTTTAGCCAAATGACATTTAAACAAATACATATGTGGGTTCCAGAAAAAGGAAGGGAAGATGAACCCAGTTGTCTAGACCTGTGCCAGCCCCTGAAGCAGTGATGGAACACTGGGGACTTCCATGGGGAGAAGACCATGGAACCCCATGGGAGACCATGGGGACTGGAAACACAGCAGCAAGGAGCAATCAAAGGAAAGTCAAATACTCCAGTGCTGAAAATAGCAGAGATCCCTCACCCTAAAACTCACAAGTGCTGGTTCCCCATCTTCTGAATGAAGGCCGTATTTCATGGCATGCAAAGAGAAATAGGAGGAAACTTTCTAATCTTTTCTAAGGTGCATTTGTATTTATCAGGAAAGATACAAATTTGATATTGTGAATATTTTAATCAAGCAAAAAAGGTTTCTGTCAGAAGATGAAGCTTCATAATAAAGTGACTGTTTATGCTCCTTTTATGGAGCCTCCAGTTTTAGTACTTTTATTTCCAGAATTTTACTGAGCAATAACAATTACTTTCTCATTAAAACTGCACAAAACCCATCAGAACATCTGACATAAACAAAAAACAAGACAGGAATTAAAATAAAACTGGGATTACAGCCAGTTAAAGGAACGTTGATAAAGCACGCTTTTAAGTCTCGTATTGTTAGATAAAGCTTTTCCTTCCTAGGAAAATTGCATGGAGATGGAGTGATGGGGAATTTCAGCAGCAGTTTTGGCTGTCCTTTATATCCTCTCTCAGACACACACATGATGTCCTTTCCTTGCTCTGGTACTGCCATTCATTCAAGCCCAGTGAACCAGTTCAGGAAGTTAATCCAGTATTTCGAGAACGACTGAGCATTAGTACTAAAAAGCTTTAAAAACCTAATTGATCAATAAACTAGTTTCCTGTGGTTTAGTCCTCTGAAAGAGCTCCTGGCACACAGGGAGGAGGCATCGAGAGGGTGATTCCCCCTCTGGCATCAGTCACCTGTTAGACTGATTTAACTGGAATACCAAATCGCCCGCCTGGACTCTCATCCATCCTGTGCTGAGAGGTGACTGAAGGCATCACCCCACAGCTCAGCTGACAAGGAGACACTGGTGAAGCCAACACAGCTCACAGGAGTTGGAATCACATGCCTGTACCCTTGATATGAACACAGTAAACGTCTCAATTACTTGTTAAACAGATTGAACATGTTCAAGCTTTGGTCTTTTTCTCAGCAGCCCCTCACCTCCTGCCAACGCTCCAGCAGCTCGTGTGCCTCCAGTCCTCCCTCCTCCAACTCTCTTACATGGAAAAGCCATCTCTGTCTTGGATGCAAACTGGCTGTGTAGTCCAGCACAACTGATCCTAAAATATTTTTGAGACACTTCAGTATGCTTTTAGCTATTTTCAATAGAAACAAAAACCCCAGAATTGCAGAACAGTTTGGGTTTGGAAGGGACATTTAAAGTCCACCTAGTCCAGGCCCTCAGCAATGAGAGCAGGGGCATCTTCAACTAGAGCAGGTTGCTCCATCAAACACATATTTTAGTGTGAAAACAAAGTGCTTAAAAGAAAAAATAAGTTGGGAAACAAAGTAAACTAAGAATCCACTGTGACCTGGCATTACATAAGTGATTGTAGCAACATTAGTCTTTTCTGTACCACAGGTGCTCTGCAGGTGATTCACTATGCAACAGGTCCCAGCTTCCATTCCCCTGGGGACATTTCCCCTTGTCCACAGCCCCCATGGTGAATGTGATCTTTGGTATGACACCGATGTAGAAAGTAAAAAGAAAATCTTCTCCCCAGAAAAGGACTAAAAAGATTGAATAAAAGTTCATATATGCATGATATTCATGTATGCCATGACAGACTTAACCTGACAAACAAAATAAATTTGATAATAAACTTAATCTGACAAACAAGATAAAGGCAGGGCAGAATCATCTTGAAATGGAATTTAAGTCTTGTTCTTTCAGTGCTTCCTCCCCCACTCTTTTCCTCCCTCCACCAAATACCACTTTTCCCCTACTGTATATACACGTCTTTTTATTTTTCTTCTTTAATTGCTGGCAAAAATCAAGTCCTGCATAAGCAAGTCCTACAAGAAAAGTGCTAATTTATGCTGAAAAAAGGGACCTGGATACTATCAAACATCTTCCCAGCAATAAAGCCATCCCTGCAAATGCAGCCTGACAAGCAGATTGTCTGTGCTGCCCCACCACCCCCTGCGCCCTGACCACACTCACCCAAACTGAGACTCATAAAGCCTAAGCAGTTCTGCTCCTCAGCAGGATTTGCAGGTGGCCATCAGCAGGGTAGACACTCCAAGAGGTTTAGGAAATGCCATCTTTCAGCATTAAAACCAGTTGCAGAAATCTGACCCACATCAGCCTTTCTGGATTGATAAGTAACGCAGAAGCAATTTTTACAAAACCTCACTGTGGATTCAAGCACTTCTTTGAGTCCTTGCACCCCCCAATCTCGGCCACTCTGGTACAACTGTCCAAACACGTGTGCTGGAAAAGGTCAGTCTCAACCTCCTCGGTTCCCTGATGGATTCTGCCAGGCAGGGAACACAAATTAGGGGCCAAGAACAGGCCTAAAACAAGCAGCAGGGTTAATTTCAGGCAGAACAGGGAGAAAAGTATACTCCAACTACAAGTATTTCTTTTGAGGGTTGAAGCTATTTAAACCCAGAGTTGTTTTATCCTGCTGCAGGTAATTCAGTAATTCATTGGCAAATCAGTCAGCACTGTTTTGAACAATGGCATCTTCTCCACACTAGGCAAAAGTCATGAGCCTCTTCCCTGTGCTACATGAGCAATCTCCATCCACGTGGCTTCAAACCTTTTCAGTGAACTCTCCGCACAACAACTGTTTCTGTCGGAAAACTGCTCTGCTTTCTCCTTGTTGTCGTCTGTCACTGTACATCATCATGGAATAGTTTGGGTTGGAAATGGACCTTAAAGACCATCTTCTTCCAACAGCTCTGCCATGGGCAGGGACACCTTCCACTAGACATGGAGGTGGAAACCTCGGAGCCAGAACCACCTCAGGGCTTACAGGAACATTTCGGTCAGTTCCTGGCAACTGTTCTCTGCAAAGGCACCACAGAAATGGGCACTTCCCATTTAGCCATCACATCAGTCCATCTACAGAAGCAGCTTGCTTTGGTAGTTACCAGTATTGTAAAAAGCACTTTACTGCCTGCTATGGCTTTGCAAAACAAGGGATAAGCTCAAGGGAAAGCTTTGCAGTCCAGGAGGGTCATTTATTTCCATCGCCACGGGCAAAACTGGGAGAATCTCAAGATGGAGCAAGTGCCCCCTTGAAGTTGCCAGAAGCAACACTGAAAACCTTTAGGGAAGTGGTGTGATTAAGGGTATTTTCACCTCTAAAAAACACAAGTAGCAGAGTGTGCTTCCCGATCCTAAGGCTCCCGGGACAGGATGAGATATAGGAGGAACAAGGCTGCTCCTGCACAGCACACCGGTGTTCCCAGAGAGACCCTGCTCAGCTCCGCCTGTCTGGGGGGAGGAAGAGAAGGGAATTACAGCTAATTGAAAACATTTTGCATAATTGGAGCTGATAAGAGACCTATACACATCACTCCAGGAAACTATTTGCATCCTTAGAAGCAATTACAGCACATACAAAATTCAGAAGTTGAGCAAACAAATGAAAACACAAATACCGGTGGTAAAAAAAACCAGGTGAATTAACATCACCATTTTAAAAAAAATAACAACAATGGTACTTTTAAAGCTCTTTTCAGACACAGGAGAGCATATTCATTGGGGATAGTGGGGGCGGGGAAGGAGGGAAATGACAAAAGGAAGATTAACAGAACTGTGTCTTGGGAAAGACTCCAATTAATATTAAGAGCAACCAGAAAGACAAAACAAATGACACAGAACCAACAACAGGTTCCCCATATGGAGTACAGTGAATGCAGGGTACAAAGACAAACCTACTCCAAACGTGCTATCAATGGCTTAATTTCCCCCCAGGGAGCCATCACTACTCAGATTCATTTTTCCATTTTTATTTTACTAGCTAATAAGAGCAAACAGCAAGAAAATAATAAGCAAGCAATTATCAGATGAAGAAAAATATGGTTTTCAGGTATCTCAGAGAAATGACACAAGGCTCGGGAGTGGCTCTGTAAGATTTTACCAAGGCACCCTTACAGTCAAACCACAGTCAGGAGCAGAACAGATTGTTAATTCTCATAAATGTTTACAGCAGCATCTCCCTAAATGCTTTGCACAATTTAAAACAACATTTTTCTTTTTAAATTATATAAGTCTAGCTAAGACACCAGCAAATGAACACTAAGGTAGCTGCTTCTCCACTCAAGGCAGTAATTCTTCTGCTTTAATTCTTACATTATTACAGCAACAGATGTTGTAGGATCCTCACCACAACATTACAAAGCCTAGCCAAGGTTGTATTCCTCCTTGCTCACACAGTGCACAGCCATCCAGCTGAGCCCTACCCTGCTATATTAATTAAAAAACATGGATTGAAGCATGCCCGGAGACACTGCGGTAAATCCAAGATAACCAGAACTACCCCAGTGCAGGTCCCCACAAGTTTCGAGTTGTTTTCTCCTAAACACACTTTCAGGGAGCAACCCTTGCCCTCCCTTCCTTTCAATCCTGCGCTTAAAGGGCTTGTTTAAAACCCATTTAGGTAAAAGCAGCATTCCTCAGACACAGCTTTGCTACCAAACGTCCTTCCTTCAAGGGGAGAGAAGGTGGTCTTTCAAAGGGATTGATTTGAAAGTCTATGCCCACTTCAAGTCCTAAACAGATCTGCTGTGTTCCAGGGGTAATTTTAGTTTAAGATTAAAATGCAGCAGAGACCAGGACTGCACTTGTTTGTTTGTCTGTCTTCCAAGCTAATCGCTTTCATTTCGCACAGCACAAGCCCCTAGCCAGAAACCACACGGGTATCTCCTCTTGGAGCATCCCTGCCAGACTGGAACTGGAAAGAATCCTTTTAAAAAGGATTTTTACACCCCAAATAGGAAGAAAGATTGAGAGGCATGTGATTTCCCTTCCTCTCCCCCTCTCTTTCCCCCCGGGCTCAGTGCACAGCACTGCTGGCACTTGGTAAATAAAAAGGCAAAAGGAACCATTCAGTCACTTCTATTGCTCCCCGAACAAAACCTGGTGGGAAGGGAATACACAAACTGCAGAAGTAACTGCCAACAGAAAGGTTTTGCATTCAAACACAAACTCGAAGTATGCTGAGGGTAAAAAACTCAATGCCCCCACTTCCTAAGTCACCTCTTATTTACATTTCAAAGAACACGTTACAGAGCCACCACATTTAATTCTACTTTACCCCTTTTTGTGGTAGTGGCAAAAAGCCTGAATTTAAGTCCCAGTTGCAGAGTCAGCTGGCAAATGGACAGAACAATAGTATTTTCAATAAACCTGAATAAACCATCTCTGGATATCTTCCCAAAGAAACCTGTGTGCTGTACACAGCGACTTTGCCAAGCAGCAGTTAACAAGATACTGCCCACTTTGGAGCTATGGTTGACTTGAAACCTTCTTCTCTGCAAAAGCTGTTAAATGAAAGGCTGATCCTTATTTAAAGTACAGGTGATACAAGTAGAATGCAGAGAAAACACTCCCAACAGCAGTAGCAGCAGCATCAAGCAGGGAGGAGCTCGGAGCTTTGCCCACCAAGTGTTTTAAAGCTTTTGCCGCGCTCCAGGAAACCTGGACTCAACAGTGCACGAACCCCCCATAAGAGCAAACCCCAAAGTGGTTATACTGCTCCCCTAACCACGCTTTTAGCTTTGTGGTCGTGTCCTCACAGAAGAATTCTCTTGCAACAGATGACCGCAGCATCCAGAAGCACTGCTCATGTAGCCGGCGTGCTGCTAATCAACAGCCGGAGCAGATGGAATGCAAATCTCCCAGCGAGGGGGGACCGGGAGGCTGTCACCATCCTGCTCCGAGAAAGTAAATGAGCTATTATCAATTAGGAGCTAAATTCAGACAGAATTTTGGTGAAAGGCAACACTTCAAGGTGTTTACGGGGGAATCCATCTGCACTGTCTAAAAAAAATCCGCCGTGAACGGCAAGGTTATTCTGTGCTGTTTCATTCGTGCGTCGGCAGAAGTGGTTGTTGTCCTCATTTTATGTCCTGCAAGGACTTATAATTTAAGCTTTAGGTAAGTTAAATTACTGACTACAAGTAGGGTGAGGATGGCCTTAAAGGCAACATTATTTTTTTTCCTCACCACAAGTTTTTTATTTTTGGCAAATATTTTAGAGGCTGGAATCAGCTCCTCTTCAACAGCAGAGGACAGGGGAGTGGAAAAGGCATCACCTAAAAGTCACCAAGAAATGAAGTTCTGTTACAGCCATACTGGTCTATACCAGCAAGTCACAAAGAACCAACCTAAACAGATCTGGGGGTTTAGCATACGGGGTTTGGGCGTTGGTCCTTCAGCATATTCAACACAAGAAGCACTGAAGCTGCCCCAGTTCATTCACCCAATTGATTCACCAACTGTTCTGAAAGATGAATAAATATGTAAGTGGCTACTCTGCTCTAATTAGTGACATTCAGTGAATCTAACCAGAGAGCCCAGACCTCCAGCCCTTGCATTTAGCTCCCAGTGCCTCTCCCTTGGGAACTGAATAGCAATCAGGTATGTAATGCAGGGATGGTTGCTTTTTTTCCTTCACATTTTAGGGCGGAAAATAAGGGGGGTAGGGCAAAGAGATAGGATGGATAAAATAGTTAAATGGTGAAACCCAGGCAAAAGGTCTAAACGTACCTAAAGAACTGTTTTGAGGGGAAAAAATTAAGGAAGAGGGAGAAAGAATAAAGGAAAAATAAAACTGAGTGCAATTGCAGAAAACATGAAGCAGATGATGCATTTCCTATGTGATAGCTTAAACAAGTCCCAAGGCACACCTCCTCAGTCCATCAAACACCACATTTACATAAAATCATTAATTCATTACAGTGGTGAAAGAAAAGAGGGATGGGTTAGGAGGGACAGGATGGAATGAATGAAGTGGAAATTTAAACCAGAGGCATAAGAAAAAGGTTCCTATCTGTGCATACTGAGCTTCCTGAGGGAGAGAGAGACACAACTGTAACCTCAAAGAAATTTCTCAAACTGAAAAAAACTCACGTTTGCCAACACTAAACCACTCTGGCTTTGAATATACAGACAAATGTACACACGATAGTAATACCACTTGTGTGCCTGCCCTCTGTGGCAATGAAGAAGGAAGCTGCTGATGCTGCACTTGGTCCTGCCACCAACAAGAGTTATTTGCTTCTGGTTTGGTCTCCATCACCCTCAGTTAGAAACACAGCCTCTGTTCCTGTTAAACGTGTCCAGGGTCTCAGCCACCTCTTTTAACTCACTGGAGTCAACTCAGCTTTTCATGAAGCTTCTTGCCCTTCTATGAAATAATGATACCTTTTAACCAACCCAAAAGATTAAAGCCCCCTTCCCTTGCAAACTCACATTGAACATATGAATTAATTTTCAGGTTTCTTGGCTGTTTTATCACTCAATTCACACACGCACAGCCCGAAACTGCAGTTCTGTAGCTATCAATCTGCCTCCAGAGACAGTGATAGCACGGCAATCCCCCCACACAACACAAGTGCTCTTACAGACGGCGGCACTATTTTTACAGCAGAACATGGACGTATTTTCCTCTCCTTTGCCAAACAAGTACATGAAATGTGCCACATGGCAGGTAGCATGCAGATGACAAAACAGTCAGAATTCAGCAGAAATACAAGATGGGGCTGCCAGAAGGATTCCAACAACTCTTTGTAAAAAAACAAACCCACACCATACTGATAGGTGCTCCACCAAAAGCTTTGGCACATCTTTGCTTTCCACGGGTGAGAACTTCCTCTATTGTTACCATCCCAAATTAAGCTGGATAAAGGATAACTGTGTTTAGGACCAAAGGAGTGTCCTTGTCTCGGATATAAACTTAGCCACGGATCTGTTGATGGGCCCTTCTTAACCTCTGAGATGCAGAAAGAAGTGACCACCAATTTTGAGACTATTACAAGAGGAACTGCTGACGCAGAAGAAATAGCCAAGACAGCATGTTTTCTGCAAGGGACAAACTCAGCACACACAGATCATTTTGGGGAAAGAGTTTCCAGCTCTGGAGAAGAACCTCCAACTTTGGAGCTTGCCACTTCCAGGCTGCCACATACACATAACACTGGACAGAGCAGAAGCGAGTCTGAAAAAACTCTTTGGGAAGAAATGCAAGTCTTCAAACAGACAAGGGGTCTAAAAAATGTTTAAAATTTGTAGCCAAGATCAAGCTGAGCATTCGCTGTAATCACCCTGACATCTCATAGGTCTATTTGGTGTTAATACACTTGAAAGCCACAAAGCAAAGACACCGATGGGACCTGCAAGCTTTGTATGGCACAAGAGAGCACATCAACACGAGATAGCAAACAGTACACAATGAAATGTAAATTAAAGGGAACTGTAATCATTTCTTGGGGGCAAAAAAATAGCTTTCCCTTTTTTTAGGGATGCCACACCCATCCCAGAATCCGAGTCCTCTGTGGGCAGCGCTGGAGCAGCCGCGGTGCACCAGCCACGGATCGCACGGCTCAACTGACACTATCTGTTACACAGGATTGTTTGCAGGGACAGGAGAACACCCACAAGGCACAAAATACAACTACACACGGGCAGCCTCCACACAAAAAGTCACTGAACATTAAATCAATCTTGCTTTTTAAGAATGAGCTTGAAAAGACCAAGCCGAGCGGCTGCTGCTGAACTAATGGATATCATTTGCTGGTGTGTTTGTTGTAGAAGAGCAAATTTAGGAAATTTATAACAAGTGACATTTGATGCAAAAGTATTTTTGCACCTAGCTGCAAAGACTGTTATCATTTAGGGTTTGCTTCTGCTATTTGAAATTAAAGATTCACTAACACATCCACCTAGCATGCCTTATTAGCATGTCGTTTAATACTACTTAAGAAATGACCTGTGAAATGTTCTTTGCATACTCACAAACTATGGATCTCTCCTCATTAGCAGCTTCATTAGCACTGAAAGATGAAAAATAAACTCTGTCCCTGCAAATGTAGTATAAATACACACCACCTCTACAACTAGCAGCAAAGATTCAACAGCAACAGCCCATGCTTAAAATATTCACAACAAAGTTTCAAGTAGGCAAATCTGACAAGAACTAAATTATGTTCCATAGAGGTGATGGTTATTCAGACAAGTTATACACATCTAGGAATGCTGCCAGTACTTAAAAAAAGGTTTGCAACATTGTGCAAAAGAGATTTTATAATTTTAAATAATTGCTTTTTATTTTGAGCTGTAAAATGTTTGCCAAAAGCGAGTGCTTTTATGAACCATAGCCTACTGCCCCAGATTCCTCTCTGAAAATTGTAATTATTTTATTATAGTAAAATAGTTACATCATTTTCAGAGCCTGAAAGGGTAACTCTGTCAAAAGACATATGCTGATAGATATTCCAGTGCCATTAGTTATGAAACCTGACTTTCTTTAACAAGCCTTTAAGAAAGTCTCAATGAACCAAGTTTCTCATCACTGCAGTGTTCGTTAACGAGATGGGGGGAGCTGCTTCTAAAGGAGCTGAAACACCAAACGGCACCGAGCAGCTGTGGTGAGAGCATTTGCCCAGTTTTCTTTGCTGCTACCCACAAACCTATGGGTAACCACGGAGCTCACACAATTCCCACTCCCTCTTTCACCAGAGGTCAGGAAAACAGCCAGAGGAGCAAAGGCAAGCACTGAAACGATGGAGGAACTGGAAAACTGAAGGCACCGCCGGCTTTACCTGACAGACAGCTGCCAGATGCCAGCAGCAGATGGATTCAGAGGCATTTGGATCTCTCTGCTAGCTGGGAACCCCTCACTGCTGCTATCCATGGACACAAAATCTATGTGAGAAGTAAACAGCAGAAAAGTCATAAATGAGAACAGAGAAACATGTTATACGTCAGACTACGCACTAACAGTCTTATGATTCCGTGCTCTAGTCTGAGAGAAACACCGAATAAGAGACATACAGACACATCCCCAAATATTTATCGTGACACACTGCTGTGCAGAGGGATGAGGCAAACCTCTCCACTTCTGCATGAAGCCTGGGATGGAGGAAAAGACCTTTCCCAAGCAGCGGGAAGGGGAAATCACGGAGGCGGATCTTCTATTTACATGAGTTTAAAGTGATTTTCACTGAGAAATTAGCTTCTAAATAACCAGAAACAGTCTCACTTTCCAACAGCCAGAAATAAGGTTCCTGCAAACTCCTCTGCTTTTTTTTTTTTTTCCTTTCTTTGCATATGCAGCATCATTAGTGGATTCTCCATCTGCACTCACAATTGCTCTTAACATTTGCACAGCCCAAGACAAAGATGTTCTGGGCGAGCCACAGCCTCTTCTGACAACTGTCACAGACGAAACGCCAAATCAGTCTGGTGACATCTTTGACCCTTGACAACACTGTGGCTTCTTGGAAGGAAATTCCTGGAAGAAATCGATACGGTGCTATAAAACCCTGTCAGTTTTGCTATTGCTCAACAGAAGGACTGCATCAGCAAGACAAAGGCGACAGAAAATGCAGTCCCAGGATATGGGGTAGTATGGAAAGGGTTGGGTGGTTATGGCTGCATGAGTGGTGGTGGCTTCAGGAACATAACCCCAGTGGCCCCAGAAGGAAACATGGACTGTCAGAGGAGACTGCAAGGCAAGTCCTGCTCCTGCATCTCCTGAATTCTCACAGCTGGGAAACTGGAAAAGCCTTAGTCTGGAAAAGAAAATGCTGTAATAAATAAGAGAGTGACTCTTGACATGGTTTTATCTTCTCTCACTGCCCAGATCTCACATATCCTGCCACTGATGATGGGTAATTGCCTTTGAAACTCAGGACACACAAATAGGGATCGTAAATGGAGAAGGCTTTCTAACAAAGAACACTCTCCCATCCGTGTGGGATGGGGATACTTTACTATCATTTCCATCAAAACAATACACTCACTCCAGCACGTCCCCGTGGGCTGCACTCCACTCACGCGAAGATGCTCGGCGTGCACGGCGAACACGTGAGGAGCAGCACGCAGCCCCAGAGCCCTGATAGAGCACTTTCCCCCTCTTTGCCCTTCCAGTGTTAATCCACATTGGCACACCCTGACTTCTGTCAGTTTGGGAAGACTGCTCATAGTTTTTATGAGACATTGTTGGGAGGGCTGCAGGCATCCTCCCCACGCTACCCCGAGCGGCACGACGCGTTCGCAGTTCCCCCAACGCTCGCTATTGTCTCTGCTCCCACTTGTTTAAAATTCCTACGGGATACTGACATATCTCAGTAGGGCTTTAATAATAGCCTAATAATTGCTCCAGACAATAACTTACATTGTATTGAGAGCTCGCCTGTTGGGGGGGGTGGGTAGAAGGGTTGCCTTGGTAACAATGAAAAAAATCATATGGCAAATAGAGACATGAAAGGACACAAGCTGATCCGTTTGCTCCCTGCTCAGAAATCCATGGGAAACAGTGACACTGGCACGAAAGTAAGGCTATTCTGGTCAGAATGTGTAAATAGCACTAAACCCAACTTATCTGGAGGTTTAATTAAGGCTTAGGTACAACAGACATTATGAATTATGCAGGAAGGGCCAGAGGTAGCAGATACTACAATTTCAGTGTGCTATCAAAGCCGATTCTCAGTCTCAGGAAGATGCCATTTTGGCATCTAAACATCTTAATTTAAAGTGCTGGAGAAAAGGTAATGAGGTCAGTAAACTCACATGCTCCAAGCTTGTGTTTTCTCTCTGCTCTGCTTTGATCAGCTTTCTCTGGCAGCTTTCTTTGAAAGACATCAATACTGTAGTACATAGCAACTCAAGAGTCAGTTTTTAAAACATGGCAAGGATTGCTGCTGTACTGCTGAAAATAAACACATACAGACTACACATTCCTGCATTTGTCCTACAGAGCAGGCAAAAATACCTCCTGCAAGTGCGAGCCACCTCGTTCATCCCTCCCTTCCATCCTCCAAGCCTGCAGAAACAGTGGCTGCTCACTGGGAAAGAGCATTCAAAGAGGCCTATGGTTATTAGTGACATAATGGCTCACAGGTTCATGCTCTACATCGGGAAGTGACAGCAGCAGACAGAGCAGACTGGCAGCCAGGAGCTGGCTCTGACCAAGGGGAGTCACGTTAATGGATGTATTAAGACCAACCCGTCCAGCAAATGGCAGAGGCACAGCCACAGCAAAGACGCCACGGGAAAGGCTCCCCTACCACTTTCTCATTAGTTATCTCAAATTAAATTAATTTTCCAAAGCACAAGAACAACTATAACTAATAAAATTCCGGTCCCATGATGCCATTTTAGGCCCATCTGTTTCTGAGAAACCAGCGATGTCTGGACATGTTTATGTGTACCATCGACATCTAAGGGGGGGAAGCTGAGAACTCACACAGCTCTTAATCAGGGAATCATAAAACCTTTTAGGATAGAAAAGACCTCCAAGATCGAGTCGAATTGTTAACCCAGCACTGGCAAGCCCACCACTAAAGTGCCACATCCAAATGTCTTCTAAATCCCTCCAGAGTTGGTGACTCCACCACTTCCCTGAGCAGCCTGTTCCAGCGTTCGACAATACTTTCCATGAAGGCATCTTTCCTAATACCCAGTCTAAACCTCCCCTGGCACAAACTGAGGCTGTTTCCTCTTGTCCTGTCAGTTGTTACCTGGGAGAAGAGGCTGAGCCCCCCTGGCTACAACCTCCTCTCAGGGAGTTGTAGGAAGCAACAGGGTCCCGCCATGAGCCTCTTTTTCTCCAGGCTGAGCCCCCCCAGCTCCCTCAGCTGCTCCTCATCAGACTTGTGCTCCAAACCCTTCCCCAGCTTCCTTCTCTGGACTCCCTCCATCGCCACAACGTCCTTCTTGTGACAAGGGACCCAATCTGATGATCGCACACGGCATCATTGGTGAGAGTCAGGGCTGACAAAGGAAAACCAGGGACATGGTGACGACGGCTTGTGCACCATTAGGCAAAGGTGACCCATCCCTGTGGATGAAGAGGCTCTGAACACTGAATAATGGGGGATGAAGAGCAGGCAGGAGCAGGGAGCATTCCCATGTGCCAGAGGGAGGAGGGAGCTATTGATGGAGGCTCACCCCTGTGGAAAGGCCGAATCAGCCCCGCACTAACGAGGCAGCTCAGCCGGGGACACAATAGGCAAGAAACCTCGCTGGTAGCAGGGAGGCAGAAGGCTCTCAGAAAGGCAAAGGACAAAGAGCTCCTCTTCAAAGGAAAAGGGCACAAGCTGATAAGATGGATTCCTTCCAGCACGAAGCTTTCTCCCCAGCAGCCAAGTAAAGGGGCTGGGCTTTCTTGGTATTGCCTTTGGAAACGGGATCAGAATACAGATATTTAAAAGCATGTTCTGGCACAGGCCCAGTTTCCTTGCCAGCAAGATTTTCAACCTTTAACATCGAGCAAAATCCTACTAATTGCAGAATTGTTCTTTCTTCAGAGAGTCATTCCTGCAAAGCTTTACAAAACCAACTGACAGCAGATGAGGCTCGTACTACTTGTTTTTTTCTGCAAAACACTTAATGGCAGAAATTTAAACCTTCGGGGAGGAGAAAAGAAGCAACATTCTGTACTAACTCCAGAGACCTCATTTCATTTCCAATTTCACATTTCAAGCTGCCTGCAAAGCGCTGAAAGAGAAGCTGTTAGCTTCCACCATGAGCTGGAAATACAGCACCTACAGAGGAGAAGAGGAAAATGGGGGATTGGAGAAGGGCTGGAAAGGTGAAAATCCCCCTGTGACATCCTAATTATGTTTTGCTGCATATCACAAAACACCAGACCACCTCAAAAATGGAAGTGGCAGCCTCCTCTGCTATCAGGAGCATTTATCCAGTGCATTCTCAAACCTGGGGAGAAAGCAGATCGATGATACTGCAATTCAGTTCAGTTACCCAAGTTGTCTAACCAAATCTACAGATATGACTCAAAAGCCTAGTTTATCTACAGCAACTATGTGTAGATTTTTTTTCTTGCTAGAATATACACAGGAACCCCCTACAACAGTCTAGTTATCCATGTTCCAAGATAAGTACTTAAGCCACTCATCTCTATCTTTGACACCTGTACTCTTAAATTACAGATGCAAGAGTGAGGGTCCCATTTCTTCAGTTAAACAGGTTTTATTTCAAAATAAGCCAAATAATCTTTTCAATACCATTCAATATCCCTTTGGCATCCAAATCCAGAAGACTTATGAGGAGTAAATCCCTAAAGACAGACAGATACACACACAGACTTAAAACATTGTTTTGGGGTTTTTTTAAGCTAAAAGCTCTGAGAATGGTTTAGACCAATTCTCAACGGAAGAGAAAAGATGAGAGAAATCAGGGCTATGAGACAGCATAGTGGATACTGAGCATATACTAACATCACAGTGAGAGGGAAAAAAGGTTAAAAACAAAGCAACACAATCTTTTAGTAGGTTCAAGGCTAAGCTGACATTACTAAGCACATTAAACAATAAAAACCCAAAACATTAGAGTGTAGGGATATAAGGATTAGCCAATTATGATACTTTTGCAACAAGAACAAAGCATGTTTCAAGGCAGTCTGAAGCAAAACCAGGACCCCCTAGGAAGCAAAAGCACTTTCTTGAATATTAAGCAATGGAGGAAAATGGACACAGGGACAGAAAAGCTTGCTTAGGAAAGAATGTATGCTAGAGCAGGTCTTTTCCATGGCAGTGCTGTAAATGGAAAAATGATGAAGGACTGGCATCCAATTGATTCAGTTATGAAATTTAATATGATTTGCCTTGAGGGGTTGGTTTTGTTTTTTTAAAACAGTATTATTCAAGGTCAGGTGCTCAAAGAAATTAAGATCTGTCTTTAAAAAAATAAAATTAAAAAACTAAAAAAATATCACAATGCTCTGAGCTCTTAAACATACCATGAGCAAATACTGGAATTCCCACACCTAGTTGCAAATAAACGTGTATTATAAAAACTTGGGGCCAATATAATTAACAGCAGAACTGGCAAGGAGCTCCAGGCAGGCAGGCAGATCTCTGAACTGGTTAGCTCTGAGAACACAATCATTACAAAGAAACTAGTAAAACTACCTTCCTGCCTCTACGCCCTGTGACTTTGCCCCAGTCCTTCCCCCTCTCAGTCCAGCATCTGCTGAGCTTTGAATGAAGGACAGACCCAGCTTGAGGAAAGCAAGGTCTGTTCCTCCTTCCCCTCCTCCCCTGCTCCTGCAGAGAAAAATCCAAACCCAAAACTACAGCCTTTCTTTTTTTTTAGGGTTTTAAGCCAGATCCAATCCACATGCCCTCACACAGCAGTGGGAACAGCCAGACTTGGGTAGAGAGGGAAAAGCTTTCCTGAAATCATTGTTGTTGTTGCTTTGTACTGTGAAACTGTGGCTCCATCTTCACATTCTTAGAGGGAAGATGGGCTTTCTGATGGCAAATGGATCAGACCAGACAAGGCAATTCTGAAATACTTGGGTTTTCTTAAGCTCATGCGAACAGGGACCCACACGCTGGCAATGGGAGTCACCTGAGGTGCTGTCTAGTTCCCTAACAAATAAATATTACTGCTGCAGTTGTGAACAACATGTCGATGTTTACAAAGCTAAATTATCTATGCTTGACTTCAAATTGCCTCATCCAAATAGGGGAATACCACAGGGGAAGGAAAAATTGGTGCATTTAGGATCAAAACTTGTAGCTCAGAAATCTAAGCTGAAGGTTTTAAGGCATTATCAGTCTAATGATTGAGAATGTTTACCTACATCGTAAAGAAAAAAGCCAGAGCTGAGGGCAGAGCACTTGACCAGGCTCCTGCTGAATTCCCACTGCCCACGAATCCCCAGAACAGAAAAGCTTTGCCATGACACTGAAATAACACACGTGGGGTTGGGATTAGTGTGCGTGGAACCGGACAGGCTTCACCAGCCTACTTGCAAAGGCTGTGCAGAGAGCCATCATCTAATTGCTGTAAAATATACGAGGGGTTTATTTCTGTGAATTAAAAGTAATTATCTACAGGAATGATCATGAAATACATTATTATCCTTAAGCCTACATTCATAGTAGTCTTAAAACAGTACCTGTGCCACTACCTGTGGCAGTCCTGGCTATGTCCACCTCTCAAAACCTAAAATTACAGCCCTGTCCCTGCCCCAGGCTGCAGCACAGCTGAGAGTGAATCCCAGGATGCACATGAACCCACTGCTGCAGAGAACAGCTCTGATCCAGCTCAGCACATGGCATCTCCAACCAAAACCTCCTTTTCCAAGTTATTTTTCTGTTTCAAAATGAGGTTGATTAGGACTAATCTGTCTTACTAACTGAAATTCTGGCTCAAGTCTCACCAAGAGGAACCCCAACGGTATGGGGTGTCTCCAAAATAATCCCTCAACTTCCATCTAGAATTGAGAACAGCAGGTTAATCCACGTTTCAGAAGTAGGCAAAGCCACCTCCCTGGCAGGATTACAAAGCTACACTTGGAAGGTGGGTGTCAGCACTGTTTCAGCAGCATGAGTGGCACGGGCTTATTGCTCACTGCCAACTCATCAGGGGGCACTCAACCATGGTTGGGGGGCAACAAAGATTTTTTCCAAGCGACAAAGTCATTGGTGGAAGCCAGCAAAGAGAGGAAATCCAGTCCCCGATCTCTCATTTTGTCAAAAATCAAGCAATGTGTTTGACGAGAAACCTATAAATCAAATCCACGCTTATTGGTCCAAAAGCTGATTAGTCTTCAACCAGTTGCTTGACATTTGCCATTCCCAAAATAATCCTTCTGTTGGGCATTTCAGTGCATTTGCTACTCCCTGGTGATGAACTGTTCTCTGCTGGTGCAGACACCAACAAGGCACTGAGGGCTGGAGGCTTTGGGGGCAGAAGGAAGCGCACACAAATCATCCAGTGCCTGCGATGTCACAACCAAAGAGCAGACTGACAATTAAATCTGTACCACAAGACAGGCACTTTCATCTCCTGGGCACGTTGTGACCTCCATCTGCACCCTACCTACCACAGAGAAAATGCTCCACATCTCTACTAGGAAAACCAAGGTGTTTCTGGAGTCAGTTTTTATGTCTTGAACCCAAGAGGTCTTTAATTTTAGGGGAAAAAATTGCATCCCATTTTGCATGAAGGTGAGGCAGAAGGAGAGAAAGAAGCAGAGTTGAGAGCTTCACTCATGGTGAGGAAGACACATCCAGGGATCACTGAATGAGAGAAAAAAAAATACATGACCAGACAAGTATTAATGCAAAAATTATGTCGGAGTCTTGCAAATTTCTAAAGCAAGAACTATTTATCCCTTGTGGTTAACAAGGGACAACAAGGCTACAAAAACTGAATGTAAACCCCCCAACACTCTAATGTGTGAGAGGAGCAGCAGTAAAGGTCTGGACTGCAAGCAGAGGAAACCCTGCCAAGAATTCATGTGCCATATGAAGGCTGTAACATCAAGAGCCCCTAAAAACCACAAAGGAAGATGGGAAGGAGAAGGCTTAGCCAAAGCCGTACATTTTAAAGCTGTCATCTTATTATCACAATGTCACGAGTTGGAACAATATATGTGTTTGAGGCATACTGGAAACTATGGGTTTAATTAAATATATTTATGGAGGATGCTTCTGAGGTTTCCAGAGTACTTTTTATAACCCTAATGCTGTTGGCAGCACAGGAAGTGATATTCACATCAAGGACTGCACCCCATACACAAACACCAAACTCGCTGTTTGTGTTTGAACAGCAGGATGACCCAGGTTAAGAGTCAAAATAGAAGAAAGAATTAGAATTTGTCTGGAGTGAAGCAAGGAGGAAATGCAAAAGAGAAAAAAAATCCCCACTTAGAAGGAGCAAGGTAAGGGCAAGGTCCTCCTGGGAATATAAAGGTCACCACCTTCTCACTTACCATTGGTTTGGCCTTTAGACATTGATTCAAACCTGCAATAGTTTTAATAAGCATTGCTGCTCCTTTAAGCACAGAATTATGTAAAGGTTTGGGGTGGGATGGACCTTAAAGCTCATCTTATTCCACGCCCTGCCATGGGCAGGGACACCTTCCACCAGACCACGTTGCTCCAAGCCCTGTCCAACCTGGCCTTGAACACTTCCAGGGATGGGGCAGCCACAGCTTCTCTGGGCAACCTGTGCCAGGGCCTCCTCACCCTCAAGGGGAAGACATTTCTCCTTAATGTCTAATCTAACCTGCCCTCTGTCAGTGGGAAGCCATTCCCCCTTGCCCTGTCACTCCATGTCCCTGCTCAAACTCCCTCTCCAGCTCTCTTGGAGCCCCTTTAGGCACTGGGAGGTGCTCTTAGGTCTCCCCAGAGCCTTCTCTTCTCCAGGCTGAACAATCCCTATTCTCTCAGCCTGTCTCCACAGCAGAGCTGCTCTATCCCTCTGAGCAGCTTTGTGGCCTCCTCTGGACTCGCTCCAGCAGGTCCACATCCTTCTGATGCTGGAGACCCCACATCTGGAGGCAGCACTGCAGGTGGGGTCTCACCAGAAGAGAACAGAGGGGGAGAATCAGCTCCTTGACCTGCTGGTCATGCCACTTTTGATGCAGCCCAGGATACAGTTGGCTACTTTCCAAATCAAGGCTGGCATGCAAGAATTCCTCCTAACACTGAGAGGGGAGCAGAAGGCACATGTCAGTCCTTTCCTCTGGAATGAATCATGGGCAACACGAGCAGGGGCTTTTCCTGGCCAACCTTTCATGTGCATTACCTGTGGACTTGAAGAGAAGAACACAAGACTGGAGGGTGCCTTGAAAACTTAAGTTACACAAAACCACCTACCTGAGCCATCACCTCAGCGATAAAAGTTCACCAGTTAAAACATCTGCTCCCACTTCAAAAACATGCAACCAAAAAAAAGAGCATCACATGACTCGGTACAGAGGTTGTTTCAGAACTAGTTCTATACTGAGAGCGAGCAGGAACAGCTTACTTCACATTCTGTTACAAAATATGTGATGTGAAACAGGGTCTAATTATCAAGGTAGAAAGGATTAAAACCTGGATGTCCACAAACTCACATTACAAACACATTTAATAGTTCAGAACAAACTAACTAACAGAGCACCAAAATGGTATAGGTGCAAACTGGGAATATGCCAAGCAAGTTTGGCATTTTTCTAAAACAAACAAAAATAATCTAAGAAGGGTAGTGGTGCAAGATGTTCCCACATCCTTAAATATGCAGCATGTGGGGACTTCTACCAACCCCAGAAATAGGTAACAGCTTTAATAATTAATAATCTTCGAGGAAAAATTCAGATTAGCCTAAAAGATGTGCTTACTTGTGATACTCAGGAGAGGAAACTGTTTGAACACATAATAACATTGGTGTTTAGGGGCTGTACAATTGCATCCCAAAGACTAAAACACTAAAGCTTTGATTTCTTCAATCCTAGTTTCCAGGGCAAGCATCCAGTTCCCAGGGTGAGCTGTGTTTATTTGGATTAGAACTGCCACATGGAGTCAATACTACAAAACCACCACATCAGTTGAGATCCTCAATTGGCAAGCCACGACTTGCTGTCGAGTTTCCACTTCTTCAGAACCAAGGTTAATGCTGAACTTTGTCAAAGAAAGAGGAAATCAGTCAGAAAAGGACACTGAATGCTTCTTCTGTAGGAAAAAGACAAATATTTTCCAAGAAGAGGTAAGCTGTGTTTAGTAAGACATACATAACAGTCACGGTTTTAAGTTTCTCCCCACCTCTTAACCAAATATTTACATGTTTTTCTTTTTTATTGAACTTGTTTCAAGGTAAGGAAGTTTGTGTGTATATATATAAAAAAATATATATGTAACAAAGAAACAGGTCAAACAACCTGGCTCCTTCAAAAGCCTGTAGGAGCTTCCAGTTTGGCTTATTTCTGAGTACACAAAGTCTTTACTAGGGCCATTCATCTTCTGGATGAATTAAATGTCACTTGCCATGCATCTTTTGTGTAAGTGCATACAATTCAGAGGGGAAAACACAAGCGTGACTTTAACAGCTGCTGGAAATATCACCGGTTTGATGCTGAGCTAGAAATTTAAAGCTAAACAAACGTCTTGAGGTGTACTATGTTGCCTAAATAAGAGTTCTCAGTAGACTCTTAAAGGGAAGAAGTGCAATTGCATGAAAGCACAAATCATTGGCAGTAGGGAAGAGCTGTCTAATAGCACGGAAAAAAATATATATACATTAACATTTCAAAATCTCCCCTGGGCTTAGCTAATTGCTATGATCAATTCTGGTTTGTTCACAAAAGCTTGGACAGCTAGCCAGAGGGGGGCAAGGAGGGAACTTAGAACGGGAGATGCAACTTTAATGAGCTTTTAAACAGTAGGACAAGATCCCAGTGGACATGCAGGTGCAGTGCAGCCCTGGGAATCATCTCCCCAAGCACAGCTTCCCACCTGACAACAGCTGCGCAGGGCCGGGCAGGAGATGTGAGCACGCATTAATCTCTCTGTGCCAGCCCTGCTGAATTAGAACTGCCTCATTCATACCGCTCAGCATCAAGAAAGACGCTCCCCGAAGCCAGCCCTGCTGCCCTGATTGCAGTCAGCTTCTGAACAAGGGGCTGATTAGACAAGCCAGGAGCACCAGGCTCACAGCGTCAAAACAGGGTCATCGCGGCTGTTCGGGACAAACTCGAATATTTAAAGCCAGGCATCCCTTCTCACCTGCATCATGCCCAGCACATTTAGAGAGAGCTTTTGTGTCATCAGATGCACATAATCAGAGCAGACAAAAGAGCATCAGAAGCTGCTGGATGTTCAGCTTCTCACAAGATGACACGTGGAATGACTGGCTTGTGAGATCTGCTTTGGGGATGGAAAGGAGCTGGAGAGCCCGTTGGGATAACAATGCTACACCAAGTGATGGACAATATTTCCCTTACCAGATGCTGTACAGTAATATAATAATTCTCCAGAATTATCTCTCCAGAAGGAAAGAACTTTTGATAGCACTTATTAAACAACTCCTAAAATATTGGGATTTATTTGAGGAAACAGGCACATTTTAATTCCAGACAGTATTCACACGGATCAGAAAAAACAACATCCCACATGGTCATATTCTTTTCAGTGCAGATGACCCAAAGAGATACAATCCTCTTAAGAAATAGCTGTGGAAAAGCACAGGGAAGGGTTCGTGGCTTTACAAGTGTCCTTGTTGTTTTCTTCAGACACAGTCTGGGTCAACCCAAAACCAAGAGAGCAAGGTGCTCCTGTTCACTGCCACTTCTCAGTGCTCAGTGCTGATCAGCATGCTTTTCTTGTCCCAGGATCACATTTCCCACATTTCCAGCCCAGCCCCAATCATTTGCACCTGCTAGTTCACAACAGGCTTTTGAAGTACATCTTCAGAGGTGAAACACAAATGGATTGTTAACAACACAGGAGCACCCTGTTTTCCTCTGTTAGTTGCCAGTACAAAGATCACTTGGTACAATAAAGTTTCATCAAAAAGATTTCATCTAGAAGACTGCAAAAAAGCCCATCCCAACAATGACTGACAAATTTCATGTGTCCATAAGCAGGAAAGTTTGCCATGTCAAGTGACCTTTATCAGAGAGTTTCTACAGCATGTAACATACCTTTTTAAAGACATGATTTCTTGTTTCTGACTGCAGAAGACACACTAAATGCAGACCACAAGCCATCCCAGAGTAAACCTCACTGTGTCTGCAGACAGATCCTATGCCTCTATGGTACTTGGCTGCTTTGCCAAAAGGCAGAGTAAAATTAATGCACCACTCACAGACACAGGGACTGGCATCTGCCCCACCATTCCCTCTTTAACTTAAAGCAGGCAGAGGGGGTGTAACAGTCCCACCCTTTTCATTAATAACTTTCAGTAGCTCTAACAGAGATATGCCTACCCATCTTTTTTCTGTTGTTGTTTTTGAACAAACAGATGCAGTTAAACCCCTCTTTGAGACTGCATACAAATTAAAATGTGCACAAAGGGATATCTTCAGAGGTTTGCCTTGCCAGGACACTGTAACAAGCAAATTTTACAGCTCCCATATGCTCTCATACAGTGACAGGAGCTCTAATAAGGTAACCAAAACATTGGACTAAATGCTCACAGAGTGCTGCAAGTCATTTTATAATAATTAACGTACATTTCTTGCAACTATTATGCTTTCACTTGAGAAAGCCAGGAAAATGCTGTCTTCAGAGAAAAATTTAAAGGATAACCTGCTCTTAAAATCCTAGAATGGCTTATGTTGGAAGGGACCTTAATGATCACCCAGTTCCAACCTCCTGCCATGGTCAGGGACACCTTCCACCATCCCAGGTTGCTCCAAGCTCTGTCCAACCTGGCCTTGAACACTCCCAGGGATGGGGCAGCCACAGCTTCTCTGGACAATCTCTCCACTACAACAAGAGGATTCTATTCATCCATGTGTCTAAATGAGAAATCCAGAGTGGATATGTTTAAAGATCTATTACAAAGTCCCAAGAAAAGAAAAACTTCACTGAAGCCCTTTTGCTCACAGAAGTTCTGCCCATTTTGCCAGCTGTGGTACAAGGAACTGCCACACCAACTTGGGGCCAAAAAGGTGTGTTAGCCCAGCAGCTCATCCCCAGCACCTTCCAAAAGTGATCACTCAGGGATGAATGCAATGACAAGGCAACTGTGTAAAAGAAGCTTCCTCTAAATAACCTTTCCAGAAGCAGTAATTTGTGGTCAGGGGGCTTTCCAGACTTTGTGTTTGGAGTTTAAATATATTTGTCTCCCGTGGAATTTGTGGAATCCCTTTTTGATCCCCCAAGTCTCCTCCTAGCATCCTCCACATCTATAACTGAGTTAGTTACTCTCCTTTTTGCTTTGCATCTGGCACCTGCTCTTCCATTTGATGTCCCCTAGTTCTTGTTTCCAAAGAAAGACTAAACCTTTCATGTTTTTAATCACACAGACCTCTATCAGATCTCTTATTCAAGGCTGAACAGTGCTAATGAACACAATCACGCTGAAGCCATTCTGCACCTTACAGCCCTCCTTTGCACCTTTTCCAGCTTTCTACAAGCCTTTTGAAGCAGGATACACAGGTGGGGAAGAAGAGCAACACCAGAACTCCACACAACTGGTCTGATAACAAAATAACCATCTTTTCCTAGCAGCCTTGCTTTCACATTTTCACTTTTCCGATCCCTCAACCAGCTGTGTCTCCCTCAGGTACAAACTAAAGAACTGTATATCAAGGGCAGCTCCTACTCAGGAGCTCAAGTACATCCACCAGGTGCATTTACACACTTCACTACAACTCTACATGCAACACAATGCCCAAGAAGAAACGCACAGATATTCAACACAAAATGCTGTCAGCTGAAAAAAATACAAGATCAGCTGTCAATAAAACCAGGAGGGACTTATTTGATACCCATATTCCTCATGCTGTGAGTTTCTAGGGGTCTCGTTCAATCACTTGAGTGTGTTGTCCTTGCTAAAACATCAGCCAAAACTGTGAAAATAATATGCAAGAAAGTTGATGTAGTTTCTTGATCTTAATTTCCACAGTTGGGTAGCTATTATAGCAACATTTTGTTCCTTCACGGGGAGGGGAGAGGCGACTTGCATAAAATTCAGCTCAGTAAGATTAATAATCACAGCGATAAATCAACATAAAGCAGGCAGGCAGAATGCTGAACCCACTTTGAATCCCCATGTTCAGCCAATCAAAAGAAAACGAAACACACAGATTTTTATTAATTATTCACAGACTCCCTCTACACACACCCAGAACACTCAGCACGTCAATACAAAGCACTTGGGCATTACAAAGCTGTAGCATCCTCCCAAGTCTACCATTACACTTCCAAATGGAGTTCTTGTCTTCCCTGAAACAGTTCAGTCTGGCATATAAAAAGAAACAACACTCAGAAGTACTGAAGAAAATAACTATTCAAACAACCGGCACGGCACGGCGTTATATGACTCCAAACACACATCTCCGCGTCTCAAGTGCAATAAGCCTGGATCTTTCCATAAAATGCTACTGGTGAAGTCAGACAGCAAGGAGAACTCAAGGACATGGCAGACAGAGGCAGGCTCAGGGGTGGGAGGCAGTGCAGAGCTCTGCAGTTCAGCTCGCTGTAAAGCCCAAGGTATAGAATATATACATGTTTTTTACCCTGATGACCTCAGAGATGGAAAAAAAAAAGCAGCATCAAATGCTGCACTTCATGCTTGGTTAGTGTAAACAAAGCACATTCCTTTTCAGGTGTTTACTAGCTATACAATCAGGTAAGTCTCCCTGCCCCTAATAAGCTTTTCAGTTTCCTAAAACCTGCTCCTCTGTTACTGCTGTTCCAATTCCTTAGTTTCCAGGGAGATGAGAGCAGATCTATAACAAAAGGCACATCAAAAAGAAAAACAAACTTCAATTTCAGCCCACACAAACGTCATCCTCACGATCTACCTGTGCCTGGAATTCATCTGCCATAAGAAGAATTCCTACCTCCTCTTCCTTAAAGATTGATAAGAAGAAGAGTGCAGGGAATGCTTTCACATTTTGCTTGCAAAACTAAAGTAAAGGGAGAAAGCCGAGACACTCACTCGATTCTTTGCTGCGACTCAGGAAATTCAAACATTTAGCACACTTCTTAATGGGATGGGGATTTCTGCTCCAATGTCAACTCCTACAAGACTGCTGTCCTAACAGATTGCTTTCCTGCAAGCATTCAGGTGGAAAGACAACCTCTCTGAAAGGCATTTGTGGCTGCAAAGGACAGGGATACTCACACCTCTGCCTAAACCCCTTCACAAAATTATCTCCAGCATTCTGAGCAGCTCTTGGCATTTTTATTAGAATCACAGAACCACAGGACCCCAGAATGGTTTGGGTTAGAAAGGGACCTTAAAGGTCATCTCATTCCAACTCCCTGACAGGAGCAGGGACACCTTCCACTATCCCAGGTTGCTCCAAGCCCTGTCCAGCCTGGCCCTGAGCACTTCCAAGGATGGGGCAGCCACAGCTTCTCTGGGCAACCTGTGCCAGGGCCTCCCCACCCTCACAGGGAAGAATT
>JAWWES010000006.1:29054735-29085385 GCA_035583135.1 Lophotriccus pileatus
CTTCCAGGGATGGGGCAGCCACAGCTTCTCTGGGCAACCTGTGCCAGGGCCTCCCCACCCTCACAGGGAAGAATTTTCCCCTAATATCTAATCTAACCCGGCTCTCTGCCAGTAGGAAGCCATTCCCCCTTGCCCTATTACTCCATGCCCTTGTCAAAAATCCCTCTCCATCTCTTTTCAAGCCCCTTTAGGCACTGGAAGGGGCTCTAAGGTCTCCCTGGAGCCTTCTCTTCTCCAGGCTGAACACCCCCGACCCTCAGACTGTCCCCTTAGCAGAGGTGCTCCAGCACTTAGATGTTCTTTCCCACTAACATAGAGTTCACATCCAGTCTGTAACACAACAGGAGTTATTTCCCTTATTCCCTCTCTCGGGTTATTAGCTGCCAAATTTTACAACATCTGAAGTCAGAGTATAAATCTCTTCACTTTACAGCATTAATTGTTTCCAGTTGCTGGAGCAGTTAGATATAGTCACCCTTTTCTACAACCAGTAATAAAAGAAAATGAAGCTTTGTGGCCCTGAGGAGTCATCAAATGCTATCTGGCTTCCTACCACCCTGATGAAAGAAAAATTCAAGAAAAGGCTTTCAGAGTTCATATATTCAAAATTGAAAAACATTAAAATTATGAAGTGACAGGGAAAAAAAAAAAAAACACCCCACATTATTAGGTCCATTTTAGTTCTTTTAAACACCTCTTGCTCCAGCTGTTCTGCAACTTTCAGCCAGTTCCCAGCAAGCACACCCACAAAGCACTGAAGAATGCAAGTCTAAGGCTTTTAAATTCCCATGGCAGGTGTCATGGATTTGCAGTCTTACTTAAAGAGAGTTTACTGACAAAATCCAAGTTTTCGTGTTATGTGGGTTTGTCCTCAGCTACACTCCTGCCCTCTGACAGCACCACAGGGTTCACACAGCGAGTAAATACATCACATTAGTATACACACACACACACTTTCTCCCAAAGAATGCAATGGGTTAAATCTTCAAACATATTTAAACCCACTGCTAAGGTCACCCCTGCTATGTCTTCACCAACAAAGCCTGCATTTTCTAGGAACACAGCCAAACACAAGCACACATTCTTGCATTGCTTTCCAATAGTTCTTTGAAAGGCATTTTCCTATTCCTGGAGCTGCATTCCGCAAGGTCTCTCCCATTCTGACCTTTTTTTTGGCCAATGTTTGCAAAACATGATCACGCTGAAATAACAAATTAATAATGATGGGCAGACTGGTTTCTTAAGGCATTTCTTTTGTTTCTTTTCCCAGTGAAACTTACTCACTGCATCGGGAATTCCCCATTCCCAGCTTCTCCTGGCATTCTGGAGCCAATCCAAAAGAGTGGGATCCAGAAATAAGCTTTGTTTTTTGCGTGAGCTGGAGGTATCATATAGGTATCGATTTCACATCTGCTTTTACAGGAGGTGTTGGTGACAGCTGTATCAACAGAGATGGGACATCCTGGCCATGGACACACAGTTCCACAGAACACATTTTTTTGAGAACTTCACTTTTCCAGGTCAACAGGAGAGCTGCTGTAACACTTTTAACTAATGATTCCTTGTGTCAAGTTCAGGGTGTTTAAAAGGTGCAGCTCCAAAGACGACCATCAGTAGGATTTTCAAGAAGTCCTCAAAACAGACTATTTTGAGGCTTGAACAGCATCACAAACACATGCCATCTTTCCCAGAGCATTCCCCGCTCCACCCTACGAAACCTGTCCAAGTAGAATGAAGATTCATTTGTCCAGCAGCTGCAGCCAACGTGTAGGATGCTTCCCACAAACACTGAACTCACCACTCGTTTTACTGCCCACGTGCTCTGATGATACACAGCAGATCTGATGCATCCTGAACGAGCAGAGAGCCTCAAGTTCTGGACACAAGTGTGGATACAAATTTCTGGCTTGAATTACATCAGCCAGAGCAGAGGTAGCAGGAACTTGAAAGGTGCTCTTATCTAAATTAAAGAGCAGGCCTTAAAGAAAGTGGGAAAACTCCACACACTTTTTTCTCAGAACAAATCAGACAGTACCTGCATTAGATCCTGTATCTCCAACATCACTCCATCTTGGGTTTCTAGGGACATATTTGGATGATGAAAGTCCACCATAATACTCCCAAAGGTAGTTTCAGAGGGAAAAAGACTAGACAGTTCTTCCATGCCCTGTGGAAGCCCGCAGAAGCTTGGTACCATGAGCTGAATCTGAGCCCCTTCACCTTACAATTTACTGGAAAATATTTACAATAAATGCCTGGTGAAGGTCTGCTTCCAAAGCTCACAGTGTAACATTGTTTCTGGATATCCCCTTCCCTTTCTTCCCCAGTTTTGAGGTCTACAGGGAGTAAAAAGTCTCTTTATGTCAAGATTAGTATCTCAGCCTTGACAAAATCACTTCAAGATGCTCAAAATCATCCCTTCATTGCCTGTCCATTAGCCCTGGGCATTAGGCAGCAATCTGCAAAGGGAACTGTTCCTGGTCTTTATGCTGAAGCAATAAACACAAAGTTTTGAAACACTGCACACTCTAAAGGGTCTCCCTACCCCCATGTCCTCCCAGTCCTCTCACACCACCTCATGGTTTCATGTAACCCACAAACACCGAGATAACGTTATAAATAACAGCAGCAGGTTGTAGCTGTTGGCCTCAGTAAATTCCACTGTGAGTAAGGCTCAGTGACTCAAGGCTGAACAGCACTTGATTCAACAGTCATGGGAAAATAGTTTAAAACAAGAAGTGAGGCATCACTTTTCCATCCATACCCCTCCTCTGTTCAAAGGACAGCTGAAGGACAGCACAAGCTGCTGCCAGGGCCTTATTATAACCAAATCCCTTGGACATTCTTTTGGTCTGCCTCTCCATCCCTCCAGATTTAATAAACTCAAACTGAAGGAGTTCCTTTTAGCAGCTATATTCTCCTGTTGATAAACCAAAGATCTAAAAGCTTTAAGGAAATCTTTTTCCACAGACATATAGAGTCAGAATGTGCTTCAAGGACACAGCTATTCCCAGCTTACCATGGAGGGAAAAAAACCCAAATTTAAAAGATTGCTGCCTCCCTAAGGAGCTGTACCCATGACCACTGTAGTGATGTGCGAAAGAACCAACAAAGCTCCCACTAGAGCCACAACCTACCTCCACTCCAATAGTTAATCACAGAATGGTTTGGGTTAGAAGGGACATTAGTTCCAACACCCCTGCCATGGGCAGGGACACCTTCAGCTAGACCACATTGCTCCAAGCCCTGTCCAGCCTGGCCCTGAACACTTCCAGGGATGGTGCAGCCACAGCTTCTCCAGGCAACCTGTGCCAGGGCCTCCCCACCCTCATAGGGAATAATTTCTTCCTATTATCTAATAATCTAATATCTAAATGTTATCCATTTTCATAGCTTTCTGCCTTACTTTTCTTCTAGCACAGTTCCAAAGGCTGGTATTCCTGAACCCCTGGATCACAGATAGGCACAAACAAGCTAGAACAATAAGCCACACCATTACCAGGACATCTCAAATATACATTTCCAACTGCATTACAAACACAAGCATTGTTAACTTCTGATCCATTTCTGTGCTGAATGCTGTAATTTACCTTCATTTTGGTTATGGAGGTAGGCCAGGCAGCCACAACAGCATTACAAAATCATACAACCAGCCAAAGCCAGTCGCAGTAATAGCTGTGTCAAGGCTGAGGGCTGTAAGATGAACAGCCTGCCTGAAGCTTTTCACATTTAGCGGCTCATAAGAGGCATGTTTATACCTGCTACATGCTCCTATTTTGCAGGTGGAACTCATGAATATTATCCCTCCAGTTACTACATGAAAGAGTAACTCAGGGTCATGGTATTCTGGAGGAGCAGTGCCTACCTGGCCGGCTGTGTTGGAACTTTTGGAGATGACCTGGCACACTGATCAAAGGCACAAAGATCATTAAAACCACCCCAAAACATGCAAATGGCATTCATTAGTGAATCAGCCATTAAAAGTAAAAGTAGAGCAACAAAATTATTGTAGCTGTGAGCAAAGAAACCTTAAGGAACAGAAATTAGGAAAGCAACCTCTGTCCTTTACAAAGGCCATCAAACCCACCACAGTGTCTCTGCAACACTGCTGACTTCATGTTCAAGGATTCCCTAGAGAAATTCCTGTCTCATCAACACAAAGGGCTCAAGACACAAAGAAGATAAAGACAGAGAAGGTAAACTTCAAGAACAGCACTGCTTGGTTAAAGTATATAGAGCTGGGCTCAAAGCGATCATGGTTCATAACCAGATCTCACTAACTGCTTTCACACTTGCTGTAAGCATGTTTTTATGGATGAAAACCAGGTCGTGCTGCCAATTCTCAAGGCAACATCTTGGTTCCTGATTCCAGCACTAACACAGGTGCAGATTCCATTCAGCTTCACAACTAACATGCAGAAGAACGACTTCCATCCATGGCAGAACACGAAGCTCATCAGAGTGAGCTTCTCAACATACGAAGCGCAGCAGTATTTTATGTCGGACAAAATTAACTATAATTAAATGGCAGTCAAATATAGAGAACTTTTACTCTGTTCTATCAATTAAGAGAAGCTAAATTACTAGCTGGGAGGCTTAGGTGGACAAACTGGGCAGTTACAGTTTCGAAGCTGGCGCCAGAGACAAGACGACAACATTACAGGGCCAGAGATGTTCAGAAGTTAAAGACCACATCAGTCCAGAGAAACATCCTTGCAATAAATACATGATGTCTGCTCTCTGTTCTCTCACTCAGCCTGGAATTTTACCAGCTGCTTCTCAGAAAGATGCACACAGATTTTCTAAAGTAGCTCAGCTCACACATCATTGTAAGTCAAAGGAAAATTACCTTCTTTTCCATTTCTATTTCACAACTACTTTAGAAAATCCCCTAAAGTGGTATTGTAAGGAGAATATCAAGAAAAGATAGTTAAATACCGACCAACAACAGCAGTTCTTGGTTGGAATATTACACTTATTATTATTATTCATGATAACCCAGTCCCAGTCTTAAGAAAAAAAAGAGAAGTGCATGTGTATCTTGACAGGGGTCTAGAAGGTCACCAACACCTAAGGGGTAACAATTATAATATACCATACAGAGTTTTGCAGCACAGTCAGACATCCTCAGGCAGTAAGAACCAAAACTTCACCAAGCCAGGAGAGGCTGCTCCACATCAGCCACTTTCTGACACCATCTGGATTTAGAAATGCCGTGTCAGAAACCTCAGCAAAATTGGGGGGGGGGGGGAGGTATAAATTCTCTTAAAATGCTGCACAGTCACTATTCCTTTTAAACTGTGCTGTGCACAAAGCCACAATTTAATAAAAAAATCCTGACTTTTCATCAAGGACATCCGTAATAGGGACCCTCAATTTTTGTTGTTTTAGTGAGTGTTGCACTCTCTGGCCTTTCAACAAACAGTCAGGGCCATTATCTTGAAAATGAACATCTGAATAAGTGGGAATGTTTCCTCACCATTATCTGAGGCAGATTCTCAACTAGTCTCAGATACAGGTCTGGATTAAGGGGTAACTGCATAAAGGACACACATCAGAATTAACAGCCAGTGCTTGAAAAGAGGGGAAACTACAAAATGTTTGACTAATCTGCTTAAGCAAAGTCTCTACAAGGAGAGAAGTAAAGAACAAAAAACTAAGTGAATTGTTCTTAAATCCTGACTGCTAGTACTATTTTATGCCTACATGTGGTGTTTAAAGAAAGCCACAACCTTGTATCCAAATCCTATTTCATCCTCCATGTCATACCAGTTCCCTGGAGAACGTGCTACTGCCTCAGATTCCTCTGTTTAATGTTTTTAGAGGCACGAGTGGCCAGAATAAGTGAGGTCAGGCTTCAGTGACCCATCAGAAAAGTACATGAAAGCAAGAGACAAATCTGGGTGATGCTCACTCATCTGTGTCAGTTCTTTAAAGAAAGAATTCCCCTTGTAAAACACAGGTACTTTTATTCTGTGAGAGCATTTGTAAGTTGGAACAAGAAAAAAAAATAAATGAAGAATAAAGAAAACCCTGAAGAGGAAATAAATGGGGAAGACAGAAAACTTCCAATGACACTAACAGGCCTCCCACAAAATGTCTTGATCCTCTAGTTCAGAGACCTCTTCTTAACTACCAGAGGAAAATCAACTTTGCAGAGTAGTCCAAGCTCTACTTCACGAAGTTTAAAGCTGTTTAAAATGTTATCTGTATTAGACCTGAAAAAGAAACGCTTGCAAAAACACGTTACAGAATCGCCTGTTATGTAAAAAAATAAAATAGGATCTCTCTGAAAAAAAATCCTCATTGTGCAGATCCCTCCCAATGAGGTATCACTTTGGCAAAGCCAAGCCTGAGTGATTGTCAAGAACACGTAGCACACCTTGTATCACCGGTGATACCTCCTTAGGGAAATGTAGGCATCTGTAGGTGGTGAAGACATACCAGCCCTTAGTGCTTCAAGTCTCAAATTCAACAACCCATTTCCTTGCTAATCAAGCTGCTTCAGCTATCTGTGCTGTTAGAAATCAATCAGTGCAGCAATTAGTAAGTCAGGTGCACCGTAACATGCAGGCAGGCACATCTGAAGATAAGGCAGTAGGTGGATACTGAAGGTTCAGCTGTCCAAGGGTCTAAATGAGATGGGTTTTATCCCCAGGACACTGGGACAGCAACAGCTGAAGCACAAGTATGTCACACAATTCAGTATGATCAGCCAAAACAGTTCATAGTTTATGCTAATTAAACATCCAGGGTGACTCGAGTTCAGGAAAGGCAGCACAAGCCACCACATCCAAAGGCACAGGCAAGTAGAAATAATCATTCATGACAAGCCAGCATAGCTGGAAGCCCAGAGGCAGGTAGGATTCCATGGGGGATTAAAGCTATCGGATAGCAGGGGTGGTGACCAAGTCAGTGTACTAAAATAAGATACCAAGGCTCCAAAAGGGATTTCAGCTCCTTACCCCTCAGCACCTGAGAAATGTGAAGTGCTGAACCTCCAACAAAAGAATCCAAAGCTTTTTTTTTTTCAAAATCTGAACCAAGGAGTGCCCAGAAGCTGGAGAAATTCTTGACTATTCCTTTTCAGGTACATGAGATCTAATTGCTATCAGAGAACCTCAAAAATGGGAAAAGAGGGAAGACTTGGGGTAGATTTTTTGAGCACAGCACAGGTTTCCCCCTCTTCCTTTGACTCCAGTATTTTTGACATCAGTATTTCCTACCTAGAGTAGCAATTAACTGTCCAAGCAGGACTGCTGCAGCAAAAACACTTTTTGTACTTTTAACAGTATTTGGCTCAACTGTTTCTTGGATTTCTAGAAGTGAACTGAAGAAGCTACTTTTCAGATCACCGAGGAAGATACCTCAAGCATCAGAACTGTTCAGACACTGTTGGCTAGAAAAGACAAATTTTCAAATAATCCCTTTTGATAGAAAGAGAAATACATTTCAAGCTATCTTGCACTATCCATCCAATCCAAGCGATCAACCAAGTAGAGAGGTTTCATTTAAAAAGAGCTATGAGATTTCAGTATCTTGTGCAATACTGGATGCACGCTAAAAACCCATCACTACAAATGCTGTGACAAAGAGGATATGTTCTCATTATTTCAGCAGCTACCCAGCCCCAAACGAGCACAGTGATTAACGGGAGATAATGTCAGCAGCTTTCCTTGACTTGACTACAGATAGATAGAGCTGACTGCTCACAGACATGGACCTGAAACTAATCACCAGCTGTAAAAAAATGCAATAAATATTGGTTCAATTCCTCCTGTTTTTCAATGAAAAGCAACTTGCTTTTCTCTTACCATTCTAATTTAAGCTATTCCAGTTTCTGATGTCTCAAAAAGGCCCATCAAACAATGCATGTTAAAGTTAGAAATCCCATCCCATTTAATTATGATGTTGTGGCAGTATGAGCCTCAAAACAGAAAGAGGAGTGACCTCAAGAGATGTTCATCTAAAATAAGATGAAAGTTGTCATAAGAATACATTCCAACTTCTAAAGATGTCTAATTTCTATGTAGAAATCAAATTTAGATTTAAAGTTCCTTGTTTAAATGGTTTAAATGGCACTAAATAATCAGTCCCAAATTCCTGGGCTATGAAAAGCCTGTGGATCTGCCTGCACCAGACCCATATGCCCAAATATTCCTCTTTGAGCAAGTTTTTGGTTATTTTAAACTCATCTTTCAGTGAAACATGACCCAACTGCTAGTTGAAAATTAACAGTTTTACTGTTTCATCACAGAGAATTCTCATGTGGTCCAAACTTTTAGAAAGTTACTGAGATTTCTATGCTCTGTTCTAATACAAGTCAGCTTTTTGAAGGATGAACAAAGTCCCTTCAGTTGCAATTGTGCAAAGCGGAGAAAAATCCCACATTTTTCTGGGCTGGGAAGGAGTCTATGCATTCCTCAAATAACACTTCCACAGGAGCCAAATAGTCTTTTTAACTTCACACAAAACCTTTCAGGCTGCCATTTACTCCACTCTTCTCCTTCCTCCCAAGCTACATGACAAGCAAGTAGTTCAAGTTGTTTGCAAATGTACAACAGAAGCTTAGCACCAGCCAAGTTTTTAGGAGGGCTTTTGCCAAAAGCTGCCCACAACATTAATAGAAACCTCAATCATTTTATGTGGGTCTGAAAATACCTTACGTTAAAAGACCTGACATCCTTTTCCTGGTGGGTAAGAAAAGAAAACCTGGTGGGTTCCAAAGAACTCACTTTGGCTGCAAGAGGGTCCTAACACAAAAAAACCCCTTCATTTGCTGGCCCACACTCATCAGTGTGAAGCAGGTGGAACCCTGGAGAGATCACCTTGCTTTTCCCACCAGACCCAGTTCATACTCAGCTTGCCTAAAAGCCAAGGGAAACCAATGATTTGAGGAAAGGGAATTCTGGGATTAGCAGCATTAAATATATATCATGAATATGTAGTACCCTCCTACAACCGAGTAGCATGTTCTGGGGAGTCCCAGCAGGAATTTATTCCCCTAAGGGCATTATTTGCTGTGGGCACACTTGCTGGGAATTGAGAAATACCAGCACAGGGAGAAACTGGGACTGAAGAAGCTGAGTCACAGTTGCAGAGATCCAAAGAACTGAACCATTAGACATGCTTGTAGCCTACATCACCATCCCAAGAACCCGCTCCTCCAACTAGATTCAAGTGGCACAGGAATACCAGCATTTGTGACAGCACAAAAATCAATTTCCACAGTTCAGTCTGTTGAAATGAATACAGTTTTAAGCAGTTTCATAGTGCAAACAAAGATTAATGTAAGGAACACAGAAGTAACTAATAACTGAGAAACCACTACTTCCAACCCTCAAACCTCTCCCCCTTCCACACCCCAAAATACTAGGTTTGCAAGTGAATCCTCAAGCCTGGATTGCAGAGATAAGAAACTTGGGCAAATGGATGAGCATCACAAAATTAACTTGTTTGAAGACGGTAAAGCGAAAAAAAACACAGGACTGAGGGAAGCTTTTTTTTTTTCCCTTTGAATGCCACTATCTGAAAGCTGCCAAAACAGATAACACATGGCTTGCATTGGACAAATGATATTCAACATGCATTGAAGCTGTAGCTGTATAAAGAAGTTTAAAAAGTTTCCTGAAAGTTACAGAGACCAAAAGCACTCCCTAAGTAGTGTCTGCTACACAACATAAGATCTCCCCTTAGTAAAGGATTTTTAAAAGCTGATCTACAGATCACATGCTTTTGTCTAAATCAGATGTGTTATAACTGTCAGGTTTTGGATTTGGTGGGTTTATTCTGTTTTTTTGTTGGGTTTTGTTTGGTTGGGTTTGTTTGGTTGGTTCGTTGATTTTTTTAACCTGAATCCTGAGTTCACACGGATTTCTTACAAGAGGAGTTCAACATCTTTCTCTTGACTGACTGAGATGAAAACATACTGAGACTGTCAGTAAATGTAGCCGTAAGTCTTCCTCTCCTGATTAGATTCTACAATCAACTGAACAGCATCAAGAATCCCCTGCAGATTTAAACAAGAAACATCAATTTACAAGTTGTAAACAATCGCTTTTGATACAATTGGGAACATGAAGATAATCACATACTTCTCTAAACTGAGCTGCATGGGACCTTATCCATCATTCTGGAGATCAGCATTGCCTTCCATCAATGTTTTAGTCACTGCAGCCATCTTAACCTTCCATATTATTCTCCATGAAGTTGAGGCACTGTCTATCTTTTTAGGCACATTATATTTTTACTACAAGTAGGTATTCACACTGCTTCTGTAGAACAGTGGGGGGAAAATAGGTTCTGCAAAATTTCTTTGTCTGGAGCTCTCAGCAACATTTTGCCTAGGTTTTTGAAGACTGCCTTAAATTAGCAAGTCCAGCCAGGCACTTATTTCCACTGAGCTGGAGTCACTCAAATCACAGTCACACCAAACCCGTGGTTCATCTGAAACCTTGACTGTGCTCACTTTTCCCTCATCTTCATTTTGGAAACCCAATGAACTGAACGATAAATAGTTTAAATAAACAAGTTTTAAATGAGTTCTCTTATGGATCAACCTGACACGGGGCCAAGGTTACACATGATGATGATACACTAATATTCTTCCTGTCCATATAATTTCTTCCTCCCTCTGATTTAATAACTTTAATAGCATTAATGCCATACTCTAGTTAAGTCAGTCAACAACAGAAAAGCAACAGAGCCAGCATTATTATGTGTTTTATCACTAATTAAATCTTTTCATTTGTGAGGGAGCCACCCTTACCCCACTGTCATCCATGTGCATCTACCTCAGCACTGAGCTGCTCACAGAGGAAGAGTTTAACAATTAGCACAGGGTCGCAGCACGTTAATGGATTTTGCTGCATTCTACATATATTGGTCCTTAGGAAAGATTAATGGCTGAAAACGGCCTTAATTCATCATCCTAACAAGCCTGATTGTTTCTCTAAAGGAACTGCAAGAAAGCCAGTCCTTGCCTACAGCTGGAGAATGTGTGCTGTCTTCCACATCCCCCTCTGTATTGTTCATGTCTCCCTGGTTACTGAACGGCCACAACACACGGCTCGCTCCAGAATCCCGCAGACCTCAACAGCCGCGTTTTTCCCAGGAACGCTCTGCCTTCGTGACAAATGTCACCGGGGACTTCCCTATTCCAGGGCGGCAAGAGGGAAAAAAAAGCAACAGAAATACAACCCACTAGTGGTGGTGGTGCAGTGTTCAGTCCTCAGAGCTGATTTGCTTGCGAAGCTCATAGCAATTCCAATGGGACCGGTTCTGTTCCTCCCTGTAGAGCACTCAAGACTCCAAATGATCATCGCTTCCAGACACAGTAACAGAAAATTGCTGTTAGGTTCAATTTTGGGTTTATTTTCAGTTTACAGCTGTGTCAACAAGATAACTTCTCCCTCCTCACTCAGAACCGAAAGGAAACCTCCCAACAAGCACTTCCAACAGACATGCTTGACACTACAACTAATTCATAACTAGACACTAAAACTCCATTTGGTCAAACACAAACAAACTCCGTGGTGCCAATGTGTTTTTCTTTCAGCACTCTGTGACAAAGCACAGGTGAAGCCACTTACCACCCAAGCCTAACAGAAATTTACTCCACTGCTCTGTGGAAATCCTTGAGCAGCCAAACTCTTGCAGGATTACCATCAAGAGAAACCATCAGATATAACTTCTCCCAAGAAGCTGGTTTCTCTACCCCCGACTTTATGGCTTTCATTAGATTAAAAGCTTCTCTTCTACTGGGAAGAAATCCAGATTCTGTTATTCTTGCTTTCTGCTAAAGACATTTCACCCCTTCTGAATGGAATCTGATGTTAAAATGCAAGGAGATTCAGGTTGACTGCTCTATAAAATACACTTCAACAAATTACTGCCTCCTTTTATCACTGCTTCAGCTTACCTACATTCATAAAATTAACTCATCTTACTCACCTTTCTGACATTAAATGTTGCAAAAGGCCTACACAGCAGCCTTATCTACTTGTCCACCTCAGAGAAGCCACCTGCAACAGAGATGTCAGAAGCTGCCTGCAGTTTGAATTTCAAATGCCACCCGTATCAGCTTACATCAATCACTGGAAAATATAGATCTGTTTGCTTCACAGGGGAAAAAATTTTTGCCTTTGTAGCTGTAAAAGATGTTTCTTAAAAACTGTTTCTATTGATTTTAACAAAGGGACACCAACAAACCAAATCCCACATTAACCCTTTGGAGAAATTCCTCTGCCAAGTCTTTTAGTCCTTCAGATATTTATCTGCCCATGCACCATCATCTGACCTACCACTACATTTTGTTCCCTTTTTTTTTTTGTTTGCTTTCTAATATTGTTAACAGTCACACCAACTGCCCAAAAGCATTTAAGGAGAAGCCTTCATTTTCTCTTCTTAGTCACCTCTTCTCCCAGGTAACAAGTGACAGGATGGGAGAAAAGGGTCTCAAGTTGTTCCAGAGGAGGTTTAGAATAGTTTTTAGGAAAAATTTCTTCACTGAAAGGGTGGTCAGGCATTGGAACAGGCTGCCCAGGGAAGTGGTGGAATCCCCATCATTGGGAAGTGTTCAGAAAAACATGTGGATGTTGGGGACACTGTTTAGTGATGGCCACAGCAGTGCTGGGTTCACAGGGGGACTCTGTGACCTTAGAGGTCTTTTCCAACCTTAGTGATTCTGGGATTCAGTAATTTAGGCCAAGTATTGTGTATTTGTCATTATACCTACCTGCCCTGGAGCACACAGGGATGGCTTAGAAGTCACATAATTAGAACAGTTAATGAATCATTTTAACATTGCAGGTCCTTAAGGATCCTGGAAACTACCAGGTTTCATGAATTTCCAACTAGGTATGAGGAAGTAATGGGAAAAAAAAAATCTGGATTATTAAAGTTTCTTCCACAGGATAAATTTACTCATTATAAGAAATCACACTCCCAAGATATTCAAATGAAGTGCCAGCATCACCAGGGAACGCTCCAACACACTTTCATACACAAACCACAAGAACAGAGAGAAGCCAGAAAGATTTTTTTTTTTAAATCCTCAAGCTTCTACTCAGATAAAGTTCTTAATGCCACCTTGGTGATTAAAGTTACATACAGAGTTCAAATCAAACGAACACCACCTCTTCCCCCAACATGAAACACCTGAAAGATTTAAAGTGGAACCTTAAACAGGTTAAATATAAAAAATTAAAATGCTAATACACAGTGACATGTCTGCAACTCCATCAGACACATGGCAGGGAAGGAGATACAAAACCTAGAGGTCTCACAGCGCTGGCAACAGGCAATACAGTGCATGAAACAACGGAGCACAAAACTCCCTCCTGCTCTCTCTAATCACCAGACTATCAGATCCTCACTCTCTGCCAGCACCAACTGCTAGGGAAAATTAAAATGAAGTTCATTATAAGTAAATTTTGACACCAGAACCAGCCCCAGCAGTGGATCATGGGATGAGGTGCAATTCTGGCTGTTATTGAGAGATCCTCTTCACAGCTGGAACAGGAATTCTATTCTAATGAATTCAGCTCACAAAGCAAAATTAGTCCAATTGTTACATTGAAAGGATAATTTCAAGGGGGAAAAAAAAACCACAAAGGGGAAAGTTTGGGAGAGTGAAGCTCAAGCTAAACATAAAATACTGGTGGCTTAACTGAACAAGTGCCACAGAAGATGACTGTGAAACAAAAGAAAATGAAAGAGGAGAACAAGCTCCAAGTTGCTCAGAACCCACCAGCAAGTCTCTTTGTGCTTCTCAATCACGACAAAAATCACAATCCATTTTCTACAGTCTTGGTCTCTACTGTTTTCATGGTTTCCAGGAGAATATACATGTACTCTTTCAGCACCTACTGCTCACAGGACACGGGCTGAGGATGGTGACGGTCTAACAAGGCACAGGCCAAAGCCTGCCTTGGTCAACACTACAGTCATGTCCAGACTTCAACACTTCCATAAAATTCCATAAAAAAGATACAAAAAACAGCCCATCCACCAAACTGGTTGATTTACCCTCCGTGGCAAGGCAGGACAGACCTTATTCCCAGACCTGAGGGGGTATTTTTAGGACATAAGCAAGTCCAGATACCTTTAGGTTAGTCTATTTTAACAACATTAAGGAAACAATGTCATGTATCAACAATACAGTGGAGAGCAGTAAAGGCTCTGAGCTTACTCATGTTATCTTACTTTCCTCTGTAAGAAAGTGAGTCACAGTTCCAACTTTACAAGATTTAATGAGCACAAGGAGTGGAACAGCTCAGGACCGTCAGTCTCGGTTTTCTCCCTTGCCAAGCACCATGCCTTGTGCAGGAATTCCTTTCTTGCCCAGAAAGCAAACCAGTTTTCTGCTTCTTCCTCTTCCTCCTCCACTCCCTGGCAGTTGCACATAATTCCAAGTTCAAATGCTTGCACTGAAGTTTTACAGAATATACAGGTCTCTTCAGTTACCAGACACTAAATTAGAAGCCAAAAAAAAAAATATTAAAGAAATACTGTAATCTATAAAAATAAGACACAACCAGACTCAAAATCAGCTTGTCAAAGAATCAGATACCAAATCCTATTCCAGATATAAACCTCCTCTCTGTGCAGGAAGGAGAAATCTGTAATAAAAATAAAACCACAAGGAAAAGCTATTACACAGAATCTGCCTTTAAAAATGATCCGATATCACAACTGCTACTTGTACTTTGTGAATGTAACCAATTTGACAGGAGCAGTAACTGGAAACAGATTGTAGTAGACAAGTTGACGCATTTCTACTCTTGATTTAACAGGGAAACCTGACTTTTTACTGGTTTTCTAACTTGAAATAAAACAACAATGAAAGAGGAGAGACAAGAACCTCACTGTGCGCAAAAAGGAGGCCACAGCTAATAGCAACTGTTTTAGTTCTTCCACTGGCTCTTTCTGGACAGGGACGGCAGCTTTTCCACCAACTGAATTCCAAAACCACTAGACAAAAGTTTGTGCTATTCATTTATTTATTTTTTTATTTATCAGGCCACTGAAACTTTAAGACTTGCATGAACTTCAATTCAACCTGGGAAAATTGGGTCTTTCAAAATAATGTGAAATGCTTAAGTGCAGAACATGTGGGGAAAAAAAACAGTTATTCTAAAAGCTATTTCTTTTTATATTAAGATTATATGGGCTGATATCAAATACTTACTATGCACAGAGATACACTTTGGATGAATAAAAAGCAGTATTAAAGAGAAAGCTAAAAGACTGCCTTTGAAATAGAGCTACCTAAATAAATGCCATGTGGGTGAGAGTATCTGGTGAATTAAAAAGGCACAAATGCATGAGGAGAGAAGACACAACCTGACTGCTTTCCTAAAACAACTGGAATACCTAACATGTTGCTAGTTTCCTCTATATCTGCACTTCTGGGATAAATATGCTGCTTAATAAGACAGATATCACTGTCCATGCAGGTTTTACATTCAGATTGTTAATACACATGTGCAAACCCAAATCCCTCTTTTCTTGGTAAGAGAAGTGTTCTGAAAACCCACATCCACAGAGGATGCCCTGTACTTCTTACAGCTTGGTGAAGATAAACTTTGCCCTGCATATGGAACAACCAGAAGTAACCCAGTTCCTCGGGCTTCGAAACACAAGAGCAAATATTCCAAGAGAAGGAACAACACCTCTGTTTAAAAAAAAAAAAAAACACACCCCAAAATGAAATAACAAATTATTGCCATTATCCTGCTGACAACAAAGCCTGTCTGCTCAGGTAGGCCTGCTTCAGAGCTGCCATTTATCCCCTCCTCACCAGTTTAATTCCGCAGCAGCAGCATAATCCTCCTGCTTTGATCAGCTGCAGAACTGCTTGTTTCAAACAGACGGATGCGCGGAGCCGTCACAGCCCCAGTCAGTCACATCCCTGCAGCCTCCCCCAGCCTGGAAGTGAGCACCGAGCAGCACTTCCTTAATTACAGATATTTGTAAATAAATAGACGCACGGCACGCTTATTAAACAGGCCACTTTTTATTCGGATCTGAGCGGATAATTTTTCTCCCACGCACCCAAGGAAAGCCCAGAAGATGAATTTAAGGTCTCTCCTGCCTCTCCTCACAAACAGCCACAGGCTTTGCAACCCAACTGGGAACCAGCACCGAATAAAACACAGTGAACTGGCTCTGGGACGGCACACTCCCAGCTTTGTTTAGCTTTCAAATAGACACTCGAGCCTTTGTTTTCAGTTCAAATAACCTCTTGTCACCCTCCAACACGGGAAACTGAATATCTAGATAAATCAACTTTCAAATGAAGATCACAGCAACGTTATGCAAAATAGAAAGAATTAGTGCTGCATAATCCAAGTGCAAAGGAGCTGCACTCGCTTCCAGCACAGCAGAGCTGAGGTCTACCTAAGAAAACAGAAGCAGGACTAAGCCTTAAAAAATACCATCAATGTAAGGTTAAATACAGAGCAATGACCCAAACCAAATCTGTATCCAACACTTTAAATAGAGAAGTTGTCCACTCCGACCACCCAGAGCACTCAAGCAACGAAGCACTTCCTTATTTTTGTTAATTTCTGTAAACAAACTTAAAACTGAAAAACAGAGGATGAGACAACACCAGTTCTCAAGCAGTACAAGATGTATTGCCTTAGCCTAGCCAAAGGGCTGGAAAAAGTAAACACAAGAATGGGAAGAGAACACACAGTGGCAGTTTTCTCCCATCCGTGATATTCTCCCATGCTAAATATTTTCACTTGAAAATAAAAACAATTAATTAAAATAATACCAACTCTTTACGTTACAATTACAAGTTACTCCTCTACTCCTAAAAGATGAAAACCTGTACTGAAATCAGATAGTATTTTGAGAGGTTTGGGCTTTACTTCCTCTGTTCAAAAACCTCATAACAGCAGAACCACGTGAGGACTGCAAGGTCTGATGGATATTTGCAAGAGAACTTAAGGAAGTTGTGGTATTTAACACTATGTTTAAACTTCTTCCCCACTCTCTCTCTCTCTTGTTTTTTAGATTCAGATTATTTTAAGTGTATGTCCTGAAGTTGTATAAAGGAATGACACAGCAACATTACAGCACCAGAAGCCGAGCACTTCCATTCTTCAGGCTACACTTTGCCAAAAACTATTTTCAAACTCCACCATGATCTTGCTGAAGTAACTGCAGAATATTCAGAGAAAAGAGTGCAAAGATAAAAGTTTCATGTAAATCCCATCTTCTTGCAATATACAGAATAAATCCCCCTGCAATATTTTAATTTTGCACTTCCAGCACAATTCAGTACAGGAGTTAATGAAAATCAAGCCCTTCAGGTACTAGAAATTTAAGGCAAACTGAAAGCCAGAATTTGGAAGGTTTTGGCACTGTTACTCAGTATTTAAAGCCAAAAAAAAAAAAAGAGAGAAGAAAATTCAAAAGTCCACAGTATCAACCACAGTCTTGAAGTTCTTGAGCCACTTTCCCTTACTACAGCAGAGAACCACTCATTTATCTGCTACTGCACGTGGTGTTTGTCCAGCAAAGGTAACAGAAAAATTGAGAGCTTGGCTAAGAGCCATAACAGCAACTCTCCAAAGGATCTGCAGAGGTGGAAGTTATGCTGGGGAAATTTATAAATCAAGAAAAGAGTAACAACAGAAGCCTTTGTTATCCACTCTGAAAGAGTAAAACGGTGCAGGCAAGTGAAAATCTCAAACAGACGTTGAACTAATTACGTATAGAAGAGCACACAATGCTGTAATTTCTCTCCCTTACTTGATAGATAAAGCTTCCAAACTTCTCAGAAAATAATTATCACACATGAGACCAGCCACCGTGAGCCCCAAGCTACTGTTGAACACTAACTGAGAGGAAAAAGAAACCAAAACAACATGAGAATTGCAGCCAAGGTCGTAAGAAGGTGATGGAGCAGAAACACCTCCTCCCAAACTCACCCCACTGTGACCCCTACACCTCAATAACCACAAAATCACTCCCAAAATGGATGGAGATGGCAAAATCCTCTGGCATACTCTGCTGACCACGTAAAAAGGATTCAATAAAATTGCCTCATAGCACTGCAAAGTTGCAACAATTACGGTCTGTGGCCTTGAGATTCAAAATATCCAGTTAGCACATTGATGTAGGTTAGGTAAAGAGTCCAAAGCCTTTAAGCACACACCCTGTGAAGGACTCGTGTTACTACTGAAATACCACACTAAAGGATTTGGCATCCGAGCCTGAATATATCAGCAAGAGTGGGGGGAACCTTCTCAGCTGGCCAGAGTTCTTGCATCAGCAATTCCTGACTGACAGCTGGGCTGTACCAGCCTCCCTCTCCATGCCCCCGGGGAAATGAATTCCCTGCCTGATGACTAATTCATTAGTCGGATTTGTGCTTAGGCAAGTCCAAGCCCAGATCGGGCACCTTCCAGGGCTGGATTCCTCCTGGCTGGAAAGCGAGCGGGTGCACATCTGCTCCATCTAGAACACTGCATTAGCATCCAGCCACATCAACCCCTCCATCCACTGGGAACAAGAGCCACAATTGAGTCTGTAGGAGCTGCCTGAAAGCTGAAGAAACTGAAAGGGAAATTGGTACAGATCAATTCTAGCTGAGCTGCATTTGGATCTCTAAAACAGGAGGGGAAGATTTGAAAGCTCTTCTGTCAGTACTTCTGGAGCCTTCAGCTCACAGTCCTATTAAGCCCTGACAGTAGCAAACTAATCTTCCTGTCTAAGAAGACATGGGTGCAGCTAACAGCAGAGCCAAAGGCACCAGGTGGGGGAGAACCGTGTCCACATGTACAGGGAAACGTGAGCCAGGCGCCAGGAGCAGCCTGGCAAGCTCTGCTCTGGGCACCGGGGCCGAGCCCTGACCAGCTCTGGCAGGTTGGCTGCACACAGATGAACCCTCCGCTTCTCCCTTCACTCTCCTTCCCGGTCCTTCCCCTTCCCAGGCCTCACCACAGACACGACATCTGCTGAAGAGAACAGCAGTAAAGCCGTGGCAGGCTCCCCGTTGCTGATATATTGCTGAAGCTCACACCTGATACACGGGGTATTTTTGCAGGATCTGAAGTGCTGACCAGAACCAGCAGTCAACTTACAGCAGGATCAACACAGCAGATGGGGCTGATCAGGTGTGGCCAGCCCTGCAAGCTCAGTATCCTGTCTCTACCTTCTCTGCCTTCAACTGCTCCAAATTTCATTCACAATCCACATTTTACTGACTTACCCTCTGAAACCTGCAGTTTCAATAAACAAGTCTTGTTGATGCCCTATTAATTAATCCCACACCATAAATGAATGCCGTTTCTCAACAGCATCACCCCCGGCATCCCAAACCCACAAATGCAGCCTCTGTATACACAATTATCACCTGTGAGCATCGATTTAATCCAGTTTCATCAGACAAGCAAAAGGTATCCTGATTTTTTCCCCTTTCCTTCACCCTCTCTGGGAAGCTTTCTTGTCTCAACTGCAATCTCTTAAAGGCTTCACAAGCACATGCAGCTTCCAAGAGACGTGTTCACCAGGGTCCAAGCAGAACCAAGCCTTGACCCAGACTTCTCATGGAGAAGTGTGTCCTCCTGGGGCTGGGCAGGGGAGACATTGAACTTTTGCCTTGGACTGCTGCAGAGCTCAAGGACCATTTGGCATAGACAAAAAACTATGAACTACATGGAATGCTAAACCAGGCTTTCAGATTATTTATCTCTGCTTTCTAACTGCTACTTCTGATTAGGGAAGACAAAAATCACTGAAGTACAAGGCAAATTCCATTCAGCTATTTATAGAATTCACCTTATAGGTCCATCAGCCAATTCTGGTCATTATTACCTCATTTTACTGCCTTGCCTCTGACTCACTCCTACAGCTGTGCCCATCAGGGACTTGCCTTTAAAAAGCATACCTGGGTTCACTCTCAGCAACAACAAGGTCAATGCTGCTGGTGCTCTGACATACAGACCATGCAGACACTAATAACCAAAACCACGCAGAAATTAACCAGCTCATATAAAATGATCAGCTACAATAGGAGAGGATGAAAATAAAAATGGGGGTTTAGACCAACACTGCCCATTTTTCGCCTATAACTGACAACCAGACGGGCTGGCACTGAAGCCTCCGTCTCAGCAGAGCTGCGTGGGGATGGGATTCCAGCAAGGCAATTCCACAGTATCAGCCTTGGCCACATGTCAGAACAAGTCTGCAACTGTGGGACAAGATAGATCCCGAGTTAACAGCTCACCCGAGCTGATCTCCTCAGCCTCTCTGCACTTTGCCCCACAAAGACATTAGGAGCATTTATAAAAGCATGCAAAGCAATTACAGTAAAAACAAAACCAGGGTTATAAACACAGTCTGGATGCCAAATTTGCCTCTTTTTTTTCTATTTAGAGCTCATATTCCAGCACGCAAGAAATTCTCACCCCCCCCTAAAATGTGTGCCCGGGGCTATATTGCACATGCAAAATAAATTGCATTTATATTGGTATGTTATGGCATGCAATTCCCCTCTTCCCAATCACTGCACCGCCTTCCTTGTTAAGTCAAATAGCCTGTCAGCTTCTCATCAAGAAGCAGAAATTGGTTTTCCATCTCCTAGGAGATAAACAAGGCTTCCCCCTTGCAGAGGGGAAGTCAAGCTGCTGAGTACACAATGCAAGAAGAGTCAGTGCCCGCAAGCCAGCTTTGCACCATCCCAGTGGCGTCTGTGCCCACTGTGATGCCAGTCCCCATCTTGGACAGAGCAAAAACTACTTAAAAAACTAAATTTGTGCATTTTCATGTAGTTTTCTTTGTTATTTTCAGCTGGACATACACAGTGCTACTGCCTTACAGCTAAGGAGCTTTAGGTACTCCTCTCATACCACTTATTAGTGAAATATCCTTTATACCTCTCCATGGTTTTCCCCTTCTCAGTCCACAGAGGAACTGAATCACAGGATCAGATTTTTACATTTAGGCTGTAGTAATTCAGGGGAAATGATACAAAAGCAGCATAAAACAATCTAAAATATATTAACTACATGTCCACATAATAAATGAAACAATATATATATTTCAAACTCATTTAAGTGCTTCTTTGTAAAACCAAGAGACCATAATTTTGCAGTTTTACACCGTAACTAAAAGTAAACATTATGTATCTACGAAAAGACAATTACATTTTAAAATTAATTCCTTGTCTACTTTTACTAAAAGGGGGGTCAACTGCAAGGCTATAAATACGCTGTAAAAAAAAAAAAACCACAAAAAACAAACAAACAAAACCCCAAAACAAAAACAAACACCAAAACCAACCAAACAAAAACACACACACAAAAAAAACCCCACAACACCAATGAAATAGGCAACTAGCTTTCATTTTCACTTTAGGAATCGAGAAGAAGACACTTCCCCACATGTAAAATTACTTCAAAAGCCGGGCCTCCTCATGTTGAGAGACCATTACCGCAACAGCCTCTGCATGGTGAGGCCTTACAGCACATCAGGAGAACACAACTTAAAGGACCACTCTAGGAGGAAGGACAGCCTCTGCCTCTCCACCACGTCACACAGAGATGCCACCACTCCTTGGGCACTGGCAGGTTGGCCGTTTTCCTCAGGCAGCTTAACAGTGGCTACGGTGTAGAAGAATAGGATTCCCTTCCAGAGACACTCTGCTCATTCCCTTGCCCACAGCATGCATTTTTAAAGAGAGAAACCAATCAAACTTAATTCATATTGCATTATTCACCAAGTAGCTCCAGTCTCATCCAAAAATCTTAATTGTCTAATAATTCACATCCCCTATATCACACACAGCGCCAGAGGAATGACTAGAAAGCCAGAGGCTGCCTCTGACACACACACTAAATCTTGCTGTTAAGATGTCTAGTGCAGGGTGGGGTTTTTTTGAAACAAAGCAATAAATACTGGCCTCTTGTATACACATGTGCAGTCAGTCCTCTTCATGTCTACAGCCACTGTGCTGTTTGATGTCTCACTGCTGTCTCAGGAGTGCTTTGATGAAGGCACAGCTGGCTGTCAATCTTCCAGCTTTGCCAACCTTCTCCTTTCCAATCCTGAAGTTTTGACCATTAACACGAGGCCTGGCACACTCCAGTTAAATTACAAGGGCTGTTAATTCCTCTAACCACTAAAGAGGTAACAGACTGGCATTTTCCTGTATGGGAAAGCAAAGGCAGGAAGGAAAAGAGAAGACTTCTGTCACAGCACAGGCACAGCTGAGCACTTCTGATGTTGCTGTTACCCCACACATGTCACTAAAGAATCATCATCTGCAGCCCTCCCACAGTAGATTTGCAGACTTGCCAAAAATCTGCCTCTAGGTGCAAACCTTTCATGTGTGCCAGCCTTGACTACCAGGTCCAGCTTCCACCGTTACCTCCTGAGCTATGCCCAGCTCTTAGTACTCAATACCAAAGAATGCTTAAGTCAAGGAAAAAAAGGACAACACTACAAAGAATGGTGGGGGGCCTAGAGGGTAAGCCACATGAGCAGTGGCTGAGGTCACTGGGTTTATTCAGCCTGGAACAGAGATGACTGATCACTCTACAACTTCCTCACGAGAGGAATAGGAGGGGCAGGCACTGATCTCTAGTCTCTGATGACCAGCAACAGAACCCGAGGGAATGGCATGAAACTGTGCCAGGGAAGGTTAGGTTGGATATTAGGAAAAGGTTCTTCACCCAGAGAGTTTTTGGGCACTGGAACAGGCTCCTCAGAGCAGTGGTCACAGCACCAAATCTGGCAGAGTTCAAGAAGCATTTGGACAGTGCTCTCAGGTACGCGATGGGATTCTTGGGGCTGTTCTGTGCAGAGCCAGGAACTGGACTTTGATGATCCTTGTGGGTCCCTTCCAACTCAGGAGATTCTGATTCAATTAACTGCCCACTCCTAAGCCTTGAGCCTGTACTCTCTGGTACACTTAGGACTCGAGTTCTTCACACAACGTGAATGCCTTAAAGCAATTTGAGCTGCTGAGGAAGTTACCCAGAATGCTCCAGAAGACAGAGGAAAAGGCAGAAGGCTTGCTCAGCAGCAACAGGAGCTTCCCAGCATGTGCACACAGATGAAGCGGTGGGTGTATCAGCCACGAGCTGGCCGTGGGGCAAACAGAAAGGCGAGGAAGTGCAGCATTCCCACGGGCCGCAATCACCAGCTTCCTTCAGAAGGAAACAGTGATCTACCCAATCAACCTGCTAAACCACCTACCCCCACAACCTTCTTGGTTACCCTGCATGGCCCCACACCACCCCCAGAGCTCAGGGAGGCTCCCATTGGCTCCAGGGATATTCTCCCACAGACCTTCTGGAGCAAGTGGTTTTTAAGAACTGAAAGGGTTCACAGCCACAAAAAAATAAAAACAAAAATAAACGAAAATGCAGCCCACAGGAATCAGCACCCACGGGCAACCCAGGACCCTGAGCACACCAGTTCCTGAATGTACTCTTAGGGCACAACCTGAGAACCTGTGCTTTATGGGACAGTAATAACATCAAAACTTGTACTGGCCAGTTGTTTCCACAATCAACAAGTTACTCCCAATCAGTACTCATGAGCAGGGCCTGTTGCATTAGAACAAGGGGTAACGAACTTAAACTGAAAGAGAGGAGGTTTAGATTAGATATAAGGAAGAAGGTTTTTTACAATGATGGTGGTGAGGCCCTGGCACAGGTTGCCCAAAGAAGCTGTGGCTGCCCCATCCCTGGAAGTGTCCAAGGCCAGGTTGGATGGGGCTCTGAGCAACCTGGTCTGGTGGAAGGTGTCCCTGCCCAGAGCAGGGGGGTTGCACAAGATGACCTTTAAAGGCCCCTTCCAACCCAAACCATTCTGTGATTTTATTCTGTGACTCCAGCTCTGTACCTACCCTGACCTTAATTCCACATCCACGTTACACTAATTAGTGGTGAAGCAGAATTCAGTCACTTAGTGCTCACTGCCTTCAAGGAAGGTACTGTACCAACAGCATAGGTGGGTCTGCACTACTCTGAGGGCACAGAAAGTGGCCTGGGGTGGTACAAAGCACACCCCAGTCGGTCTCTGTGCTGAATTGCTGAGAGCACTGAACTGCTTTTGACAGCAAAACGACTTTTACATGAACACACGGCACACCACATTTTCATACAGGCATCTGTGCTCCAAATATTTTAGTGAACATCCAGCTGTTCTCTCACACTACTCTGCACCCTACTCCAACCATATGCACTGTTTACCTTGCAAATTTTATTGCCCCAGGCAAAGAGACACCAGACATCATCTCCTTCTCTAAGTGCTGGTACTCAGCCAAGTTCTCCTCCTGTCCACTGTTTGCACTCTCTGGAAGCTAACGTTTTCCACAAGCCCAATAACCTATTTTTCCACAGCTAATCCAATACCTGGCACCAGGTCTCTGACTGAGAAGAGGATTGTCATGGGATTATACATATTTTTTTTCGAGTTTACAAACTAGTTACAGAGGCCTCCAGACTGAATCACAGCCTGCACAGCATCTGGGGTGTAGGACACCCACCCCGTGCCCTTTATGGGTGTGCACCAACATTGTGAAATAAAGACAAAGCAGTAATCTGCTTGTGGCTGCTCCTCATGTGCAGCAGTTCTGTTGAAGACTCCTTTAAGCCTTAAGCATTCCCATGTAAACAAAACCTCAACCCCCTACACAGTAAGATTGTGCAATTGGAAATAAATGTTTATTTTGAAATAAAAAGAAGATGTGCATATACACAGACAAACCATAAGCCTTTGATCAACCCCACAAAGCATATCTGTGTATAACAAAAACTGTCAGGCACATAACTTCCTCTGGGAAAAAAAATATGTGATTTCCCACACCCTGCTTATTCACCAAGATTATTTATCACCCTAAAGAATCCTATTTTGTTTATTCAATAACACAAATAAATCCAAACAAGAGATTTGTAGCTGCCAGTTAACACGGCAAGTGCATTACAAATGACAGCAGAAACTGGGGTGGAATCACACAGGACACACTGCCAGTGCTGGCACTCTCAGGATGTCCCAAACTTGCACCTCTTGCTTTTCTAATCCATCACAAGTAAATAGGTGACCACACAGATTACACCCACCAGCAGAGGATCTCCATTACCACTAAAGCTTTTTCGCCTTACCAATCAAATATTATTTTAACATCACCTCTTACATTTGGGTTTGAATTCTAGCCTAAAGCACCTGTACTCCCCACCCCTACAACACCATTCCACCCCCACACAACCAGTGTGATCCTCATTTAAAAGGTGCCACTGGAATTCAGGATTGGGGTTAAGTGGAATAAGTAATCTCTATAATAAGAGGATACAACAGAACGCTCTCGTACCACCTGATATTACAACAACAACAACGACGTTTGTTTACGCAACTATTAACAGGAGGTTAAATTTCAGTATCTGAAAGACAAATACTCTAGGAAATAATATTTAGGGTGGACCCTGTCCATTCGAGCAGATAACTGGAATGAATAATTTAGAGCCACACTTTCATCTCCGCTGCAGCTGAGAAGAGCGGCATCGTAAGGAGCTTGGGGAGATGCCGACACATCTGCTCACCAAGTGGAATAATCGGGAGGACTCCGAGCAAGAGTGGTCCAGTAACCTCTTTTGCTTAGGTGACAAGTGGGACAGGAATCAGTGGGAGGACAAGGAATGCAAAAAAAAGAAACCCAACAACAACAACAAAAATCAGCACGCTCTCAGTGAGGTCAGTATTTCATGCTTTTGCAATACTGCGTATTCTGCCTCGGAGGAAAACAGAGCTGTGCTGGGTTTTTGCCTCTACATTGTCACAGATTCCTCCTAAAGGTATCTCGGGGTCAAGGAAAGGGTGCCTGGCACACTTGCATGCAGGCCCTTCCTGCCGTGCCACGAGGACTCAGGAGGCGTGAATAACGTCCTGGATTGATCCAGGAACAGCAAACAGCGCGTAACAAACAGCTAACAAAGCAAACACGCTTCAAAGAACTCTCCAGAAATCCAAGTGAGTCTCATCCTACAGCTGGGACTCGAGCTTCATTTGATACCTTTTGCAGTGATGTGTATGGGATTGAATTAACAGACTAAACACTAATTTGGTACAGATGTTGCTCAGGTGGAAGGACGGTGCAGATTTCAGCAGGGAATGCCTTGTAAAAGGATGATAAGCATCTGGAGGAGTAAACCTGGCATATAAATACTGTCATTACAAAGTAGACAGATGGGAAAAAATGTATCTTTGAACAGATTGAAGAAATCTATGTGTACAGGTAGGAGCTGCCGATAAAGGCATGCTACAGTCTGGAATAACTCCGGTGAAACACAGGGAGCCACAGCACCTCGCAATAGTGTCAGGGGGGCAGCTACAAACAACCTCCTCCTACCATACAGCCTTGGTAGGTTTTGCTTATCCACATCTGCAAGGTTTTTGTTAACATTCACAGTCTGCTTATTAGCTGAATGCAGGGAGAAGCCGAGGGACATAGGGAGGATTCCATGTAGCACAATGAGAAGGGTCACCATATAAGTGCATAATAAATTGCACAACTTAGAGCCAAGAGCCTCTTCCCAGCAGCACTCTGCCCACTAAGGTAGTACCAGGACAACAACTTGTAGAGCTTAAGAGCCATTCTGAAGTTTGCTTTGTTTCCCCAGCCACAAGCAGGAGATTCCTAGATAGAAACCAAATGAACCATCCTGATGGATGGTTCATCTATTACCTACCTTGCCTATTACTTACAACATACCTTGGTTGGGTAGCACTTCTTTTGTTGTTGTTTCAAAGAGTTTCCAAAATAGTTTCAGCTTCTAAGCCAAACAAAGCATTTATGTACACAAATTTTACTGGCTGACATAGTAAGTAGCCTGCAGCAGAAATCTAAGAAATTCATTCACAAGTCCCAGATTACACACCCAGCTGAGTAGAACAAGAACCAGGAATAGCCTCAGCTTTGCTACACAAAACCCCCTCTTCTTCACAGCCCATTATATTAAGATCAGCTTTACAACTCATGCCAGGTAAATCAAAGCCAACTATGCAGGTCTGCAGCGTGCCTGTGATCAACTAGATCAATTAGAAAATGGATTTTAGTTAGACCAGTCTAAAATGAGATTACATCAGGCTCACACTGGGAAGCTGGGTTTCAGTAGCAAAGCCCTCTACTTTCTGTGCTAAGCTCAAAATAACACAGAAGTATCCATTGCAGAACCCATATTAAACTGAAAACAGCCAGCCCCTGACAATAGCTATGTTCCCTCCCAAAGTTCAAGGAAATTGCTCCATCTCCTCTGACAGGGGCTTATGCTGTGTTTTGGGCACAGTTTGTGTGCAGTCACACACTAAACCTGGCCTAAAGCTTCTATGAACAAAGGCAGATGGGCTTAAAGGAGAAAGATGTAAGCAACAAGGATGGAGAAATGGTCTTAGTCCATTTCCAACACAAAAGGTGAAGGAATTAGTATAACTGCTCTGCACTTAAGGGCAAGTCAAGCACACAGAGTTAAATACAAGCAGGCCAAAAAAGTTTGGATTACTTTGTTCTCTACAGTACAGAGGAAAAGACCCAATTCCCCCCCCCTCAAAAAATGAACAGAACACTGTTCTACTGATGAAAACTGTCTTAAGTCATTGCTTTCCTTTTGTTAAGGTTTTTAAAGCAACAAAGGAGGAAGAAGCACAAGTTAAAATTCCTACAGCGCTAAAAAGAGCATAAATATAATATTCTACCATTTTACTCTTCATGTTCTCTTGCTTTGCCAAATGTGTTTACATCTAAACATAACAGCACATTAGAGAACATCACTATATCACAAGCACTGAAAGTAATAAAAGCAAAATGCTGAATTTTAACCCTTTATCAATTCAAGCCCACCTTGAAATCCTAGGTATCCCCAAGCAAAACCCACTAATTTACATTCCAACATTAGACTACAAAACTTTATTAGCACAAACACCATTTGCTCACATTGTCAATAATAAACCAATTTTTTGGTTTATAACAGAAGTGAGAAAGAAAAAAAAAAAAGTCTTGTAATTGCTCCAATCTTCCACACAAATAATGCTGGATTTTCAATAAAATCAGTAAGCTGTCTTTAAAAGTTAATAAAGTCAGTTTGGTCTACACAGAAGACTTTGGAGGTCCTCTTAGATCGAAAATCGGTTTTATGTTGTTGGAAAGATTTGTGGGTGATTTTTAGGCTTTTTTTCCCCTCAAAATAATAAAGCGAGATTTTTCCTCTTTTGCCAGTGTATTGCTGGCAAGTTTTCCAAAGATAATACATGTATTTTGGATTTTAGGACCATAACCTTTAAAAAACTAGTTCTAGGACCTGTACTTTAGAGAAAAGCGTGAGTGATTTAACAAAATTATCAGGATGAGTGAGCAACTAAGTGTCAGATTAAAACTAAAGATTATACCTGTCTTAGCACTGCTTCTATGAAGTTTTCAGCTTGGATTGCACCTCTGAAGATTACAAAGACAGACTGTTCCATCCCACACACCCCCTCTTAGTCTATTAACTCTTGCAGCTTTTGTTTTAAAATTCCAATCAAAGAGCAGGTAGAGTTTAATTAAAAAAAAATTCCATGTTATTTTAACTGTCACACCTCATTTCCCAGTTCTAATCAACACAAGGAAAGTAGTTAACAAGCAAATTGAAGAGTGACCAGCATTATTGATGCTAGACAACTGACTACACCCTGAGCAGCAGTTGTTCCTCTGCTCTATAAATATGCAAGAAGCCCAGAGCCACATTTAGAGATTAGTAAAATTACCACTGCACTGCATTCAAAGTGTAAATAATAAAGGTAAGGAGGTTGTAAAACAGTTGGAAATCCACAGGAAGGGCAAGAAAGTAAGGAGAGAAGCAACAGAGGCAAAAAACTCTTCAGTACTTGAAAGACAACAAAAGGAATAAAGAGACAGAAAGTAAAGGGCTCCAATTTTGCACAGATCATCCCTGAATTCAACACAGTATTCAAAATGCAGTGAGCTAAAAACCAACCACTGTACTGAAATAATCTGGATAAGTCAGTGGCAATAAAGGCATGCAAACAAGAAGATATACTCATGTCCACATACGAGAGGCAGCACAGCATTCAGGGAGGACACACAGCGAAAGGATGAGACCCTTCCAGTTCAAATCACCAGTACCAAACCAGGAACCAGCGTGTCTCTAGCACAGCAATCTCCCAGAGTGGCTGGCTTGGCTGTCACAGGAAAACAAAGGTCTATTCTTAAGCAATGGAGAAAGTACTTCCACCACTGAATGCCCTTATAAGCAAGAGGAATCAAGCTGCTGAAGTCCCAAACTATACAAAGACATTTATTGTCCCAATGATAGAGGACAAAGAGTTCTAACAATCAAAAATAGCATGCAGGCTGTGAAAGGCCAGGCATTTGCCCATCAGTATATGAAGTTTACCAATTTAGGAGGACTGAGGACAGAAAAGTAGCAGGGCTACGTGTCCAGCACCCAATGCCAAGAAAAACACAACCCTGGGTTACAATTTGCTTACCTTCTATAGAAGGGGCCTGGTCCACAGCTGCATATAGCATCTCTTTCAAAGCCTGCAAGGGAGAGGGAGAGAACAAGGAATACAGTTAGTATTAAAAAAGAAAGAAAAATTACATTGTTTTGATACGACTGTTTGAAAACAAAAAGCAATTAAAGCCCTTTTTATCCTCCAGACTGGCACAGAAAGCTTTGGTACGTGATGTCAATGCTCTCACGCGTATTTCTGTTCACAGGAGAAACAGGTTTACTGACTGCTCTGTCTAAAGCCTGTTATCTTATTAATCTATAAAATTTATTCCAACTGTACCTTTCAACGACTTCCTTTGGAAAAATGTTTCCCAGTTGGTAGGATGTTAAAGGTTTCACGTTAAAAAAAACCCCAAGAAATAACAACAAAACCCGAAGTGTTGCGTGACATGAAGGAGTTTATCAAGGCAAATGGAGGAAAAGCAGCCTCAGGGACTTCTTCCCCCTGTTATATAGGAGCTCAGAAACACACATACATTCTAAAAGCTGAAGACAACATGACGGAGGAGATTAGGGAACCAAGGGTGATGGCCTTCTCCCGAGGTGGGGTCTGAAGAACAACGTTAACACCAGCCAGAATTATTAACCAGGTGTTCAGGTTCTGGAGGCATCAAACTCCTTCCATGACCAAAGCCACATCAGAAACCTCAACCACTTGCAGCTCCTTTTTGGAATTCTTCTTTTCAGACAGTTGTTAAGGTGCTGGTGTTATTCCAGTCATGGATTAAAGGCTTGCTCACTCACATCAAATAAACTGAATTCAGATCAGTGGGTGAAGGAATGAAGCAATTCCAAGAGAGAGTCTCACAATGATGATCAGAGGGCTGGAGTACCTCTGCTCTAGAGACAGGCTGGGAGGGCTGGAAGTGTTCAGTCTGGAGAAGAGAAGGTTCCAGGGAGACCTTAGACCCCCTTCCAGAGCTTAAGAGGGCTTCAAAAGAGCTGCTGAGGGACTTTTGACAAGGGCATGGAGTGACAGGATAAGGGGAAGAATGGATTCAAACTGACAGAGGGCAGATACTAGGAAAAAATTCTTTACTGCGAGGGTGGTGAGGCCCTGGCACAGGTTGCCCAGAGAAGCTGTGGCTGCCCCATCCCTGGAAGTGTTCAAGGCCAGGT
>JAWWES010000006.1:29092782-29103989 GCA_035583135.1 Lophotriccus pileatus
TGGGATGGGATGGGATGGGATGGGATGGGATGGGATGGGATGGGATGGGATGGGATGGGATGGGATGGGATGGGAATGAGAATGGGAATGGGAATGGGAATGAGGTAGGATGGGAAGGGGATGGAAAAGGAAATGGGAGGAGATAGGGATGGGAGGATATGGAGATGGGATAGGATGGGGAAGGGAACTGGATGTGATGAGACAGGAATATGATGGGAGGGGGGTAAGATGGGATGAGAATGGAATGGGATGAAGATGGGAATTGTATGGGAAAAGGATAGAGATGGGAAGTGTATGGGATGAGAGGGGAATGGGGATGGGGATGCCATGGGATGGAGATGGAGATGGAGATGAGATGGAGATGAGGCGCAGTGGCTGGGCAAGGGAGAAGTGTGGCAGGGAGAGTGGTGTGCAGGGGGTAAAAGAGGTGAAGGGATGGGGAGGGACCAGCCAGGGGAAAGCCAGAGAGCAGGGATAAAGATGGGGAAAGAGCAGGAGAAAATGCAAGAAAGATGAGTAAGAATTGAGGGAGGAGGGAAGCTCGGATGACAGGCCACAAAAGGCTGGGGGAAAAGGGAAAGAAAGAGAAGACAGTGCAAAGAAAAAGGAGGAAGGGAAAAGAAAGGAGAGGGGTGGAAAAGGAAAATTCTCCAAAGGTTGCATGATCTCCACAGCCTTTCTGGTGCACAATGGGGCTGGGTGAGGGGGAACAGGGAATCCAGGGCAGCTCTTGGAGCAAACCCACCTGCATTGGAGCACAGCTGCCCTGGAATGCAGATGCTGCTGGGGGCTCCTGGGTTCTGTACCTGCTGTGTTATGGAGTGAGAGACCAAACTGGAGTAATTCAGAGAGGAGCTGCTGCTCAATTATCCCCAGGATTCTCAGTGGCCCTAATCCTGCCCCTCCCAGTTCCCAGATTTTGTAAGCTTGCTGCATTTGGGATTGATTTGGTTTCCTTCAAGCCTCCCAAACTTTGGCACAACTTCAGGGGGCAGTTTTCAGCTTTTTCCCATCCTCACAGGGCCAATCCCATCCCGGCTGTGGCCCGTGGACACCACAACATCCCTCTCTGCCACCGTAGCAGCTGCTGGAGCATCGCTCCCACTGACACCCACAGAGCTTGTTTGTTGAGGAGATTTATGGGGGTCCTGTCACAGGCCCGGGACCGTGATTTGCGAGGGCTGAGATTCCCCGGCAGCGACAGCGGCGCTGGCTGATACAATCTCTTAATTATGTTTGCAGCAAACCCTTTAACGAGCAGAGCATGAGTGCCCTTCATCCGAAACTCCACACTCAGCAGCCTGCCCGGCGCTGAGCTCGGCACGAGCCAGCCGGGATGTCACAGCTTGACTTACATTTCGCAGGTCACCGGCTTTCGAGAGCATCACCTTGGCAGGCGTGTGCCCGATAACATCGCCCGGGGGCTGAGCCTCCCGTCCGAGGACTTTGCGGACCCGACCACTGTGGGGCTTCCAGAGATAACGTGGCGGCGTTGGGGGAGGAAAAGGGATTAAGAAAGAAATATTCTCTTTATTGTTTGCTGCATGCCTTGCCTGAAATATGTCCCGAGAAGAATAACAAGCGAATATCTTCTGATGCGACAGTTTGAGAATTCCGTGATGGAAAATAACCATCCCCCCTTCCCTTTATTTATCTTATACTGATAAATGTTATTTATTGATATTAAAAAAAAAAAAGATAATAGCAGGGGAGGCAGATCAGAGGCTGGGCTCCTTCTTACTGCTGTTGCCCTGTAGCAACAGCTCCATTTAAATATCTGATTGGCAAATCACTGCCTCCCGTTATCAGACACCCTTTGGGACCACACTTAGCATCATAGTATTTCACGGCTCTGCTGGGACTCTGGGCTTTCCGACTCCTTCAAAGGTTTTAAAATCTTCAGCTCTGCACTTCCAGGCTTGGGGGAGGAAAGCAGGAAGGAAGAGAGGGCAGGAGAAGCCTTAAATGAAAGAGAAAAGGCCACCACTGCCAGACTTTGCTGCCTTTCTGCCCATGGCGGGGTGGAGGGTAGGCAGGGAGAATGCAGGCAATACCAAGGAGGGATTGTGATTCCGACTGACCCTGGTCTTGGGTCTGCATCCCAGTCCCAGTGCCTCAGGTCTGGGTGCTGGTTCTCCACTCCTCGAGTCTGGATCCCAGTTCCCAAACCTCAGGTCTGGATCCCGCTCCCCACACCTCATTTTCACCAGGCTTCCACGTTTTCCTCGTCTCTCTCTTTTCCAGGAAAGAGTTTGCATTGTGATTTCCCCCGTGCTGTTGTGGTTAGGAAAAAAAAGAGAAATCACAGAAGCAATGTTATTTGCATTTTTAAAGCAAGCAAGGAGAAGCCGGAGTGGGCTTTCCGCCAGTGCAGTCTGGCACTTGCTTTGTTGGGAGCGTATAGAATAATTTATAAATAGCATGGTGGGTTTTTTTAAAATGTATAATTATACTTTTAAACCTCCTGCATCGCTGGGGAAAAGGAGTCTTCAAAAACAGCTTTAGAAAAAGAGCCTTGCGGAGGAAAAAAAATTCTTTGCTGGCATTCATAAAATCACAAAGAGGAGGGTTTTCCATAGCAGGAGACAATGCAGGATACCCGTGGACAACCATTCCCACACCTCTCCTCACACCTCCTCCTCAGACAGCTGGATTGTAAGAAGCCTGGATGTTTAGGGGCACCATGGGAGGAGATGGTTTAGCAGCACGACCCTCCCTGGCCCCATGAGCAGAGCAGGACATGCTGAGCCTGGACCATGGAGTGGGTCAATATAAGGGGGGATCAGGGAAGATAAATTCATCTCCTCACCATTGAAACAGAAGAAATTGTACCCAAGCCCAGGGTTTTGGGAGTAGCAGTGCACCCCAACTGAGTGCAGAGCCAGCAGGAGCGTCATGTGGGGCAATAACAGCTTTCTGGGTCCTTCACTGCCCTGCCCAGCCCATGTGGTGATTCCTGTCCCAGAAGGAAGACCAGGGGCTTCACTGCCACTGCTTGGAAAGAAAGGTATGGAATAAATACGGAAGCAAAAGCAGGTCGGGGAGAGCTTGATGTGGAATGAAGAGGGGAATATAGTAAATCACACCAAGAGATGCTGTCCCAACTTCCAGGATCAATAGAGCATCAGCCCTGGGCTTCAGACACTCTCAGCATCCTCTGGCCAGCCCCAAACCCTCCCATTACGGGCTCCATTGATAGTGGTCTTGAGAAATGCGGTCGATATATCAGATTTCCCAGGGACAGCAGTGCAAAAATGCACAAATCCTCCGGCAGCCTGGGCTGGAGCTATTGATTTCTCACACATTTTCCCTCCCTGCCGGTACTGACGGAAGATGAGGGTGTGATGATGAGCATCAGGAGCAGGGGGTGGCCCCGGACCCCAGGGCAGAGGCAGTGCACAAGGTCCGACCGGCAGTGGCACAGCCCAATCCCCTGGGAGCTGTCAGGGTGTTTATACAGCCAGGAGAGCTGCCTGCAGCAGGGTTTTTTTAAGCCAGGAGGAGCAGTGGTTTCCAGGACATAATAATGCACTGATCTGAGTGGGGCTGATTCCAGCGGCAGGGATGTTTGCGTCAATCCATCCCTCTTCCAAGCACTGTCCCAATAGCCATCTCCTCCTCAAAGCAGGGTAACAGGATGCTTTTGTACCACTTCAGGACGAGACCTGCTAGGAGGGGCTGCCTTGGTTGCAGCAGGATCACTTTACCCACCAGCTGAATTTGATCTGCTATGACTTGAGCCTGTCACAGAAGTGGATTTTGGACTCAAGACTCCCAACAGCCATCCACAGGGATGGGGCAGCCCTGGCCCCAGCTGACAGCTCATGGGAATGTGGGTCTGTGGGGCATAACCATGCCCTGCCAGTCTCACACATCTCCCCTGCATTCCCCAGGGCAGGCTTTTCCCCATTCATTGCTCATCCAGTGCCCACGTGCCTGATGTTAAAAAGCCCAACGTCAGGCATGTGAGTGAGAGCCCGAGTATAGAGGTTTGATTGCTACTGAAACACTTAGGGATGCAGAAACATGGAGCAAAAAGCGCTTCCCCTTTGCCAGGAGCCTGCTCCGTGGCGGGAGCAGGGCTGCCCCCGTGCAGGGGTGACCTTTCCCGGGGTGACTCACGCTCGACGTAGGCACGGCCACGAGCAGCCAGCAGCTCCTCACGGCTCACACGTGTCCCCTCGGCTTTGCTGGAGATCACAGCGCTGTCCTGCCTGGAAACTCAGCCAGGGAATATGAAATAGCCCATCTGCCCAGATGGTTTAAGGCAAGATGCCCCTGCCAAGTGGCTTCAGGGGTGCAGCGTTCCCCAGGACCACGGAGGGATGAGCCTCGGGGAGTTGTGCCAGTGGTGGCAGTGCCGGGGACTCGTTGTGCTGCCTCAAACAGGGAGCAGATGGGGGGTTTCACGCCCTTCGCTGGCATGTAAGTGATTGCTCCTGGACGGTTTCCAATCCATATATACGTGTCTGGTTCAATTTATGCACGCTCGCTTTGTGCGAGGAGACAGCAGCTGACCAGTGGTTAAGAAAACTGAACACCCTGAAAAGGTCTAAAATTAGAGAAGAAAAAAGAGCCGCTTCCTCTGAATCTTGGAGCTGCCTGGGCTGCTTCCACGAGAGCCAGGGAGGTGCCTCCAATCTCCCTAATCCAGTCCTAGGGCTGCTCTGCTGCTCTACTCCCCTCGAAGCTGAAGGGAGTCTGTCTCCAAAGCACCTCACTGTGTCCACAGCATTGCCCTGCCGTGCCCTGGGGCAGGATGGACTATTTTCCCTTGAGGATGTTTTCCAGGGGACAGGGGCTGGTAAAGTGCCAGGTGGCCTTGAGAACGTTCCCGTCCTGTTTACCCCAACCTCACTTGCCTTGTTAAACACACCACCCCGGCTGCTGGCCCCTTCACACGGGGGTACGCCACACGAGGGGCGTGAAGGAAGGGGGTCAGCACCCATCAAACAGCAGGAAGGGAGGTGACCTGGGACAAGAAACAGTGTCCATGGAGATGCTGCTGCCAATTCACACAGCCAGTGCCACCATCACAACGGAGCCACAGCAGATCATGTCAGAAACACAAGATATCAGCATGTCTTGGTGCACCTCTGCTGCAGGCACCCAGCTGCCACCAGCACAATAAAGGCTGGAGGAACCCCCTTTTCTGTGCCATCCCCACGGTGCAGATGGACAATGGCTGGGGCTGTGCCTTGGTGCTGGTGCAAAGGTGCCTTATGTTTGGCAAATGGTCCTGCTGGGAAGAGCAGCCCGTCCCCACGTGTGACACCGCGTGTAACCACACACTGGAGGACGTGTCACTGCAATTCTCTGCACTAAACCTCTGATCCTTACCCAGCATGTCTGTAATAGCAACAGAAAGCTGAGTGCCAGCAAGGCTGAGGTGTGTGGTAACAGCTATGGCAGAGACCTCTAAAGCTGGCTGGACTTCCCAGGAGTTTTTGGAAATCCTGACATAGCTTTGTGGGTTTTTTAACAACCTCTGAACCTTATCAAAGTGCACAAAAGGCCACAGGGCTTCCTATTTGCAAAGGCCATGTTAGGAGGTTGTAATCACTTGAGGGTAGATCTCTTCTCCCAGGTGACCAGTGACAGGACTGGAGGAAATGGCTCCAAGTTGCACCAGAGGAGGTTTAGATTGGATAACAGGAAAGACTTCTTCACAGAAAGGGTGATTAAGCACTGGAACAGGCTGCCCAGGGCAGTGGTAGAATCAAGGTCCCTAAAAGAGTTCAAAAAAGCTGGGGATATGGTGCTTAGGGATATGGTTTAGTGGTGAATACAGAGCTGCTGGGTTAATGTCTGGACTCGATGATCTTAGGGGGCTTTTCCAACTTTAATTGATTTTATGGCAGCTGCTCCTGCCAAACCTGGCTTGACCTTGCCTGGCTTGAGCCTTCCATCATGAGTATCCTTAGGGTGGATAAGCCCTGCTGATCTCCCCAGTGGGTTGCAGAGGACAGACTTTGCACACAGCAAGCTCCTGAGACAGCATTAGTTTAGGCTGTTCCTCCATGGAGAGTCTTGTTTGGCCTGGAGAAGGAATCATGGCTGAGTTTGAACTAGTCATGTTTCTGGTCTCTGACAGCAGCCAGGGACCAGACACAGCCTGCCTTTGCCCTCGCTGTAGAAATTAATCCTGGTGCTGCAAACCTCATATATGTGGAACCCCCACAGCATTTTTTGGTGTCACCGAGCAACGCCAGCAGATTTGGTAAGGGTCACCCTCACAGCCTGAGACCCCCATCCCTGCAGGTCCTCTCTGGCTCCAGACATCGTCTTGATTTTATGTGGCTGGCAGGAATGACTCTGAAACCCTTCTCTTGCTAACAGTGACCACTGAATGGGCAGGGACTCCGACACCAGGGCCATGTGGAGGAGTGTCCCCTTCCTCTGCACCACCCCATCCTGACCCCTAGGGACACACCGACCTGCAGCCCGAGCCCTGCCCACTCTACTTCGCAGCCCAAACAAGCCGTGAATCTCCCTCCACAGAGCTGGAAGGTGCAGTTGCTTTTCTGCGGCACAGGTTTTTCCTTGTAGCATCACGTGAGGGAAATCTGTAAGTAAAAGTCAGGCTGGAGCCATTTATAACGGCAGAGAAGTGATTGTTACTGCTGACAGCTGCAATTACAGGCACTCCCTTCCACTGCTCCGTGCCAGGGGAGAGCAGAACCGGCACTCAAAGCAGCTTTTCTGGAGCTGCATCCCTGCTCCTGTGGACCTTGTCACCCACAGGCAGTGCTCAGGGAGGGTTTCAGGGAAGAATGTAGGACTGGGAGTAAACCCCAGTAAGGAGGGTTTGGGGAGGGATGCAGGATGGTCCCTAGTAAGGAGAGCTCATCAGCTGGTGTTCATCTCTGAGGGCAGGACAGGAATTTAACCTGCAGGGCCAGACAGCAGGTCCAAGGGCTCACTGGGGAGAAACGCTGCTGGTAGCCCCAGGTAACCCCCAGCTGAGGTGCAGGTGAGGGCAGCATCCCAGCAGGATCATTGCCAGGCACCTCTTTCCAACACCATGGTCTAGATCTCCTGCCTGTGACACGCTTGGTGTGAGCAAGGCAGGTGAGTGCTGGGGTGCCATCAGTCGCAGCAGCCAGGGAGCTGCCCGGGGATTTGGGAGCAGGGTACCAGAGGCGTGCAGAGAACCTTGCCTGGGGGAGATGAAGAGGAATATGAAAGATCTGTTGTCTTGCAGTGACAGGGCAGTGAGAAACAGAGCCATTACTGGATGTGAGGTGAGGGGGGGCTGACAAGAGGCAGGGGAATGTGGAGGTGGCAGCCCTGCAGCAGCCCAACCTCAGCTGGGCTTTCCTGTTAAATGCCTCAGCTCTGTCTTCTCTACACAGTTTCAGGGAAACTGAATCATCAAAACTGAGTTAAATTTTGTAATTACATTAGGTGAAAAAACCCACCCATAAGAAGTGACCTTTCCTTTTACTGTTTTTGATGAATAACACCACGAGGTTTGTTTCAAAACTAAGGGCTCTGCTGTGGTTGTTGCATGGTGACTACACCAGTTCCCTGGGCAGCCTGTTCCAGGGCTTGAAAACCCTTTCCATGAAGAAATTTTTCCCAATAGCTAATCTAAAATTCTCCTGGTGCAAGCTGAGGCCCTTTCCTCTCATCCTGTCACTTATTACCTGGGAGGAGAGACTGACACCCATCTCACTACAACCTCCTTTCAGGGAGTAGTAGAGAGTGATAAGGTCTCCCCTGAGCCTCCTTTTCTCCAGGTTAAACAGCCAGACTTTCCTGCTGAAAAAAGAAAAAAAGAGCCAGGAAAGTGAACGGATGGAGCAGGAGAAACGAAACAAAAATGAAGCTTTTTGTGTTTGTTACTCACCAAGAAAACGTTAACCAAGCTGACATTTCTCCTTTATGTTTCAGTTTAGAAAACAGAATACACGCAGCACTTCATCTGACTACCCCAAACCAAAAAGACTTAATGCTGATATCTCTTTCTCTCCACAGAAAGATCCACTGTTTACATAGCTCTGGTTACAACCTTTGAACCACTGGCCAGTCTCTGTGTTGCAACCACACTGTTGCTGATGTCAGCCCAGCAAGGCTTCGGGCACGCTTGGGGAGCAGCACTCAGCACCTGCCAGAGGAGTTTTTTCCATCAGTGTTTAAGAGGTTTAATGATATGCTGGCAGAGGGGAGATTTATGCACTTCTGAGGGGGGGCTATGCATTTCTTTCCTGTGGCGGATACTGATTTGTATTCAGCACAGCACGGGAATTTATGGAAGGAGGGAATCGATGTTTTATTGATATCTAAAAAAACCTATATGATGGATGTGCTAATTACACATTTTTCTGCCAGACTCCCTTTATTATACACAAACAAATGGCCCTGCTGCTACAACAAATGCAGGTAAAATGTGTAGCAGAGCCAAACCCCGTGAAGGTGATGTGTGCGAGGGAGACCTTGCTGGTGCCAGGGCAGAGACCTCAGTCCTTTGTTTAGCTTCTTCCCTGGCCAGTATTGAATTTTGGTTTCCTGTTGCCTGTGACTCCATTTCCATTTCATGGAAATCACGTCCCTCGTCAGGGACAGGGGGGCACGGCCCCCTCGCAGCCACGCCGTGGGCTCCTGGCTGCGCTGGCGGTTATTGATTCCCAAAAATACTGAGCAGGATGTGCGTGTGCTGTGCCTGGCTAAGAGGGAGGGACACAGGGTGAAAACAGGCAGGGTTTTTTTATCTCTCTGCTAAAGCAGTGAGTGTGCAGAGGACAGGGACAGTGGTCAGTGGTTGTCTCCCCTTCTCCCCTTCTCTCTCTCCCGCTGCAGGGGTGAAGGAGAGCCAAGTGCTGTGACATGTGTAGCAATACACGTAAAAAATCCATATTCCAGACAGAAATCACAGCTCAAGACAGGCAAACAATGCCCTGTCCCTGCCTGACAAGCCTGAGCCCCACGCAAGCCCTCCTCCTGTGCTCCAGGCAGAGAAGGAAGGTGGCTCTGCTCAGTGCAGGGAGAGTCTGTGCTCTGGGGTCTGCTTTCTGCACAGGGAATTGGGGAGCCACCAGAGCAGGGAAAGGACCTCCTGGGTGCAGCACTCAGGACAGATATCAGAGGTGGTAGCAGCACAGAAGAGGAGGTAGGATTAAACACAGAACCCGGAGCTTCGCCCCGAAGCGCTGCCTGTTGGAAACTGGCAGCACAGCTTGGGTGTTCACAGTGAGGGCTTTGTGATCTTAGGGGCCAGGGGAAAAGCTCCACGGGGATGCTTGGCAAAGGCAAAGGCTCGGTCAGGAGTGAGTCCCTCTCAGCCTCTCTCATGCCTCGGCGCAGGGATGGTGGGAAGCACGAGGAGAAGGAGGGTTCTCCCCCTGGGAAGTGGGTGCAAGGGGCAAATCTCCCAGGAAGTGATGAGTGAGACAAAGAAAACAAGAGGAGCAGAAAGAGGACATATGCAGTGAGTGTCCTGGAGGAGCTCAGGAGACTGAAGGGGATATTTATTAACCAGAGGAGCAGCTCTGCCCACAGCAGAGGGGACATGTCATGGGTCGAGATGTGATGGGGGCTGTGCCACAGGAGGGGACTGTGCCAGGGGCTCCCCTCCTCCCTGTGCCCCTCACCCTCAGGAGGCACACACATCCCCAGCTTGCTCCTCCCCCAAACACAGGTGTCTCCCACGCTAAAACACATGGCTACAAAAGAACCAGCTTTTAATTGCCTCTTTCTCCTTTTGTTGTGGGGGAAAAAAAAAGGTAATCACAGCTTCGCTCACAGAGATCCCTTCAGATGTTGCTTTCAGGCTGGCCAAGGTTTGGTATGCACAGTGGCCTCTGCCCTCTGCACAGGGACAATGACAGGTCTCCAGGCTGACCAGCAGGATGGATATGATAATTATGCAGGGATATTTTTTCCCTGCTTGGCACTGCTGGTCACAGCCTGTTATTGTGTCTCTGCAATCCCAGCATGGGACCCAGAGCTGACTTGCACACGAAGCCTGTGCAAGGGCCCTGAATTATTTTCTTTAATGCTTGGTGCCTGTAATGCTTCTGGTTTTGTGTGCTCTGCAGCCCAGGGGTGGGAGAACGGGCTGAATTTGACCCAGCTCATACTGGGGCTCTCCCAGTTCTCAGAGTGTGGTTGGTGTGTGCAGAACAAGGGTATTGGCACTGGTCTTCCCCAAGCCCCCATCCTGCTCTCTCCCCGGCTGCTGGGGACCAGCAACTACGTAAACATCATCTCACAGAGCAGGTGCAGTGTGTCTGAGCCCAGCATCCCCATCCTCCGCGTTTCCATGCCAGGCTCTTGAACCCCCCCGCGGGCACCCCGCATCAAACCTGCTCCCACGCCTGCCAAAGCCAGGGGGTGGGAGGAGGGATCAGGCCTTCGGTGATGCTGCTCTTTAAAAAGAAAAAGGCAAGGAAAAAGTGAGAGAGAGCTGGTAGGAGCTGTAAGTGCTCTAGAGAAGAGATCCAGCAAGGCAGCAAGACCTCTCTCACCATGGAGACGCGCTGGAGAGCGTGCGGAGGGCTGCGCGCTCCAGTTCATTCGCTGCAAGGACTTTTCCCAAGCTATTCAAAGGGGATTTCGCCCTGCCAGGCTGCCTGCTGAACGCCAGAGGGAGGGCTGGGACCGGGCGGTGCTTCCCCGCGGCGAGCGGGGCTGCTCGGGGGTGACACAGCCAGCTGGACGGGGCCGAACGGCTTTGTGCGGGGAGCGGCGGGAGGGGGAGTGCGCGGTAAATATTGCTGTCTGTTTCTGAGGCTGGGTGCTAATCAGTCTCAGATAGATAGATAGAGATATATTTTTTTATTTGCCAGTGGCACAGCCAAGTTGTTTTTCCCCCTCCCCACTTCAAACCTGGGCTTCATTCCACCCTGCTCAGGCAAGGAGGCTGTGGAGGGCACAGACCCACTCGCAGGACACAATTTGTCCCCTCAAAGGACAGCCACGGGCAGAGCAAGTGCTTCCAGGCACATTCCTGGCTGCAGCACGGCCAAACCGATCTCTGCTCTGGTGCTGAGCAGATGTTGGGACCCCACTGTCCCACTCAAGCCGGGACATAGGGGTCCCCTCCTGCTCTGTGTAGGGCTGTGGTGTCATTACACTCCTGTGGTTGGACTTTAACTCCCTACTTGTATGCACAGCCCAGGGACAGGCATGGCTTGGTGGCCCAGTGGGAGAGTGGTGGTGGCCCTGCGTGTCCAGTCCTCCAGTGATCACAGAATTACAGAATA
>JAWWES010000006.1:29107120-29139656 GCA_035583135.1 Lophotriccus pileatus
GGGGGACCTTCTCGTTCTTTACATCTCCGTCGGTCGGAGGGAGATTGGAGCCAGGTGGGGGTCGGGCTCTTCCTCCACGTAACAAGTTACAGGACAAGAGGAAATGGCCTTCACCTGTGCCAGGGGAGGTTCAGGTTGGACATCAGGGAGAATTTCATCACTGAAAGGGTGGTCGACCATGGGAATGGGCTGCCCAGAGAGATGGTGGAGTTACTGACCCTGGAGGTGTTTAAGGGAAGACTGGACATGGCACTCAGTGCCATGGTCTAGTTCCCAAGGTACTGGTAAGTCAAAGGTTGGACTCCCTGATCTCAGAGGTCTTTTGCAACCTAAATGGTTCTTTAAATCCATCACCCTGGCTGTTGTTCCTGACCTCTCCCCCTCATGGAGTGTGGATGGCCCTGCATCCTTTGGACAAGGGGAACTGGCATTAAGTGGTGCCAGGGGACATTCAGGTTGGATATTAGGAAAAATTTCTGCATTGGAAGAGTGGTCAAGCACTGGAACGGGCTACCCAGGGAAGCAGTGGAGTCACCATCCTTGGAAGTGTTCAAAAAACCAGGTAGACATTGCACTTCACCATAGCAGTTAGTGGGAATGGTGGTGTTTGGTCAAGGTTTGACTTGATCTTGGGGCTCTTTTCCAGCCTTTATGATTCTATGACATTGGTTTGGCCTTGGCAGTCTCCACAGTGGGTTGAAGCTGGGTGTTGGTGTGGAGGATTTGGCCTTTGTCCTTGGCAGGGACGTGTCACAGGTGTGTTGGTGGCCTGTTGGTGTGTCCCTGAGGCTTTGGGGAGGAACTTGACTGGTAAATCCCTCTGCCTCGCCTGTGTTTTCCCAGCTCCCTTTGTCTGCTGGGAGATGAGGTGCTGGGATGGGATGGAGAAGTAGTGCAGAGTGCCCCCATCCCCGTCAGAGGCAGTGGGGACCTGCACTGGTGACCCAGGGTGGGCACTGCAGCTTTGGGGCTCTGCTGTGACCACACGAAGGATGTGCCTGGGAAGATGTGTCAGTGAAGGGCTTTAGAGAGGACTGGAAAACTGAACCGGTTCTGGTTGTGACCTTGAACAGGAGTCCTTTACCCGTTCAGTGCCTGTGAACAGAGTGAGCTGTGGGAGGCATCCTGTGGGAATATACACAGTGTGACTCCTTCCTGTTACATAAACAAAGCACCGATTGCAAAGCACTGTAATAATCACTTAACTGGGAGAAGCAGAAAAACTGTAAACATTGTTACACCTGAAAGATTAAAGAGTAAAAGTACAAGTATAGGCTGAATGGGGCTTGGAGCAATCTGGGATAGTGGAAGGTGTCCCAGCCCTCGGCAGGGGGTTGGAACTGGGTGATCTTTAAGATCCCTTCCAACCCAAACCCAAACCATCCTATGATTCTGTGGCTCCAGTGTGTGGCGAGAGATGCTGCTGCCTGGACCTGAGAACTGAATCCCACTCGTTTGGATTAACAGTCAAAGTTGAGAATGCACATCTTCCCCATATGTTCCTCCCATGTGGATTACCTGTGTCCTACTACTGCCATGTGTAAGTGCTTTCATTTTTTAGTGCAATATTTAATTATCCCCTAAGCTGGCGGCTCCCAGGCTGTGGTTTGTGGAGCAGTAATTATATTAAAAGCAGGCTGGTCACGTGAGGTTTTGTTTTCAGATTGTGCTGGCGCTTAAAACAGGTCTCCAGGCTTCTCTTTCCCTTGTAAGAAAAGGAGGGCAGGAAAAAAAATACTGGGAGAACTTTTAAGAATAATAAGACCGTGCCCAGGATGAGATGAAAAGGGTGTTTTTTCTCTTCTGTATTTTTTTTGTCTCTATTTTCAGGAGACTTGTTGTAAATAACCTCTTCTTTTTTGCTCTGTTGCAAATGCTTTGTGACTGTCCTGGGTGGAAATGGGAAGAGATTGCTTGCCTGTCAGCTTGTGCTTGTCCAGAGGGTTTCCTGCTGTCAGACCAATAAGGTGTTCAATGTTAAGAATTACTTAAATCAGAAGATATTGCACGACAGTTTTGATGCTAGTCAGAAAAAAGCTGATAATTAACGCTATGTCAGCAGAGATTTCCAGTTGCCTTCCAGTGAGGGGAACAGGGAACTTTTTTTCTGTGTCCTTCTCCTCTGTCTCTGGCCAGGCAGGATGCAACAGCAAGTGCCTTAGTGCTGCTTGGTTTCAGGCTGTGCTTGGCTCCTGGATTTCCATGCCTTTGGCTTCCCAGTCCACCAGGAAAGGTGCCGTCCCTGTTAGAGAGCCGGGAGCGTGATGCTGGCACTGGGAGAAGTTTGCTAGCACAGCTACTGCAGGATTAAGCCCTGCTAACTTTGAGTTTTGCAGCATTTTGTGCTTTAAATCAAAACGAGGGCGCTTAATGCAAGTTTTCTGTATTTAATTACAGCAGCCATATCAGGATGCATAATGAGCTGCTGATATATTACCCCCGTGGACGGTGGAATTGCTGGCACACAAAAGGTGCTGACTCAGATCTGTCCACTGCCCTTGATTTGGCATCCTTGTCTTTCCTCAGTTTAGTGTTTTGTGACACTGAAGGCTTTGATTTAAGATACAGCACCGTCATAAAAGAGGTGACAGTAACAGCTGAGCTCTCTGTTAAAATACTGTATATTATTTATTTCTAACTGTTTGGGTATATAGGCATTTTCCTGCAATTTTATTACCTTTTATTGGAGGCCATTTCAGGGTTTTATTACTTCTCTCTCTGATTTTGTTTATGTGTCAGAGACTTGAAAATAAGGGGATCGCTTAGTTGTCATCTCCAGTGAGGTTTTTAGAAGATGTTGCTGAGTTTACGACTCTGCCCCAGAACAGGAGGAAGAACAGATTAGTCCACAGGGCTCTGGACTGGGACTGATTTTCCTTTTCTTCCTGTACTTTCTGTGTGGCTTTGGGCAAATCACTTGTCTGTGCCTTGAGTCTGTAGTGGTGAAGTGAAGGGAGGACTTTGCTGTGGTGTTGAGGATGCAAACACCTGAGGTTCAGAGGGTGCAGTGATGGAGACCAGTGTAGTGATAGTGATTTGGAGAGGGAAAGGAATCCAGAACTTGCTGGAAGTGATCAGAGTGATAAAACTGCCCTGCCAGGAGAAGGATGTGCCAGAGCCTCCATAAATGCTGAGAGGTGCTGACAAGCTGCAAAGCCAGTGCCACTGGCAAAAGGGGGCTTATGCTGACTCCTGAGTGTAGGCTCAAGAATATAATCTCCCATTTTTGCAAGGCTTCTTTCAAATATTGTGCATTCTGATGTCACAAACCTGCTCTGAACACAGGAATTTCTGCCTGCAGCTCCCTGTTGCACAGAACCATGTGATGACACTGACTGATGTCCTGCCTCCTGTGGTTGGTGTTTGCTTGTCCTTCCTTACACCCCATTTTTAGCCAGGGTTTTCCTGTGGGTTGGGGCAGAGCTTTGGGCAGGAATGGGCAGGAATTGCTGTCTTGCCAAAGAAATTCAGCTGATTTGGCTTGTGTACAGCTAGACCTTAGTCCTGCTGTCCACAGAGGTTCTGTTCCTGTTAGTGCTCCTTAGGGAGGCTGCAGATATGATTCACCTTCAAGATTTACAACCAGGTGAGAATGTTTGGCTGGGATTCCCTGCTGTATACATGTATGTATGGACCAGCAGCTGGAGCTGTATGGGGATGGTAGGCAGCGTTAACACATCCCTGAGCATCTCTCTCACTCTGATTGTTGTGACCTTCAGCTCTCAGGTGAAGGCCTCATCCAAAGTTTCCAAATTTCCGGTTTTGGCCACAAATGGAGGTGACTGCGGACACTGCCCATTTGGGCCATCTTTGTACAACTCATGAGAATAATGTCTGCAGAAAGAATACCAGGAAAGATTTAAATGCATGCTGGCTGTCGTGTTCTTTTAATGCAGCTGATGAACTGTAAGTGAGGAGAGCTGGACATCGAGTGACCAGCCAGCACCCCAGAGACCTTCAGTAATTATTCTGTGGGCACAGAATGAGAAACTTAAAATACTAATATGGGCTCTTGTCTTTCTGCTGGTTATGGAGAAAAACAGCTTTTGAGGGCCTCCAGGGAAGCAGCAGGAGGACAGAGCCCTTCACAAATTTTTTCCAGTTTGTCATCATTGGCATGTTTAGCTAAAAATCCCCTTCCTCAGCTGCCAGTCTCAGGTCCCCTGAAATGTTAAAATTACAGTTGGTTTCTGACAGATTGTGGAGTCTTGCAGCAAAAAGAGGGGAGCCAAAATCTTTATTTCATTCTTTCCAACAAAACCACTTGCAGACCTTTTTAATACATCTTAAAATAGCAAACAGGGCAAAAGTGCACTTCCCCCCCCCTTCTTCTTGATGGATGAAATTTAACTACTGTTCCTTGATTTGTATTACTATCGATGTTACTAACAGTCTTCCCTGACGCTGGAACAGCCTTTGAATGCCAAATCTCAAGAGAGGAAACTGCTGTCGTGTTTTGATGATGGCAGTGGAAAATTAATATTAAAACAGATTTATTTATTTTTTTTATCCATCTTGGCCAATTTTTGCAGGTTGGCTGTTGAACTAAAGAATTGCCAAGCAGGCGTTTTCCATACGGATAATGAATTTGCATTTTATTCCCCTGTTTGTTTTGCTCTTTTAAAACAAGTGGTCCAATCCACCCCTGAGCACAGAAGAAAACATTTAGACTACATGAATTATGACTGATTTATAGGAGTTAACTGTTGCTAGCCTGTTCTCCTATTTCTCCATGAAATGCGATATGTTGTTTTAAGGGCCAGCTAAGATGTTCTAATTTGGATGAATTGCTCGCTGGGAGACAGTCAGATGTACAGAAAATTAATTTCAGTTACAGTCACTCATATCCTCTAACACTTTAAATGAAAACATAGTGTAACTAATAAATATCTCTCAGCACGGGCATGCTCTCTTTAAAGCCTGATTAATGATTCCATCCTCAGCATAAAATCCCCACCCTGTTAAGGTGAAGAATTGTTAGTTGATTTAAGCACTTCACCTGCCTGAACACTTGAGCATATTTCATAAAACATTTGCTGAATGCAGTTTGGTTTTGCTTGGCTAACAAAATGTCCATCCAGCAGCCTTTGCCCACCTCCAGGATGTACCTGTGTTCCCTCCCTCGGCGTACCCAGTTGTGCTGGGCTTTCTTGGCAGGGGCTGTGCTGTCTTTTAAGGGATAACTGTTGCATTTGGAGCCATAGTTGTGCTCTGCCTTCTAGTCTTTCATCCATCATCCGTGTTAAAAAAACCACCAACCAACTAACCAAAAAACAAAACAAAAAAACCAAACCAACCAACAAACCAAAAACAAACAGCAAAGGAACCAAGAACCGTCCCATGTTTTGTGTAAATTCATTCCCCCTCACGATGATATTTTAATTTTGGGGAGATCCATTTTACCTGTGTACCTGTGTGCAAGGGCATTTATTTTCTGTGAGGAAGTGGCACTGATAACTGATAAAGGCAGGTCTGGTGAGTGAGTCCTGCCCCACATTCCCTGGCTCTTCCAGGGAGGGAGAGAGACACATTCACTTGCACGTTTTCCTGAGCTGACTTCAAGAAAAGATCTCTGTTACCCAATTCTCACCTTGCTAAGTGCTCTGTTCTTGAGGCAGTTGTCAGTGCTGGCCACAGGGCAGGAACCTGGCTGTGCAGGTGCATCCTCTGTCAGACCCCTGTGGTCCCCTTTGCGGGGAGCTCACAGAGGGCACGTGGCTGCTGGACTTCCCTGCAGCCACTCCATGGAAAACTTCTGAATCCCACTGACACCGAGTCCATTTTACACTGCCCATAACAATTTTTCTCATACATCTGTCCACCAGTTCTGGTTTATTCCCTTTATCTCCTTGTGTTTGTTATTTCCCTACACACAGTTTAATTTCTGCCTTGCTTCTGGCAAGCTGGTTCATCTCTGGCACTCAGGCCTTGACTTGCCTCTCACGCAGAGTGCTTCCATGCATCCAGGTGCCTTGGAGCAAATTCAGAAGCTGCCTGGCATTCCTTTACTCTGAGTTTGTCCCTTTGCCTTCCAGAGGACTTTGAAAATAATTAAGCAGAGCCTGTTTACTTGAGCTTTGTGCAGAAGCAGGTGAATTTCAGCCTTAATGAATAATCATCTCTGTAGAAACCCTAATCAACAGAATTTTTCTTGATACTGGTGGGGGATGAGGCATTTGGCAGGGTAATAAACATAACATTAGTGAGAAATCACTCGCTGGTTATCCCTGTTCGGTAATGCATGCAGAATAAATGAGCTGCATAACAGAATTGCTTCCCTTCCATCACACGAAGAAAACACAGGGATGCAAAGGTGCTAAAGTGTGGGTAAGATGGGGTTGAGTTGTGTCACTTGTTTCCCCCCCAAAACCTTTCTTCTGGCCTAATAACAAAATTATCCTGAAACCATGAGAACCTGGAATTTTCCTTGAGCAAGTCCCCCTTGCTTTATTCTAACAGAAGGAAATTTCTTTTCTTCAGGTGAAACTTGGAACCTGTAACACTCCCAAGCCCAGCTTCTTTGATTTTGAGGGAAAGCAGAAATGGTAAGAGGAAATCCTTGTAATTCTTAGCAATTTCTGGCTCTACTTTTTGTTTGTCAGCTATCTGTTGAGGGATTATGGACCTAGAGGGTGTCAACTCAGAGAGTCTGCCACTGAACTGGCTTTGAAATCCCTTGTTTAAGAGGGAAATGTTTGGTGCTGTGCCTGATGCAGACGTGAAATACAAGACTCCTCTATTTTACCTTGTTCATCCAGAACCGGCCTGCACACAACAAAAAATGTTGTGAAAATAGCTACGGCTTTGTGAACACAAACCGTGTTCCAGCTCCCCTGAAAGATCCTTTCATAGCCAAGTGCTGCAGTGGCAGTGGCCATTCATGCCTTCAGAGAAAAGTTGACCATTCCAAAGCGAAGGAAAGATGGCTTTGCACCCGCTGAAAAGATTTAGATGAATCTGATCGCCGTGTTCCACTGATGACGCTGTGGAAACACGCCGTGCTCTCTCTGAGGGGACTCACTGATGTTCTTCTGTCTCTCCTAGGGAGGCCTGGAAAGCCCTGGGAGATACCAGCCCTCACCAAGCTATGCAGGAGTACGTTGCTGCAGTGAGGAAGCTCGACCCCAGCTGGAACCCACAGGTAGGAGAGGCGAGAACGCCGCTCGGGAAACAAACCGGCGTTTGTCTTTGCAAAGCTTGCGACGGCGCGGCTTCGCACAGGTTTTTAATTGCTGCATGGCAAACTTCATTTTGAGCAGATTAAAGTCTAAATTCGTTTTAAAAACTCTCCTTTTGTTATGACTGGGACATGAAGAGCCATCTCTTTCATTCATAATGATCTTCATTGCAGCGAGCGCATGCACAGGGTTGGTTTGGCTGTAGTGATCTAATTTATTTTGCTCTTATTGGTTCATGCTGTATTTAGCATGTAAAGATACTTTTTATCCTTTTCTCATCTTTCTCTTTTCAACTACTAGTTAAATGTTGATCAATAGAAAGCAATCTCCATGAGAGTGACATGAACTGAATGATCAATTCTAAAAATGTTTCCTTTTTGTTTCGATGCAGCAAATTACCAAATCTGATTATGATTAGGTACTCCAACATAACAAGTCCTGTGTCTGTGTTAGAGGGAGACTGTGCTGTCATTTTAATTAATCTCTCTTTCATCTACCAGGTTTATTACTTGATTAAATCCTTAAGGATATCTCCTGTTTATAGACTGACTTTTATACAATTTTTAAAGAGGATTGGTCTTTAGAAAAAGTATTGCCTTTGGAAATAGAGATATTTCACTAATAGCAAAATGCTGAAGGCATGGTAATTTCTTTTCACGGTAGGGAATTGATTCTTTTTTGGTCCTGTGCTTTGGAAGCAAAATCTTGTGTGAGCACAAGCCTATGAATCAAGAATTTGATTCTCATTTGTCTTCTGATGCTGTTCTGGAGACTTAAGAGTAATTGTTTTTCCTTCACTAGTTCATGTTTCGTGCCATTGATACTGTTTTTGCAGGAAAGAAATGTTGTCATTTAGAGATAACCCTTTTTAATGCCCTTGGGGAAAACAGTTTTATGTGCTGTACAGTTAGCAAAAGCTGGCTGCTTGCTGTATAAATTCTTGCCTGATCTAAAATTCTCGTACACAACTAAAATAATTTGTGAAAATCCGTGTATAATTCTGAATGAAGAAAGTGCCAAATGAAACATACAGATATTAATTTAAAAAATTTTAAAAAAAACCCAAAACAACGGGCAAAACACCCAGTGCTTTCCTGAACAGATTTCTCAGCATGTTGACAGGCTTAGCTTTGGGTATTCCCTTCACTTTCTTGCCTCAGGGAAATACTTACTGTCACAAGTGTGCGCTTCAGGTTACAAAGCCCTCAGCTAGAAAAGTGGCATGTTAGTTTTGTACAAAACAAATATTTTCAAGAAACCACGTAGCAAACAAAGAAGGGTTGGCAGCACCGCTCCTCCCTCATTCCCCCGAGGTGAGGAGGTGACCTTAGCAGAAAATGCAATTTAAAAGTTAGCATTAAAGTACAGGTGGCATTGCTTTCTTTACAAGAAGTCACCTGTCCTTCCTACCGCGACTTCCTTTTAGTTCCACTTTTATAGGACCAAAATGCTATTGGGAGTCCTCTCATTCTGATGTGTCTCGTGCTGCTCTACTCCTGTTTTCTTTCTTTCCCCCCTTGCTAAATTCCCGTTCTGGAGCCACGAGAGGGAGCTCTGTTCTTTAAAATGATGGAGGTGCATGTGTCAGGGGATAGGAGATAAAACAGCTATTTTAAGTCTTCAGATTTCAAATTGGATTTATAGAAAAGATCTGTGGGTACATTACAAGGTGCTTCATCACTGTCACTGTGTCTCCTTTACATGCTCATCTGCGGGGTGCCTTTGGATTTTTCTTACATTCAGTAGATCATGATTGTGAAATACTCGCAGTGTTTGGTTAAAAGCAGCATAAAGTGCCTGGTGCAAATTTGAAAAGTTCGTCTTTCAGGTCGTTATGAATCATAAATAGTAATTACAGTACAAAGGTGTTGAATTTCTGATTGTGGAGCCTCATGAATTTTGCTTTTGTAAAGCCTTCTCAGTATTACCTGCTTATTTTCTCTTCGACAGTTCATCTCATCCATTAAACTTGTCCTTTTGTGTTATTTCAAATCCTCCTCAGGCTCCTGTTTCATGTATTTGCAAAAGGGCTTTAATGTCTTGATCCTTTAGTACCAAATATGCAAAATTTTAAACTCAGAAGCAGCTTATATTTTTCGTAGGTTCTTTTTTTTCCCCCAGCAGCTTTGCTGCTGTTCCAGAGCTTTCAGACTGTCGGTATTTTTGTTAATAAATAGAATGGAACTAAGTGCAGGATTTCTTGCACAGTCCAGATGGATCCACTTCTTCATTCCTTTTTCTTGATTCTCCACTGATTCATTCTTTCCTATTGATCTTGCAGTTTCTATATTAGTACGCTTTCTGCATCAGCTGTAACTGCTATAATTTAGTATCTTTGTTTTGGATGGTGAAAAAAAAAAAAAACACAAAGTAAAAGGATTCTGATGCAGTTGGAGTGCCCTGAATTTGTGTTCAGAAGCAGTGAAAACACCACTAGCAGCCAAAATCTGATCTGCTGCTTCTGCTGCTGCATGGAGTCTAGAGTTAACTGCACTTTATTAGAAGACAACTGAATGTGGAGAGGCAACAGCACAGCTGTTCTTCACTCTTTGAAGCTGGTAGGACACCTTTTACAGTGGAGGCACATCTGTTGGCTCATCTCCATGGCTATTTCCAATGTGTTTTAGTTCCTTCTTCACCCTGCAGATTATCCAATAGTTCTGCCAAGTCTTGCCAAGTCTTTTCTTTCAGACCTTAGTCTAAAACCTGAAAAGAAATGATCATACTGCATTTATTTTCAGCAATATTGTTTGCCCGGAAATCTTTAAAATAGCAGATAACCAAAATGATACTGAGGTGAGATCCATTGTCTTTACATCCATGAATCCACAGGAATCTCCTTGCTGTGTGTTTGTCTTGATCCCAGCGGTGTAGAACCAATAATCACAATTGGCTTTTCGGGATGCTTTGCACTTAGGCCCTCCAGTGTTGGCATAGTCTTACTGTGTGTCGTGTGGTGTGTTGTTTCGTTCCTTTTCCCAAGAGCAGCTGTTAGCAGGAGGTCAGGAACATTCTTTTCCATGCAGTCTCCACTCTCCTCTTGATGCAGTCTTCCTTCGTCATCTTCTACCTTTTAGCACATCTTTTGTTTCTCGTTCTTGCTTGTGAGTCATTCCTTTCAGGCTGAAGTTCCAGGCAGTGGAAAGGTAATTGCTTGGACCAGCTCAGCTCTATTTGCATATTTCAGAGACATCACCTGTCCTTCAAGTCTATTCACTCTTCCTCCAGAACAGAGAATAATTTATGAAGCCGTTCTTTTGCATTCTCTAGCCTTAAACAGAAACGTTTCATGTCAACACCTCCCACTGGTTTGGGTCCTTTGGAAAGGAACATGTGTCCCAGCAGAGTCTGGTGTGTTCACCTGTCATCTTCCTGCTTTACTGGCAACAAGTGACGTGTTACTTTTTTGCTGGTGTGTGTCAGTTAGGTGATGGACACTCCCCTGCCCTCCCTGCCAGGCTCTGCGTGCCCATCCCTCTGACCCACCACAGTGGTGCTGTCCTGCAGCCTTAGCAGTGGGCTCAGGGATTTTGGGAATACCACCTTCACAAGCTGGTGTCTTCCATCTTCATGCAGGGACTGTGTTTTCGTGTACATCACTGTATAATCGGATACTTCAGTACTAGTGGCTGTATTTCCATTCCCCGGCACGCTCCAAAATTCTAATCTCCGTCGTGTATTTCATATCACAAATCCCCACTGGCTTCAATCCAGATTTTTCAAACCTCAGGCAACCACAGGAGAAGCCAGGAGCAGGCCAGGACATTTTCTCAGCAGCACTGAACACATCCCTTCCACCAAAATCCCATCTCTGGGGCCGTGGCTGGAGGTGGGACACGACACTGCAGTGGGGTGGTCGGGAGCTGTTATTGATCCATTCTTGTTACGTGGCACAGCTCGAACAATAAAAATAAATAATCAAAAAGGCATCCAGATTTGCTCATCTGTTTTAGCCTTCCATTTGCTGATTGCAGTTTTGGCATCACTCGGTTCTAAATATTTCCTTCTCCTATTTCTTATATTGAGCATTTACCAGTTCCAATCTCAACAGCTTGTCACTACCAGCTTCAGTGGCATCCTTTCCCAAACACTTAGAGGCCTCTTCCTATTTGCTTTGACTGCTGAAACTCACGGGAGGACTTAATGATTTTCTATTTATATATTAAAATTCTAAAAATTGGCATTTTAAGTTGTTTGACTTGACTTCAAAAGTAATGCACTTAGCAGGATTTCTGCTGTGTAATGAGGAAAGTTGGATATTAGGAATCTGAAGAGCAGAGACTTGTCTCGAAGGCAAAGTTGGAAGAGAGCTTGAGCTCAAAGAAAATAGACGTTCACCAAACATCTTTTTAAGCTCTTAAAGGTATGAAACTCCGTTGCTGATGTTTGCAGGGGAGAAAGCTGCCCGTGGCTTTTTTTTCAAGTGTTTTTCTATGCCTTGTTTGAGTAGAGAATTTATTTCTCTGTACTCTGGGCCAAGTAGTGAATGGGAGAAAATCCCCCTGTTGCTATGTTGGTGTGGGAGCACCAAGTCGTGCCAGGAGGGGAGCCCTGAGGAATACACAGTCTCATGAAAAAGAAAACAAACTTCAGAGTGAATAAAATAGCAAATGCACTATTGCTGCAGGCTTGGAGCAGTCCAGTAAGCTGGAAAACCTGTGGGAATAAACAAATGGATTTGTCCAGTGGGTGTTTTTGCAGGAAGTACTGCAGGGGGCAATATTTGATAAGGTGGTTGGCCAGGTACCCTGTGCCCAGGGCTGGGCTCTGTCCCCCCTTTCTTCTGGTGAAATAACCTTTCTCTGCCACATTTTAAATGCAACAAGCAAGTTGAAACTAAAATGTGGAGAAGAGAATCTGCAATATGAGCATACAGCGAAAAGCAGAATAAACAATTCCCAGATTTACAGCACAGCTGAGTTTGTATGTGTGCTTTTGTTGGGTTGCACCAGGTGTTACTGAGGTATTTTAACAATTGATTTCAGTTAATGAGCCCCTTGTATTTAAGTAGGATCTCCAAGTCAGTTTAGAATTCCTGTCATGTAGGATCTCCAAGGGAACTTAAAAGTGTCTGTCCTGACTCAAATACAAACTGCTTTTCCAATGACATTAAAACAAGCGTTTGGAAATCCAATCCTAATTTTACTGAAATTTGGACTCCTTGCTCAGGTCTGTCCTCTTCATATCTGGAACAAGAAGCTTTGATCTGTTGCAGCTTACAGGTTTTATGGGTCTGGTCAACTTCTCTAGGAATTAGATTAGTGGCTGGTAAATCATACTGTGGTTTCAGTGTGGGTTAGTACTTCAGGCCGACGGAATTTCTTCTGGAAATTAAGGAAAGCGTCAGAAAAGCTCTTGTCTGTAAACAAAATGAGTGTATCCATCGTGTTTTCCTGGTTTGTCTGTCAGTCAAACAGATGTCTCTCGTGATAATCTGTCCCAGCAGCCACCATTCACCATTGGGGAAGAGCAGCAGAGTGGTGTGGGCAGGATTACAAGGGGGATGGGAAGAGCAGGAAGGGAAAAGACCTGTTTGGGTCTGTCTCTGCTGTCACCAGCAGCAGTGTGCTCACATACCTGCTGCCTCCTTTGGGTAAATATCTCAATTTATGGCTTGCTGCGCTGCGAGGTCAGAAACTTGGAAAAAACAGCCACTTTATTTCTTTTGTAGTATAAAAGCAATTTAATTGCATCGTGTAAAGTGGGCACTAATCAAATTATGGCTGTGCTCCTTAAAGCTTGCTGTCCTGTGCCGTGCTAATGCAGCACCCTGGGAAGAGGAGCAGTGCTGGCAAGGGCTTTGCTCTGCACGTCTCTTTCTGGGTTTGTACAGAGAGATCTTTGTGTGGCATTTCAACCTGAGGGAATTTCCTGTTTGACTTTCTTGTTTGTTTCTTTTTTCCCCCAGTGTTGATAAACAAAACATAGAAAAGAAACTACACTGTTTACTATACGTATTTTGACAGCTCTTATTTCAGCGAGTGGCCACACTAGAAGAAGCAAATCACTGAGATTCATAAATTCTAATCAGGCTCTTTCCCTTTTAAGAAAACAAACAAACAAAACCAAACCAAAACCAACCAAATTGTCAAGCCTGGATTTTTTTGGTTTTGGGGTTTTTTTTAATACTTCTAACAGAAAATGAAGCATCAGAAATTGAGTAAAAACCAGAAAACTGATCCACCCCAGGCTTCTGGCTTTGGGGCACATAAGACTGTAATGTCCTGTGGGTTTAAGGGGTTTTTTTTGTGAACCACATTGGGATGTGTAATAGTGTTGAGTGTTTTTATGTCCTGAGAAGGGTTAAATCTTAACACACAGAGGGGTTCTTCTGCCCTGCTGCCTTTTGCCATGTATGAGGGACAATCTCTAGCAGGCAACTGGTTAGTGAAGGATGCAACCTTCCTGTGGGAGGGAATAATTTACTGTGCATGGCTAAGAAAACCTTGCAGTTTCACCTCACTCCTGCCTGTGAGACTACAGGTGGAGTGACCCACCTTAATATATCCAAGTTGGAAAATTGGCAGTTTATTAACTACACAAAGTTAGAACTGGAGTGCTTTGCTTTTCGAGCGTGCCTTCAGAACCAATTTTTTTTATTAGCAAGGGGATGTTTTCTTGTTCCTCTTGTGTGAGAAGCTAAAATATCAAATATGAACAAATACGAGTTACATTTCCCTGTTCTTCTCCAATGGAGGTGGCTGGTTCTGCACCCTTTGCTTCTCTGTACCTTCTCACGAGGAAAGTGTGCTGGTGCTCTAAGTCTTTGATGTAGGTCCTACTCATAAACAAAGCTGTCCACGGGTGATTTACTGCCTTTCTGTCCCTGTCTTTGCTCATGTAACTCCACCAAGTAACACGTTGTAGGAAGTAACTAACTTGCCAAGCATTGGGGTGTGTCGTGCTGGTGGAGCCATCAGCCACAGTGGGCTGGGATTTTGCCTATGGACAAGCCTGAGTAAATCACAGGGCTTTCTCTCTCCTGCAGTTGCATTTTATTGCAGAGCACAAAACAAAGTGCCAGGCGCAGGGTGAGCTTTGCAGTCGTTTGGAATCGTGGCTCTGGAAAGCTGTGCAGAAGTGAAGAAGTTAAAAATGAACAAGCGCCTCGTAGTAGAAACACAAACAGCTGGAATATGTGCCAGCCTCCCATCCCCTGGGAGCCTCTTGGATTGTTCTCTTTGATTTTACATCTCTGCAGAAATTTATGGTCTCGGCTCCTTTTATTTATGGCGCTGCGATCCTCGATCAGGCAATTGATTGAAATGCAGGAGTGCCAGGCTGCAAGCCCTGTACTTTAGGGAGGATTAGAAAGCAAACCAGCAATGCAGTCATGTATTGAAAGCTGCACAGGAATACCCCTACAGAGGTTGCCCCTGTTTTTATGTCCCTAAACTTCTTCACAGTGAAGAATTATCATGACAAGCGTTCATACCTCTTTTCTTCCCCTCCTTTTAAGGTGCCTGCTCTGGCTCAAAACATACTGTATGTTAAATGTGCAATCTCACTAGCCCTGCAAGGTCTAACTTCTGCTTTTAGAGATGTTAGCCCCTATTTTTCCAGCTCAGATCCACCAGTCTTGATGCATCATGTTGTGAGTGTGCTGTGGGAAGCATAATATATCCTCTCACAGCTGCTTGAATGTAACAGTAGTTGGTTTTGGGAATTGCAAGCAAGAAATGAGAGGGCTCACCATTTTTTTGGCTGCCAGTGCCTAGTGATTTTGGCTAAATATTTAAGCAAGGATGAAATATTTTTCCTTTTGAATATGTCGGTGAATTAATTTTCATCACCTTGCGCTAATTAAAAAAAAATATATGGTACTATTTGAAACGCATTCAGGGAAGAAAAAGAATAATTAGAGGCATAGCTCTGCCTTGCTGAGTGTGCTGCTGCAGCACAGTGATGTGTGTGGCATCCCAGCGTCACGATTCCTGGCTTACAGGGGGATGAGGACACTGCATGAGAGCCAGATACACCAGGAGAAACTGAAAAGAAGATCAAATAAATTGAAGTGGATATATCAAACTACTGGCATTCAATGATGACAAGGTGTAACAGAATGAGGCAAAGTACTGTGTGACTTTCTGTGCAGTAGGGGTTTAGTTGCTTTTTTCTTTTCCCCTTAATCACGCACCAGAAGTGACGGGTTGTGCTGTGTGGCTGCAGTGCACGGGTAGCAGTCCCGCAGCACTGGTTATTCCGTGATCCCACAGCTCTGGGATTGGAAGCACAAGACACAGCTGAGCTCTGGGACCTTAAAACTTCACTTGAGCAAGTGCTCTCCTCTCTCAGAGAGCATCTCAATATCAGGGAAGGCGTAAGTTGCTACTGATCCTCTGCTGAAGGTTGTTGCTTCTACGACTGAGTTGACAGAATATGGTTAGAGATGCTGAAATGACTGAGACACAACCAGAGGTGCCCTCTGTCATTTCTGCCTTGGGGTGGCAGTTTCTGGCAAGGCAAGGAAGGGGTTCAAATGGCATGTGCAGTTTTCTTTTGTTGCAGGTTTTAGCAGCAGTGCTGCTGCTCCTCAGCAACAAAAATGTGGATGAGGAAAGTACCGAAAAGCTTGTTTTTGTGAAGCAGCTGTGTGAGGCTGGAAGCAGGAAAGAGCAGTGTTGTGACAGAAGTGACTCCGCCAGCAATGAAAACTTTCCTGTGTAGGTTCATTTCTGTACTGAAACTCCTCTGGCTAAAACAGATTGGTAAATGAGGCTTTTGGTAGCCCTGGGCAGCGTGACAAAACTGGGGTGTGGGAAAGCTGCAGGACGGGCTGGCAGAGGAGAGGTGTTGAACCAAGCAGGGTGCTGCCATGGGCTGTAGGGACAGGGCCCGTGAGCAGGCGGTGAGGGGCAGTTCAGGAGCTTGGGGCAGAGAGCAGAGCAGGCTGAACCTCAGCCTGATGTAACAGGAGGAAAAATAAATAGGAACTTGCAAGGGGAGGTAGGGAGGACCGGGAGGGTAGGAGGTGCTTTCTCTGCTCGGTCTTAGCTGGGGTTGCAACCTTCAAGGCCCCTTCCAACCCAGACCATTCTACGATGATTCCTCCTGGCCGAGCAGCGGACAGCCTTCCTGCCATCCGTGACCCCAGCATTGTCCTGGAGTGCCCAGAAACATGGAAAAGCCTGATTCAATGCACCTGTTGCTTGGGATAGCCCAGTGAGGTGGTGAGTGGGGGTGGGTGGAGCAGACACAGCCTCCTGTGCTTGTGCCATGTGGTGGGCATTCAGGAGCGGGGTTTGGACTTGCTCTGCAGATTGCTTGGGAACTTGTGGTATCCTCTCCTCAAGCTGATGTTTTGGGCAGCAACCCACCAGGCTGGGTTAGCAGCTTGACTGCCTTAAAAGGGGAAGGGTGCAACCTCTAATAAGAGAATCTAATTTTTCCAAAGTGATTGAGGCTGGTTTAAAAGAGAGAATGTGTTAAATAAAAATAGCACATGCTTTTGGTAAGGAGGGAATAGCTGCAGTTGTTTTGTGTATAACATAAGCTGTAGCATAATTAAGCTGTTTCTTTAGTGAAAATCCAGCTTTTCCTGTTGGAAAAAGTGTAAGGGGTTATGTTTAGCTTGCTCTTTACAGGAAGTATCAAGGAGGTATTGAGTGTAATTACTGGAGATCAAGATTTTGTTTTGATGTTGGTTAATGTCTTGTAAATGTTATTTGTCTGTTAGAATGAAAAAGAAGTTATCCTTTAAAAGGGCAGGATTGTTACTACTTAAATTATTGGGCACTGTTGTACCAAATTAGTCCTATTGGAAGGGAAGGTGGCACTCCTGAAGTGTCTCTGGAGCATCCTGTAAGTATTTTGAGCTGAACTAACCAACACAAAGGCATGCAAAGGCTCAGGCACAGCACTGAAGCTGCCTCCAGATCCTGCTGCATCCTTCTGGCCTGCCAAGGGTTACACCATCACTTCAGAAACCTTCTGTTCCTGCTGGGGTGCTCAGATCCTTCCCTTGCCCGACTCTGTGGGGATGGGGACCAGCAAAGATCTCTTCATTCTTCCATTTCTCTGCCTGCAGAGCTCATAAATCCATCCTCTGCCTTCACAGCCAGATCTGCTGGAGGAGACAAATGTCTGTGGCGCTGGTCAAGTTGCCAGTGGGGACATTGGCCACTGCAGTGCTGTCTGGCCCAGTGTCACTCCAGAAAGTGGAGGATGAATATGTCAACAGACAGGCTGGGAGTCCTTTATTTATCAGAAGTAGTTAGTGTTGCCTTCAGCTTTCAAGCTTCAGAGCACCTGTTTCATACCAAGCTGTGTAGTCCTTCAGTATTTCCAATTTGGCTCAGAATGTTTCTTGCTCATACAAATGTCTGTGTAAATCTGTATAAATGTCTGCATTAGATTGACAGAAAAAGCACCAATTGCAGTCCAGGCTGTGTTTGTGTCTGTAGCTTGGTCCCCTCTCCCTCTGCATTTGTGGATGTTCACGGGGGTGACGTGACAGAAACCAAAACCTGGGGGAAGCCACTGCATTGGGTTTTTTTGACTGAGCACGTTATTGCCTTCTGTGCTAAAATGTATGTAGTGAGTGATGAAATCACAGCTGCTAGCAAGCATAAAATTTGCGCAGAATTATGTTAAGCATTTTACATTTCTTTCCCTTCCCCTGACTGCCTTTACTACTAATTTCCAACTGTGATTACGGCACAGTTATTAATTAAGTCGTTATAGTTAAATGAGTAGTCTGCGAGGCTTTGCTTTAGATCACAGCTCTGTTTAACTGTGACATCAATTATAGCATGTTTGTTTTTATTTTTTTGAATGTAATCTGGAAAATATTTTCCCTGGCTGGGACTGTGTTTTTTAAGAGGAAATTCTATGATGAGACTTAGAAGAACCAGAAAACTTTCTTTTTTTTAACGTAGCCATGAATGGAATATTAACTAAACCAACCCTGCAATATTTAAAACCACAAAAATACCTCAACCCTACATTACTCTGTGGAGCATTCTGCCTTGTTTTTTTATTAAGGCAGTTTGCTCAGATGGTTCAGATCCTCAGTGGTCTCTTGAGAAGGCTCCAGGTGCTGAGTCATGTGCACGCTCCGGCCGAGCTGCTGCTGGGAGCCAAGGAGGATTGTTGAGAGAGGAATATTAAAATAGTCTGTTTATGACAGCCATTAATACGGCTGGTGGGGAGGGGACGGCAGCCGCTCCTGAAAGGTGGCTTTGCAGCAGCGCAAGAGGGAGGCTCAGCCAGGGGGGTGGATTCGTGTCTGACTTGGGTGTAACTGGCTTCCACGGAGTGGTGAGAAATGCTGAGCTCGTGTTTTAGTCAGGAAGGAAGGATTTTATGAATTTAAGTAGTGTAAAACAATGCCTAATTTTACAAATGGTTAAAAATGGTAGCGTCACCGCTGAAGGGTTAAGATTTACCTCCCCTCTCGCTGCGGGTAGTGTGAAGTTCAGCTGAGCCGCAAAGACAGGAGGATACAGGTGGAAAATACCTTTGGAAGAGAACATTGTTTGTCCTCATTTCATGCCTCATTAGCCGCGCTGCCGGAGGACCCTCCCGCATTGTTATGGGGTCAGGAGCCTCCCGCGGCGCTGGGGGAGAAGGGACATCTCCTCCCTGTCCAAGGGCTCTCATCTTCGGACCACCTGCGTTTGGGGTGGAGAGCAGCCTCCTCCCCTTGGCTCTCCTGGCACTGGCCTTAACTAGTAAAGGAAAAGACGGCAGCAATTATGGCACACACAATTAACGAGCTTCTAATCTCCAGCCTTGTGTGTAATTGCTGCTGTCAAATACAATTAGTGTCTGCCCAAGTTCCCTTCCCAGGGGGACGGGCCAGGCAGTGGCACAGAGGGAGAGGAGGGGGGCAAGTGCCTGAAACTTTAGGAGAGTTTACATTTTCTTGCTGCCTCCCTAATAATCCTCACTCCTCAAACAGAGCAATGTTAATCCAGAGCATTAAGGGGACATGGTGGCCAGCAGAGCAGGCCTTAACGTTTGCTCTTGGGTTAGCTCTGAAGTGTCTTCTCAAAAATTTCTCACCTGAGACTATACCTGCTTAATTACAATTCAGTCGGCACTCGTCAGGGATTTACTGGTGCCTTCCTGTGAGCCTGATGGGGTTCCAGGACATCGCCTGTCCTGTCCTAACAACATGCTGGAGTTGCTGCACCTCCCAGGTGTAGACTGGGGAGCTGGGACATGGGCCAGGGTTTCTCCTGCCCGTGCCAAGCAGATCCCTGTGAGCACTCGGCACTCGCAGCTCCTCCAGGCTCAGAGCCCTTTGTTGCACCCCAAAGCCCTGCAGCACCCTGTGAGGCCAAGACAGATTTTGGTGGCTTCTTTGGTGTCTGCTGAAGGCTGCCACATCCTTGTCAAGGAGGGTGTTCCACTGCTCTGCTGTGTGTGCACCTTGCTGCAGCCTGGGATGGAGTAAGGAAGTGTGTCCCTGTCCCCAGTGCTGGGTGCTGCTCTGGGCCGTGCAGGAAAGCCAGGGAACGTGCCAGGCTGGCACCTGTGCTGCAGGAACAGGTGAGCTGCAGGGAGGTGAATTATGCACAACAAATGCAGATTGGAATCTGCACTATGTATTTGCTGCTGTGGAAACGTTTGGGAAGTTTTGACTGCAGTCATTTTGCTGGGAGTATTTCTTGCCTCTATCCCGTGGAGCCCGATACAGCTGCTGCTCTGACTCAAGCTGCATCAGGCTCAGAGGAGGAGAAAAATAATACAATAAGTAGCACAAACTTCTGCTATGCAGTGTGGTGGCTCAGGTGTGAGATCCTGATGCACGGCTCTCCTTTAAGTTGTCTGGCTTTTCTGTTTCTGAGGTGCATGATGATGGAAAACCCAAGTCTTGAACCGTTTTAAGGCACTAGCCAGGGTAACTTTGAAGACAAGTAGTTGGATGAGATGAACCTTTTTTGCTGATGGCTTTCTCTTTTTTCTTAAATATATATTTATGAGAAGTTATTTAAAGGTTCTGGGTATGGAGAAAAGCCAGAGTGAGATGTGAGGGAACTGGGGGGGTGATAGATGTGCTATGCAACACAGCCACGTGCCTTGCCAAACAGTTATTGCTGTGTGTGCTGGGTGTCTAGGCATGCAAAACCAGCCAGGCAGAGTTCCCATTTTGTTCTGGATAAATTTGGGATGTATTTGACCCATAAAACAGGGTACATTTAACCCATGCCTGGGATCTTCTGTTAACTCCAAGTTGTGGTATTCTGTTGTGTTTTTTTTTTTTAAAGCCACACTGAAACCTGTGCTATTCTTGCTGTTTTGTAGTATCTCTGTAGGATTTCTCTTTGCCTTTCCTTCTATGAGATTCAGGAGCCCTACATATAAATATTTCTGTACCATTTGGCCCCAGCTGATGGTAACTTTATTTGCATCTCTATGGCAAGTTTAGCTCTTGAGTTTGAAGTGGGTCACTGGAAGGGCCCGTGAATGTGCCATCTTGTTAGATCTGTTGTCTAAGCTTGGGCTTAGAGATGAAAAATAAAACAACCCTGTCCTGTCTTCAGGGATGTAGAAAAAGATTGACCCACTAAGCCAACCCCCATCAGGAAACTATTGCTCTTTCTGTTAGATGATAATTTTCATCCCACTCCCCAAAAATGCAGGAGGAGAAATGGGTCATGTTGTGATCGTGGGAGAGTTTTAAGACCAAAATCAAAGGTGAATTCAAAACCCTACAAAGAAAATGTTTTTGTCTAATTGTTTTGCATTTCCATAATGCTTAGTAGGATAAAACAGCCTTCTCTCTCTTCTTTATTTTTCGATCATGATTAGACTTTAATGTTGTTAAAGCTTATAAGTGAGTTTGAGGCACTGTCTTGTTGAAGAGAAGATGGAGCTGAAATTTTCAGTGAGGCATTGGACAGGGTTTTTAATGTGTCTGTCATTATATGTTAACCTCTGAACTGGGACACGACGTCTGTTTTATGGCTGACAACAATTTAAAAGTATACATCTTGACATGGTGGATAAAGGAAGAAGGGGGAGTGGAGAAGAAAGAAAGAATTAATGATGTTAGCAAATATTAGTCCCTGTATTTCCATTTTGCTCCGAAAGTGGTTGTCAGGCTTTGAGGCCGCCTGGAGCAGCATTGCCAGTGACAGGCAGCCGGGATGCGATTGTCCCTTGAATCGAGCCGGGCTTTTATTGACACACGCGGTGCTCCGAGGCAGGGGCGGCGACGCTCTGCTGTCTGTTCCGGGACGAGTGTGGCTTTTCTCCTGGCATTCCCGGTGACATCTGAGAAGGATAGTTCTGGGCTCAGCGGAGCTCCCTGTGCAGGTCCGTGGGCACATCAGGGGAGCTGAAAGTGTCTCTGAAGGAGTACGGGTGCTGCATGCAGAGACACGGATCTGTCCATGATTTATGCTGGCTCTGCTCAGCCAGACCCGCCCACCAAAGTTAACTGTCGGGAGTAACAGTGGCTTGGACATCAAAGAGCCACAAAGAATCAGCGGGCAGGAATTAGCGGAAAGCATGAGAAATTCCATGTACCATTCCACATATCTGTTTAAAGCATCTCTTGCACTTCTTTATCATCTCTTCCTGAATCTTCTGTGTGCCCCTGCCTGTGCTCTGCCACACAAGTGCAATTTTCTAAGGTTCCTTCGTGTGCTGTCACAAATTCCTCCTTATTCCCCCAGTTTTTAACTGGCAGTTTGAGAGCAACCCCCTCACACCCATGGAGCCCACAGCAATTTTACCTTTCCTACAGCATCTCTCTCGCACGGCCTAACCATGGATAATACTGCTGTCACCTCTGTCGGCTTGTGCTTGGAAATTATGGGAGCCTGGGAGCGTGTTATTCCTTAACTGTCATTAGTTACATGTGTATCTGCAGTGCTTCTGCACAGCACTGCCAGCAGTGAAAGAAATGGAGCTGGCTTAATTGAGAGCCACATAGTTAATTATTAGTGCCTTTTTAACGGAGGAGAGAGGAAATTTGCAGTGTCAGTTTTTAATTTCATTGTGGTGTGCAGGGTAATGTGACTTTAAAGTCACCAGTCATTGTCTGTGTATAGGTAGCACTGGGCTTATCTTCCCAGCCCTAAAAACCCTTTTTTTGCTGTACAAATATCAAAAGATTTAAGAAGGAAAAAGGGCATCTCTGCGATTAAAAACGCGGGTTGCTGTCAGCACAGCGGCTGTGACGTGGTTTGGAAGGAGCAGCTGCTGCTGTCCCACCTTTTGTGTCACTGAGTTTGTTTCGTCGTGCTTGGGTGTTGCTGGGTGGCACAGATTTTGGAATGAGCTCATGGATAGCCAGGTTGTCAGGGGCAGCTGGAAAGAAACAAGTTTGTATCCTCATGGCAGCAGAATTAACGTTTTTGGGAAGAAGCCTTCCTTGTAGCCTGGGCAGATTCCCCTTGGGAAAGTGCGATGGGGATGAGTGGTGGAGCCATGATGCTTCATTCATGGCTTTGCAGACATCAAATCCTGGGAGAACAGCTGAATCTGTTCCTGGACTTCCTTCATGAGCTTGTTCTCTCCATGTCAGGGACCCTGATGGAGAAAGCTCGGTTCAACATTCATAAATTGAATATTGAGTTACCTATTTCTGTGTGAAAGAGATGAGATAAAAGCTACTTGGACAAAGTAACTTGCACATGGATTAAAAGCCGGAGAAGTTTTTCCCTGAGCGTTTTTGGGAAAGTCTTTATCGCTAAGTTTCCCGATGACCTTATGTGTACTCAATCAGCGTGATTAATCTTTGGTAGAAATGCATTCGTTGTGCAAAAAAGGTGAACTTAATCCCAGAAACCTTTTTTTTTTGCCCCCTAACAATTTCTCTAGAAAGATGAAATGTATTTTTTCAAATTTTTTTTTTTTTTTCTGACTTGGGGAAAAAAAACAACCACCAAAAACTGGAGTAGGAAGAGGTAAAAGAATACAGATTAAAAATTTTTTTGCAGTTTCTGATGCAGGTTGAATACCCACCATCCCTCACAATCAAATAGGATAGTTGTGATCATAGCATTACTGTATAGGTATAAGTCTTGCATGCACTTGCAGATGATCTGAAATGAATTTTCTTTATAAGTGGTGTGGAAATAATTGATGGACAGTAAGGTTCTCTGCTAAATAATTTTTTAAGAGGGACACTGCACTGTAAGGACTCTGAAGCCCTTTCTCTTCAGGAACTTCGTGTCACCTTCCACTCTAGATTAGAAAAAGCCTAAATGCAGTAGAATAGTTTTCAAAGCCAATTTCCTTTCCATTTTTTCTTTTAAACAAGTATGTCTGTGATATCTGCAAACCCAAAGCAGTAAATAGATTTAAAACAAAAGCAACCTAGGAAGCAGGAAGAAAGATATATAAGCGTGAGTTTTTTTTAAAAAAAAAAAAAACCAAACATATTTCTAGGTAGAATTCTGATAAGGCAATAACATTTTTTGGTGTAATCAAGTTGATTAGAGGGATGGGGCACCTCTCCTGTAAAGGAGAGAATTGGGATTGTTCAGTCTGGACAAGAGAAGGCTTTGGGGTGACCTTATTGCAGCTTTCCAATACCTGAAGGGAGCCTACAAGAGACATGGAGAGAGACTATTTACGAGAGCATGGAGCGACAGGATGAGGAGGAATGGCTTAAACTGACATGTTTAGATTAGATATTAGATATCAGGAAGAAATTCTTTACTGTGAGGGTGGGGAGGCCCTGGCACAGGTTCCCCAGAGAAGCAGCTGCCCCATCCCTCGAAGTGCCAGGTTGGATGAGGCTTGGAGCAACCTGGGATAGTGGAAGGTGTTCCTGCCCATGTCAGGGGGTTGAAACGTGATCAGCTTTAATGGCCCTTGCAACCCAAACCATTCCAGGATTCTGTGATTCTCTGATTTGATGTATTGCAGCTACAGAGAGGCTGCAGCTTTGCTCCTGATTTTACTCACCATGGCTGTGACAGTCTCTCGTCACAGAATGCCACAGAACTGTCAACACTGACAACAACAAGTTGCAATTAATGGGCTGGTTTTAGAAGGAATTACTGCTGCAAATTGCAAACCAATTTGGACTGCTTACCTGAAAACCAAAATACTAAATATTGTACAAGAGTTGGGGTTTCTGGTGCTCTGCAACCCCTAATTGGGTCAGGCTTTCAGACAGCAGGCACTGAGAGTCTGGCATCAGTGTAAAACCAGGCAGTTGAAGATCCCAAGCTGCAGGATGGTTTTTTTGAAAAGGTGGGCCTGGGGCTCCATATCGATCAATCATTATTCTAATTGTTCATTTCTATTATGGTGGGAATCATTCAGAATCCTAGAGTTCCTGGGAGTAAATCATTTGGAAATGCTGCCCATTATAAAATTTAATTTTGAATCTATATTAAATAGATTTATAAAGGCAAGCTTTGCAATCTAGTAACAGAACATTATGCTGCCTCACAGAGGCTCGGCTTTGGGGTCCTAAGGGGCCGGGAATGCTGTGGAGGAAATGCTGTGGCTTGTGGTGGAGTGGGATGGTGATGCTGCCAAGCCTCTGGGCCACCTTCACAGCAGCATTGATCCCGTTTGCTGCGAGATCCATCCAGCTGTTCCAGAGGGAGTGGAATCACCGGGTACCATCTGCTGTGAAATGAGGCTTCCAGAGGGCTGATCCCGTCTCTGGGGCAGGGAAAAGGGTGGGAAATCGCAGAAAGTTGGGAATGGGGTGGGAGCCAGGATGCTGGACCAATCTTTCCTTTTCTTTCAGATAACAGAGAAGAGGGCAAAGGAAAGCAAAACTGTGTTTGGAGGCCCCGTTGTCAGCTCATTGTATCAAGAAGAAACAATCAGGTGATTATTTGTGCTGGAATTTGGTTAAAAAGTGTTTTTCTAATACCATTTTGCTAAGCTTCTTTTTTTAATATTGCACAAGTGTGGTGGCAACTACAACAGGATAATAAATGACAGGAAAGAACTTTTCAGGTCCATAATCATTTAAATCAATATCTGCCTGTATCATTGCCAGGTAGTAACCTTTCCCTAGCACAAGATGTGGGGGAAGGGCAAGGCTTCCCATTTTTCAGTTATATGGCTAAAAAAAAAAAGGTAATATTGGATATTTTCAATAGAAGGCTATTCAGGCACTACCTTTTTCAAATAGTTATTTCTTTACCAATACACTCATTAGAGATTGTTCAGTGAAGGTTTTAGTGTTGGACAATGTTTGCCTTCAGGGAGAGTTTGTACCTTATATCAAATTTTTTTTTTTCCTGGCCTCTGCAGCTAACAAAGCAGAAATGCATTTACTGAACTAGAGTGGCTGCTATTTAAAACTGTCAAGGTGCAAGTAGTAAGTGACATAAGCTGCTGAATAAGGACAGCTGGATGTTTTTGGTTTGGTTTGGGTTTTTACTGTTCCAGTCAGAGAAAAATGAATTTTTGAGCAGTGTTTGCTGTCATGTTGCAGTCACCCATTTACGTGTATGTGACCCCATTTTTTACTGAATGCCTTGCATCATTTCAGTCCCAGGAAATTAAAAGTTAAACACTGATTTCTCCATACACAGCCTCCCAGGCTTGATGAGAACTTTCCCAAAGGGCTAAAACTCAACACGGCATTTCTTTGACTTGTTGTCACAAACTAGTCGTGAGCAGGTAGTTCCGAACCCTTTGCAGGGAGCTCAGCTAGGAATTGATACAGCTGTTGCAAGCAAATAGGGTGGCAAGTTCTATGCTTGGCAGTAACACAGGCATTTCCCACGGGATTGCAATCCACTTTGTAGAGAAGTGGAGCAGTTGGCCAGGAATAGCCTTCTTCCCTCGTGTGGGGAGCCAATACATCTTTAACTTGCCCCTGGACCTTGACCAGAGGTGGTCAGATGTGACCTTGGTTTAACACAGTGTTTGAGGAATGGCACTTCTGGCAGCCACAAGCTCCTTTTTTCTTCCCTGATCTGTCAGTGCAGGTCTCAGCCACCTCCTTGGTCTCATAGTTTGACCTTGTAGTTTAAATCCTGTTCAAGGTCTCCTTTGAGCTGTGGAACATATCCCTACAGTGCTGTCAGTCTTGGCTATCCCAAGTGCTACCTGTGTCCTTTCTTGGGTACGAAATACAGCACTCTAGTTGGCTTGACCAGCCTAAATCTTGCCAAATCTTTAATTTCCATCAGAAGATGACTTGTGCAGGACTTGAAGGTAAGTACAGTTCCAAATAACTCTTCTTTTTCCAAACATGCCATGGGGAATGTATGTGCTGTGTGTTTAGCATAGCACAGCTGTGGTCCACAGAAATGAGACTGGAGGCAGATGTTGTCTCTGACACAGTGAACTGTTGTCCTGAATGGAAACTCATGTGGTCCACGAGCACAGCTTGGCTTGCAGGCATCCGTGTCTTCCTTGCAAGATAGGAACAAGCAAGTGCCACCACCATCTCACCCACACAGAGTTGCACAGCTTCAGTTTTCTCAGTACTTCTGTCTACAGTTCATTCTCTTGCTGGAACAGGAGGTAAACATGTGTAAGTATAGGCACATCTCTGATGTAATAATAAAAGCATAGCCCTGCACAAAACTGCCCTGATACCAAACCTGCAAGCAGATGAACCAAAGAAGAGTGGCTCTAGACATTCAGCTTGGTGTCAGAATTTGTCTGGAGCGTGAGTTGGTTTGATAGTTGTAGCACTCACCTGAGAAGGGTGACTTTTGTGAGGCTGTGAGCGGTTACTTACAAGAGCATAAGGTTAGCATTCAGTAATGCTTCATAAAATAGAGTGTAGTTTTAAAAATAAGGCGTTTTCTGTAGAGGAAAAACATGCAAATGTTTAGAGAGAAATAAAACTGAATAGCTGGAGCCAGCATAAACTTTAACACTTTGATTATTACAGGTAAGTCCCGTGCTGTAAGTTCAGTGTGTGCATTTGTGCTGCCTCAAAACCAGCTACCTGAGAAAAAAGACTTTGATGCAGGTTGTTTATTGACTCGGGTTTCTATGGTGGGTTGAGTGAAGCTTTACAACAAGCTTGCAAAAACTGGGATATAAATCAAACCACTTTAGTCTCTGTTTCCCAGGGCTGTTGATAGGATAAATATGATCCTGTAACAAGAAAATATTAAGGAAGCCCAGAATAAGCGAAAAGAAAGCCCCTTTTTTGTGTACTAAAAAGTAAAACTTGAGTCCTCATCAGCCCTGGGCTCTGACAGACTGCTGAAAGCAATTTCTCAGCAGGCATTCCTCTGCCAAACACAGCCTACCATATGCCCTTTAGGATTGTGCTGATGCAAAGGCAGGAGAAGGCTGCTAATTTATCTGGAACATCGTCACAACCTCACCTTGTACCAGGAGATAGACAAGGATGCAAGTGCAGAGTTTTGCCAGTTCACCTAAGCAGGATCACTTGTTTTATTCTTGCCAGGAGCTTTTGAACAGTTCCTCAGAAAGTTAACCTCCTCCAAGCTGCTGCTGCGTAATAAATAGGAAGAGGATTTTGTTTAAATAGAATAAACCACCAGTTTGCCATCAGCAGTAGTTAACAACAAAGCAGCAGTGCCCTTGCTTTCAAACTGTGTGTCTAAAATTATGCATAAATAATGCTTACCTAACTCCTGTGGAATGAAATGCTTGGGTTTTAGGATGCAGAGCTATAAATGCTGGACCAAGTGGAGTTACCGTACCCTGCCCTAAAGTGGATCAGCCGTAGGAGGAACTCAGTGCCAGGGCTGATTTTTGCCTTATCACTAATTATCTCAAATGTTTCTAATTGAGAACAAGATAGAAAAATGGTCAGTCTGGCTCACAGAAGTACATTGCACCGATTCCAAATAAATTCAAGAGCATCCATAGAAACAGGTTACACCGATCTAATTAAATCAATTTAGAAAGAGATTCAGTTAAATCAGTGCAATTTGTGTGTTCATAGATCAATCCTGAAATCAGGAGAAGGTCTCTTGAGCTAATGAGGCGTAGCAGTTATTTACTTTGGGGTGCTGGGCACTGGTCATCAATTAGGAGTCATTAATAAACGCTGGCAATAAAGAGCTCGAGTACCCCCTGTGAGTAATGGGGAGCAGTTGCAGGATGTATTAGCATAGTGCTCTGCCTCTGGACTTCTCTGCAAATCACTTATCTCCTCTCGGGCATTACATAAAAACCCTGTGTGCTGGTGACTGATGATGGGACTTGGAGGTTCCCCCTGGAAGGAAAGATTTAGAAATTATCTGTGAATTCCGGCTGAGTATAGTGGTGGTTTGTTTCTTTTTTTTTTTTTTCTGTTTTACTGCTACATAAAGCTTTATGTCTCTTTTCTGGTGCTATATTACCAGAACAAAGCCATAGTAGTGGAGCTCTTTCATGATCAAATGGCAATAATTAGAATTTCACAAACCTGGGAAATGAGCAGTGAGCTGAGGTTGACTGATGTGTTACCAGTATAAATCTCCTCCAAGACACAAAGTGAGAGAGATGCCAAAAATACCGTAGCCTTGGAAATTCAGCTTTAAAGTTATTTTTCACTACTTTTTTTTAAAGCCAGGGGAAGGAGGAAGCAGTTTCTAAGTGTTTTCAGCAAACGAAAGCATTGACTTGGCAGGTGAAAACTGAGAAATAATTTTGCCAATGTCCATTGTCCCTTTGCACTGCCACTGGAGGAGCCCTCCTGCACTCTGCCGTGAGCTGCTTCCATGCAGCCTTGGACTGTTGGCATGGGAATGACATCTACCAGTCGGCAGAGAGGCCTTCCTGAGCTATGCTTTGCTCTTCTGCCATCCAGAGGGATGCTGAAGAAGCCCTTTTCTGGTAGAAACTTCCACCCTTCCCCCTAACGCCTGGGAGCAACCCCAGTCACGAGTGGGGCTCCGTTTAGGATGAGGACGTGGGGCGGGCACCCCTCGGGTTTGGGACCTGCCTGATGCCGTGTAATCTATCAGAACTGTATTAATCCCACTAACGCAGCCGCCATCTGGCCCCGCTGCCGGGCCGGCTCGCGCGAGCCCCGGTGATGGATGGCCCTGGGAATTGATTAGTTGTTGTGCGAGACAAATGAACTGTTTTGGCAGAAAATACCAGAGGTCGCTGCATGTGGTCAGGCACAAAAGCTGCTGAATTTTAAAGAGCTGCTTCCAGCATCCACTGCAAGGATGGTGCTTCGGAGCAGTGAGGGGTTTTGAGACGAGCCCAGCGCTCCGGAGCACGGCTGGGGTTTTGTTGTCTGCCTGCAGGCCTGCTTTCGGGAATGCCAGCACTGGAAATAAGCACCAGGCTGCAGGGATGTGGGAGCCGGCATCCTTGCCATGTTGGGAATTACAGGCTCGTGGTGGTATCGTGCATGTGGGTGGCTGTGCCACAGATGTCTGTCGCTTGTGTAATTGCCAGGCTGTGCAATCCCTGTGGAAGAGCTTTCCCGGTTGTGCGGAGCCCAGGCAGCCTGGCGTGCTCAGCCTCACACAAAACACCTGCGGGTACAGGCAGCTGGGGGTTGGGTTTTTTTCAGGTCAGTGTTATGTAGAAATGGATGCTCTCCCGGTGATGTTCGGCGGGCAGATCTCTTGGCTTCAAGATGATTGCCAAGTTTATTGCTTCACCCCTTTTTGTTGTCCCCGGAGCGGTGACCCTTGGGGCTTTTGCTTTGTTGTGCAAAGGGGGCCTGGGCTGAGGCCTGCCTCCTCTTTGGGAGAGCTCATCCTTCATTGGAGGCTCCTATTTGGGGTTTTCACAGCCACCTCCTCTCGCCGATGTGCCAAAGTGCGTGTGGCGGGTGGGGAATTGGATGACACATGTCTCGCTATGTCCCGGCGGCTCTCGGAGGACGGCACACGAGTGTGCGGGCAAGTGGGCAACCCTTCCCTCGGGACGGCCTGCCGGCTCAAAATAAACTTGAGTTATGGATTTATTCAGCTTGTAAAACCTCAGCTGGCATAAATAATTGAGAAAGCAAAGGTTTGTCTGTGGTGCGTACCTCGGGGACCCGCTCCTGCCTCCCTCCCTCCCACCACCCTTTCTTATGAAAATGATCCCAGTTGCACTGATAGATAATAACAACACCAAGCAATTAAAAGCTATGGGTGGCTGGAGAGAGGAGAAAAGGTTCAGTTAATGAGCTTTTCCTCTTCCTGTGCCCAGGAGAGCCTCAGAAGTGACGAGGCGATTAAAGCGAAGAGATAATTATAGATTATGTGAAAATGGGTCCCTTGGGGGCCGAGGGCCTTGACATAAACAGTGAGTGCTGCGAGTGTCTCTGGGCTCCCCGCGCGCGTCCTGCCCCGCTCCGCCGCTCGCTCGGCAGCGCCGTGCCAGCCAGACGGGCAAAGCCACCTGTTAGTGGTGAATCCACTGGGACATGGCTTGGACCAGCCCCGGGATGCCCCAAGTAGAACCTGATCTCAGCCCTCTGCCCTGAGCTCTGCGCTGGAGGTAACCTGCGAGGGGGGAGGAAGGGCACGGGGCAAACCTGGAGGATGTTCTCTGTGCGAGGGTATAATGTCTGAAATTCAAGTCTCTTCTGTGCCCTTTTCAGTGGCAGCCTTGGTGGCAAGGAGGTTTACAACACTCCAGGTAAGAAGGAAGTGAAGCCTGATCAACCAGCACCAGATCTTTTCCATGAGCTGTTTAAAAAATGTTGGCTCAATACGCGTGTTTTGGACGGCTTGTGGAGAAGGCTTGCGAAGCCTTCCAAGCTTGGAGAAAGATGGGCTTGGTGTAAGCCCTTCCACATCCTTTTATTCAAGGATGGAAAAAGCTGCCCGTGTGTTACTTGCAGGCAACAGGTACACCTCAACTCATCGTTAAATCAGAATTAGCATCTCCTACTGGGGATGGGGGAGAGCAGGAGAAAACAGCTTTGGGCACTGAACATGTGTCGGCAAGGGAGAAGAGAAACCCTCTGGCCATCCTCAGGAAACATATGTAAACACTCTCACTGCCTTTACTGACAGTCAAGTGGTCACTGACTTCAAGGCTCCTCTCTGGCTCAACAGCCCGACACGGAAAGAAAATTGCATCCAAGCCTTCCTTTTGGCTACAGGTTTTAAATCATGGTGCACAGCTCCGTGACGTTGAGTTTCATGGTCCTTCCCATCCATTCAGATATGCTGAATGCTCTGTTTTTCACATGAATTGAGATTTTTTCTGAAAATCCTGATGGAAATGCTATGGGTTTTAACTCCTCTGAGCCCTTTTCTCAGTGTCCCCTCCTGGGTTTGGCATGTGTCTAGATCAGATAGTTTTAAATCTGGAGTGTAGCTTCACGTGACTGTTTTATTTGTAGGTAAAATATTTTCCTTGTGAGTCTGTGGACTTCCCTCAAATGTGTTCTCTTTGTTAATATTTATAGAAAAGTTGGATATGATATATGCCTAATTTTTTGAAAGAGGACATCAGGAGCAGGGGAGTGGTTTAAAGCTTGAGAAATAAATGCGGAGTAGAAGGACGAAATTTCCCGAAACCTTATCTTCAGGTGGGGAAATTGGTATTCTGGATTAATTCCATTGTGGAGACTTCTGAAAGAAAAGTGGTTTTTTGGAAGGGGGATATATAGAGCATTTGCAGAGTTGGTTATTCCAGAAAGCTAAATCACATCCAAATAGCTGTGTCAGGCCATTTTCCCCTTGCAGACAATAATATCCTTGGGAAAAGGCTGTAAAAGTCCTGTCTGGAGGCTGTGGTGGGAAGATGGGCTGGGTTTGGTACATCAGGGTTGCAGTGCCCTCTCTGCTGGCAACAGACCCTGCACACACTCCCCCTGGAGCACAGTCAGGTGCTTTATTGCTGCCAGGTACTTGCTGGTACCTCTGGTGCTGCCGCGTGAGGTCTGTCAGGGCTCTGCAGCTTGTGGGATGACCAGGTGGCATCCCTGCCAGGGATGGAGGATATAGCCTAAGCTCATGGTTGTGACATGGAAAATCAGCCAGGAATAACTGAGGACAGTTGTGGACTTCCCTAGCAAGGAGACACTGGGGTTTGCTTTGGTGTTATGGAAGAAAGAGTGACCCGTAACAAACGAGGGGGGGTGTGGCTGTGCAGAGGGGAGCCAAGTTACTGTACAGCGTTGTCTGAAAAGCAGCTTTTCCCAAAAGGCTGCTGTCAGCAGCCAAAGGTGTGTTGGAGAGGTTGGACTAACAAAGTAGGACTGGAGGGACTTCCCAGCATATCAAATCAGCCCTTGTTAGTAGGGGCAGGCATGTCTCGTGACCTCCATCATGAGTCTGTCAAGCTCCATCTCCAGCAATACAAGCTTTTGCCTTTTCTAATCCCACCATGAGGTTCTTTTTAACTTGGAATTCAAGGTAATTGCATCTAAAGCATGCAGTGATCTGCTTCCCAGGAGCCTGTGTGTAGTGAGCAGCCAAGACCTCAAACAAATGAGTTCATGACAGGCTGGTTAAGAAACTTGGGAGACTTCTGTAGTGTCCCCAGGCCTGAACACGGAGTGTGAAATCTTGTGTGGCTCACAGCTCTTCACTGGAGAG
>JAWWES010000006.1:29139756-29195365 GCA_035583135.1 Lophotriccus pileatus
GGGAGACTTCTGTAGTGTCCCCAGGCCTGAACACGGAGTGTGAAATCTTGTGTGGCTCACAGCTCTTCACTGGAGAGGTGCAGCTCAGTTGTCTGCAAGGAAAAACAGGGGTGATGTGCTGGAGAACAGTGCTGCTAAGAGAGCAAGGTGAGAGGGAGGTCAGAGGAAGTGACTTCGTTGGAGAAAGCAGTGATCTGCTGTTGTAGATGAGTGTCAGCACTTTCTCCCACCTTTTTCTGGCACTGAGGAAGGAAGGTCTGAGGAATTAGAGTGTAACTCAGTAGCCTAGATGCATAACAATCAAAGACAAAGTCAAAGCCACGTCGTGAAGCTCTGCCTGCCCTGATTGGAGCAGGGGACATGGTCTTGGTGGCATTGGTATTTTCTTTTTTGGGGGGATTACAGGTGAAAGAGCAACCCTCTTGTTTGTAATCCATTGCTCATGCAATGTTATTTAGATTTTACTTTCCCTTCCCCTGACGTTATTCAGCCTGTGGGGTTCAAGAGCTGTGCAGATGAATAGGAGTGTTGCCTTTTAGCACCGGTGCATCAGTCCTAAAACTGCATTGTTGGATTTCTCCTGACCAAAAGGCCCACAGCAGAATGACCTCCTTACTGGGTCTGACCAACTCCAGCAGCCTCCCATTTTTACAACTAACTGAGGCTGTCAGTCTGAGTTCTGCTGAACATCCAGATGATCTTAAGTTAAGGTGCTTGAAAACTAGGGATGTTTAACACACTGACTTTGTGTTTAACTCTCGTGAAGCTGCCAAGTCCCTTAGCAACACTGATGGGTTCATTTGAACCACAGTTTTCATCTGGAAACTTGAAAGAGAGGGGAGTATGTGGGCTTTTGGCTTATTTTTATAAAACCAACGACATCTTTTCTTTATTCCCTGTTAGCCACACAGTGGGATCAGTGTGTTTAACCTAAAGGTATCATTCTTTTAAGAATCTGGGAAAGGTCTTAACTTCATAGGAGGTTCTGTTTGTTTGGCTGGTAAGGAGGGAAGCTTTAGTGTGTCTGAAGCCAGGGTGTTGCTTTTATCTGTAGAAGAAACTGTAGGTGTGACTCAAGCACTCGTGACACCACAATTGGATCTTCCTGCCTGCAAGTGGTCCTAAGTGTGCACCTGCTGGTGTTATATCCAGGTTCTACTGTGTAATCAGCCAGGGACAGATTGCTTTGCATGTGTCCTGCTTCTTCTGCTGCTTTGTCCAAGCTACCTTAGTGGCCACTGTCTGAGATGGGTGGCATCAGATGGGGCTTTTGTGGGACCCAGAGTGGCTCTTACAGCAAGAGCAGCTTTAGCCCTTTCTCTTCTGTGGGATTGCAGTGATTTATACCAAAACTCAAGCATGGATTTTTCTGGCTAACCCCATACATTTCTTGTGCCATTTCACGGGAGTAAGCTGACTTTTGTCAGGACATAAAACTGCTAAAAACCTTTGTTTTTCCAGGAAGCAGGATCTTCTGTCTCTTAACTTGGGAGGAAAAAAGAAAACCACATTATTCTGCGTGTGCAATACTATAGGTGCCTGTTTCAGTCCAGTGACAGCACTGAAATGTCATTGAAATGAGCATATGATGTGTATGTGGCCTTTGTGTTGTGCAGTAACACGGTGCTTCTTTTGCTTTTGTTTCCTGAATAGGGAAGAGGACAAGAACATTTTTGATTACTGCAGAGAAAACAACATTGACTATGTAACCAAAGCCATTCAATCAAAAAAAGTGGATGTGAACGTCACAGATGAGGAGGTATGGAGAAAAAGGAACCATCAATCTTTGAACTGTGTTGTGTATTAATTCAGTGCTACTTCTTTTTAAAATTCCCTAGTTGGGTTTGTTATAACAAGGTACTGTAACAGTTGGGCAAACACTTGGTCACTGAGATAGGGATAATCTATTGGAAAACAGCTTTCCACTGGATTTCTGGTAGTGTGTGGATGTAGTAACTGTGATGCTTTAGCATATCAGAAGCTTAGTTTCTATGTTATTATCAGCAGCCACTTGCAGAATAAGGTCTTCTGAATGCCTCCCTGTCCCCACTTTATATACAAAATATGGTCAAACAGAGTTAGGAAGTGAGGGAAGTGGGTTTTTTGGCTGATGACCTCTGCTCAGGCTTGAAGTAGGATTTCTGTCTTGCCACCAGCTTTCCGTCATTCCCAGGTGGAGGGTAAATGAGTGACTCTGGCTTTCCAGCTTCACAGAGGTAGTGACATCATCAAATCTTTCTCTCCTCACCAAACTCAAAACACCATTCCCCCACAGGGAGGTAATACAGGTGTTGCCAGAAATTGCAAGAAAAAGCTGTGTCTAAAACTGTGGATTGGCTTGCTCGTTTCTTGGTAAGAGCGACTGTCCTGGTGCGGACAGTTTCGTGTTAGTCCTTCAGGAACTGTGGCTGTACCAGGTTTGTCACCTTGGTTTCTGTGCTTGCACTCTGCCACCTATCCCTGCTCCTGGTCCAGCCTGTGCACAGCTCCTTTTGCCCACTGCCTTCCAGCACACAGTGTTGTGGTGAACAGATGAAGTGCTTAGACATTCATAGACTGAGACGCCACAAATTCAGTTGGGTTCTCCTGCAGCTCTAAGCAGATTTCTGCCCTCTGAGCCATGACAGCCCCGGCTGGGGCTCTGAATGCTGATGGCAGGGCCTTTTATTATTAATCAGGAATTCATGTGAATTAATTTTCAGAGGAGAGGAGGGAGGGTGTTCACAATCAGGGTTGGAATTTCACATCATAAATTCAATGAACTGAAACTGTCGCGTGCCACACAAGTCGCTGCTACAGCGCCGGTCCTGAGCTCCATCCCTCCTCCTGCTGAGCACAGGAATCATAAGGGAATGTCCAGGGCAGTCCCACAGACTACAGCTGCAGTCCTTTCATTTAAAACAAAGCTCATTTTTGGGATCGTACACTTGCAATAAGTGTATAATAATGTCATGTTAACATTGCTTTGTTCCCACTGGCAGGGTGCTCTTCTGTAGTGAGCAACATTCTGGTACCTTCCTTGCTGCTCAAGCAACAAATGGGCTTGTTTTCAGCCACAGAAAGTTTGATTTATTTTTTTTTTAATATTTTGTCAAAAATAGCTGAAATATATCTAAACTACGTAAATGTTTTAAGTCAGGTCTGAAAACTGCCAGGTGACACATCCTTCTTGGGAATTATCCATGAGTTCCTGATGTAAGAGTAAGTCCTATTTCTAATGGATAATCCTATTGCTAATGGATATTAGCACATGACTGTTGCAGAGTAGGGAATTGCTTCAGCAAAGGCAGGAGCCAAAAGCACCTGCCTGCTGGTGAAGGGCTCGTGGGAGGTGACACTGGCGCAGAATTCCCCCATAGGTAAAATTCTCACAGCTGCAGCAATTTTGGCTTACCCCAGCAAATGTGCAAATAGAGAAGTGAAAACCTTTTTTTTTTTTTTGGCAAGTGCTGACTTCCTTAGGCTGACTCTAACTGGTCCAAAAAACAGCATACCAACAAAAATCTGATATAAATGCTTATTTCCTTATATGTTAAGGAGCTGAAACCGTTGCCAGTGTTGTTTGGTATCCAAACCTGTTCTTCCCAATCTGGAGGGTGGCTTGTTTTCCAATATCATGCAGGCTGATTGAAGTTTTAGAACCCCTTTTAGACTAGAGATATCCCAGACCGAGCCTTTCATAGAGTGAAGTGTGTGCAAGCATAATCTTGTCATTTTTATTAACTATTTTAGTGTAACTGTGTAAATACATCCTGCTGTATCCAAAAGCTGCCTCACCTGGCCTCTGAACATAACTCACGCTGTCAATCCTTTGATGTAGATGCCTATAAATTTAAAATGGCACAGGGATATGTACAAAGAGTTAAATTGTAATGAAACAAAATCTACTGAAGCACCAAATAGGCTCATGTTAAGCTGCAAAGACGCTCGGCTCAGCCTTGCCTTGAACAATAAAGACCTGGCTGAGGTTGTAGGGTGTTCAGATTTTATTTTCGTGTGATATGTTAGTGCTGCATCTCCCATTTTGTGCAAACCCGAAATAGGGTCAGCCGAGGGAGAAAAGAAATCAAGAATGAAAATGTAAAGTGGGGATGAGCCAGCTTACTCGAAGCAAAAGGATTCCAGAAAGGGGTTTAGAGAGATGCACTTGGAAACTTCCAAAGCATCACTGGTCTTTTCCCCACGAGACATAAAGCTCTTCACGTGCAGTGTTCAGGCCAGCACACCTGCTAACAGTTTGGACATAATAAACTTCAATTTGGAATTAAACAAAGAATCTAATGACAGTAATCATGTGCGAGCTTCCATTTACTGTATCTAAATTGCCCAGAGTTCAACAGAATAGCTTGCATTCACTTATAAGAAGTAGCACAGACTGAAGCAACCTATTTCCCTTGCATATGTCAGCAGGACTAATGGCATAAGAAATGTCCTGTGGCTGTGAAGTCGCCCCAGGCACATCCTGGGAGTGTGGCTGACTTGCTGCCTTTCTGAGAACAGTATTTCTTCAACTTCTAACAAACCAGGAGCTGCTCAAAGGCAGAGATGAGTTGCTCTTGTCATTTGTGCCAAGGGCTGTGGAGGTTGTGGCTAGATAATTTTTTTTTAATTGTTGGATAAATCCCAGTAAACAAACATGCTACCTGTGTGCAGTGTTTTTAAGTCCTTGCCAAAACTTTAATGAGAGGCATCTGACAAGTTGCTCGCTTAGTCCCCAGTCCCCGCGCTTTTGAGACAGCAAGTGCCAAATTGGTGCCAGCTTGCCAAGGAAAGGACAGGGGAAAAAATGAATTTGAAGAAGGATCACATACTTCTGGATTTACAGGCTTGCTTCCATTAGAAAAACTTCACCAAACGTTTCAGAGCTCTGAAAGGGATTCACTTCCGAACCGAGTTTGCCTGTACAATTGCAACAACAGCCCTTCCATTCACTGTTCCTGCTGTCACAGGGGGATGCAGTCATTCTATCCAGATAGGTATCTATCTCTTCTTAATTACTGCTAATAAAACACTTGCCACAAGTTAGAGTGGCTCACTGCTATACAGCCATTACTGCTGCAAACACCGTGCCTGGAAGTATGGCTTAATACTGTAGCACATCCATTCGGTTTGGCTTTGTTCTCCCCTTTCTGTGCTCCGGCTAATTGATGTGAAAATCATTCCCATCCATTTGTCTGCCGAGACTCGGTATATCGGAGACAAATCCCTGTCCTGTGCTTTGTTTGTGAACACCCTGTGACTTGGAGCTGAGCAAAATTGATGTGCTGTTGGCCTGAGAAGCTGCTGCAGAAGCTGGCCAAGCTGGCAGCGGTTAGCCAGGCAAAGCACAGAAGATTTAAGAGGCAGGGTTAGTGCAGTGGGGCTATTTTTATGCTTTTTTTTATTAAATACTTCAAAGATGCATCCTCTCAAGTAACTTCTGCAACAACTGTCGTGTTTGAATTGCAGGGAGGGAGTAGTACCTTCGTATTTGATGGCTTCTAGTCAAGACCTCACTGCTGCAGTTCTTCCCTACGTGAAATTATTCGTGTTTCTCTGAGTCTCTCACTGCTTAATGAAACAGCCATGTGGGAATTGTTCTGGGAAAGCTCAATCTGTGACTCTTAAGATTTCTGCCATGTTATTTAAACGCACAAACACATGTTATGTGCTGATCCAAAGCAGCAGCTGTGCGGACTAAAGAATTTTGCAGCATTCAGAGGTGATGTAAACACACCATCCAAAAGGCTGGCCTGTAAATTCAGTTTAAGTTTGTCTTATCACAAAGCCTTATTTTAAGGAAGACACGAGAAACAAGTGGACTTTGTAGCTGTAGCCTAAGTACCTTAGCTACAACTGTTGATTGTTGTTAATTTGCCTGATGCTATGCAAACAGTAGTGAGTATTATCTAGTTTTCATAGAATCTTTAAGGTCACAGAATGCAACTGTCCTAAATACAAATGCTTTTTGTTCCGTGGTAAGTAGGTTGAGATTCTTCTGCAGGTGTCTTTACTCCCACATCTCATGGTGTGGTCTCTGAAGTCCACCTTACACCCTGTGTCAAGGGTGTGGCTGCAAGGATGCAGACATTTCTTGGGTGGAAGGTGTCAGCTATTTAATAGTGCACAATTACAATGCAGGCCATTTAAGGCACTAATTAGAAAATATTGTATCCATTTAGAATTGCAGAGAAAATATATAGGTAAGCAGAGTGTAATTACCCAAAGTGGAATTGGCCCAAGACTCGAAATCCATACTCCTGCAAATAGCACAAGGAGATTTTTAATGACTGTAGATGACCAGGCTTCAGGTTTTTGTCCTGCTCAAAAGGCAACATGAGCAGCAGAATCAGCCTTCCAGTGTCATGGGCAGGACCAGCTGCACAGTGCTGTGGTACCCCTGAGCTGTCAGAATTAACTGTTGGTTTCCCTTTACTGCTCTCAGCCAAGTTCAGCACCAATAAAATGAGATTCTGCTTGTCCAGAGGCAAATGCAAATCAACATATTATGACCACTAATCTGTAAGGTTAATTCTGATAAAAAATATAGAAATGCCTTTATTATATCATGTAATTACTTTATGTGTAATTACAGTATTATTCCTCTACACATATATAAAGGAACTGAAATCATCTGTTGAAGTGTTTATTGCTGTTATGCATATTGCAGGTAGTGCTTTTTTTCTTTCGACATAAACATCTGTGGCACAAAAAAAAGTTGGTATTTGTCCAACTGAAATCCTAAGTCTTAAGTAATTACCAATCCAGAGATGAGTTAAGGATGCTAAACATGAATTCAGGATCTTTCCATGTTTACCAATTGTTTTAAATTGTACTCTTTCCCCCTTGTAGACTTCAATAGTGGCATTGAGTGCAAGAACATTAATCATTAAATGGCCCATGGATGTCATCAGTGCTTCCACAGAAAGTCACTGTCAGAAAATTCATTGTAATTCAAGGTTAATTAGTGTAACATTAAAATTATGTGTTACAAAAATTAATTACTTGGTGGGTCAAAAAACGTGCATTTCCTGACTCGAAATCACGTTCTACCTCTGCTGCCCTGCCCAAGAGCATCCAGCAGAAGCAGCGTGAGCTTTGGTCACAGGTACCTTCTGCCCCTCCTGCTTTCTGGCACCGTGGTCAGGAAATTTGGCTCCCAGTCCCCATTAGCAGATAAATGAGTTGCTCACCTTGTTCCTCTCTGCTCTGTCAAGAGATTTATAACGAGGCGTGGGCTGAATTTAACTGATTTTGTCTGTGAGGGTCTGTAACTGTTTTCTGTGGCCTACTGGAAAACACAGGTCAGTCTGATGGTGTCACAGCTTGGGGGGTGTGATTCCTGGTTATCTGCAGGGTGATTTCCAAGTTTTCCCCTGCCAACCAGGAGAGACTGATAGGAACGATAAGTCTAATTTACCACATGTGCGTAGTAAACAAAGAAGAAAATCTATCTCAAACTACTCTGATCTACCTTTCTCAGGGATCTTAAGCTTCTTCCAATATCTTTGGCAGGCAGGATGATCTGAACTTCCATTGCATCCCTTCCCATGGTGGCAGACAACTGTAGAAAGGGGATGGGAAGAAAACTGCGAAGGTCTGGGAGGGGCTGGAGTCATGGATGCAGCAGCCCATGATGCAGAGCTGAGAGGGGACAATTGTGGGTTATGCCTGCCCAGACGCCCAGTTTTAATCTTCTCTTGCAGCAGAGACAGGACCTGTGGGTTAAGTGCTTTGGACCTGCCAGAGGAGTGAGCTTTTGGGGACTTGGCATCCAGGTGACTTAGGCAGCAATGAAAATCCTACCCTTATTGTGTAAGTCGTTGCTCCCAGAAAAGTCAGAGGTGCCAAAATCCCAAATCTATACAGGAAAACCAATCGTGTCATGGCTCCTGTGTTTCATGCTTTGCTGCTTTTCCCCTCTAAATTTTTTGCTGGCTTGTGGGCTTGACGCTAAATTAATGAAAAATTGAAACTGTGTGTCACTTTTCACTTTTCTGGCATTACTTTGTAAGTCCAGATCACAAAGGATGATAAGCCGCAAACTAATACTGGTTTTTTTTACTTTTTCTTTTAACTCTGTGTTAATTTGGTTATCGGTTCTCAACACTTATTAGCAAGACCTATTCTCCGTGGGGTTCTTTGCCTGGCTTTGTTAATTTTTCCCCTGGGTGTTGCAGGGCCGGGCTCTGCTCCACTGGGCGTGTGACAGAGGGCACAAGGAGCTGGTTTCGGTACTGTTACAGCACGCTGCCGACGTCAACATCCAGGTAAGAAAGCAATGCAAAGCTGAATGTGATTGATGTGTTACAGAGCCTCCTGACCAGATGTTTCACGTGAAACTGAATTGTCCCAAAACTCCACAGCACGTTTTCTCAGGGTACTTATCACAGAAAAGCTGCTCAGCTCTGGTGAGACCCCATCTCCAGCTCTGGGGTCCAGCACAGGACTTGCTGGAGCCAGTCCAGGGGAGGCCACCAAGGTGATCAGAGGGATGGAGCACCTCTGCTAGGAGGAAAGGCTGAGAGAGTTGGGTTTGCTCAGCCTAGAGTAGAGAAGGCTTTAGAGTGACCTAATTGGGGCCTTCCAGTACCTGAAGCGAGCCTGAAAGAAAGGTGGGAAGGGACTATTTACAAGAGCCTGGAGTGACAGGACAAGGGGGAATGTGTTCACACTGACACAGAGTAGGGTTAGATTAGATATCAGGAAAAAATTCCTCCCTGTGAGGGTGGTGAGGCCCTGGCACAGGTTACCCAGAGAGGCTGTGGCTGCCCCATCCCTGGGAGTGTCCCAGGCCAGGTTGGACAGGTCTTGGAGCAGCCTGGGATAGTGGAAGGTGTTCCTGCTCATGGCAGCAGGGTTGGAATGAGATGATCTTTAATGTCCTTTCCAACCCAAACTGTTCTATGATTCTGTTATAAGAATATCCAAACAGGTAACCTGGGAAAAATGCAGAACTTTTAGTCACCACAGTTTGCCCCCCACATGTCTGAGCTTAGTTAGCAGCAGTTTTAGGGTACCTGAATAGCCCAGGTTTTGTCCTACACTGGTTCAGCAACTGCTTTGCAAGTGGTTCCTTCCAGCCAGCCAGCTCGGGTCTGCCTGTGCACGTGAGTCAGTGCTCCCAGTTTTGTCAGCTTGGTGTAATTAAGGGCTGACTTGTGTAAATTTGATTGTGTTGGGAGATAATTGTCTAATGTATTTCTGTTAAATTATGATTGACTGCCCTTTACCTGCGTGGCACTTACTGGCTCTGCTCTCCTGCCCACAAATAGCGGTGCTGGTGCTTAGACACACATGAAATTGTTGTTAAAAAAAGGTCTGTTTTGCCCTTTCCTGGGCAAAATTGCTGCTGGGATGGTATGAGAAAGGACAGCTCTGTAGCAGCTGGTGAGAAATATATGTTCATGCTTAAGTCTCCATGGTTTCAGTTTTAATGGATTTTTTGGGAGTTTTTCCTCACATAGAAGAGGGGCAGTGAAGCCAGTACGAAGGGGAGCTTTGCATACCCTGTCCATCACCCTTCAGTCAGATCTGGTGAGTGATGTGTTGGATACATACAGAAACAGCTTTGCATTGAAACTGCAGAGAAGTTGGATCAGCCTCTTCCTTCCCCCTGGCACCCTGGACATGGTTTTGGGTTCTGTCTGAAACATCTCTTCTCTTTGACACTTGTCTCGTTCCTGTTGGAGGTAAAGTCTGACCCTTAGAAGAAAAGGCAGAAGGGAGAATCATCATAATTTTTTTCCCCCCGAGCATTCATTTTTATCTTAAATTCTTCCCTTTTTTCTTTTTGATGCATTGCACATATTCTAACCAGATTATTTTTGGCCAGTAACAAAAGGTTAATAATAGCCATAAAAAGAAAATCAATCTTTGATATTTTTTCCCCCCAGCAAGGTAATAAAGGAGAATTTTTTATAAAGGTCTCTGTTTGCACGTGGGTGTGTTCCCAGAGAAAGCAGACACGTTTTTATTCTCAGCCATATATAAATTGCAGTAACATTTCAAGGCTTTATGACTTAATGTTTATTTATTTATTTATTTGTTTGTTTGTATTTTAACCTTTGCTCTGTAAGAATTCACACCTCTGTCCAAGCAACGTCCACAATTCCCATCCACCCCTCCAGCTCTTCGGGTGTTCTCCTGTCTCGTTCAGTTTTGCAGCAGCACCTACGTGCAGGCAGCATGGGAGATCAAGAATAAATTAGGGATTAGGAGGGTTATGAGCAGGTAGTGAAGGAGAGAAATGTTATAGACCAATTTTTTTTTTAATTGCCTGTGTTTTAGTATGCTTCTAAAAAGTTAGTCAAACAGCGTGACAGATTTATGCTCTCTTCCATTACCTTTTTAATAAATGCTCTTCCATCTTGGCTCTCTTGGAGTGTGCTAAAGGATTTAGCTGCCCTAAGCAAACAATGACAGTGGTGCTCTGATAGGTGACCTGGAGCAAGTCAGAACAGTTCACTGTGCCTGTAGATGTGCCTTAATACCTTTTTGCTGCCTTATTTTAGTTACCTTTGTGTTATCTACTGGCAAAGTACTGCAGTCTCTGGATCAAGAGGGTCTGCAAGTGTCAACTTATTACTCTTTGCTGATAAACAGACAGGTTGGGAGCAGGAGGAGAGGTCTCCTCATTCCTGTAGTGTGTTCAAAACCACTTTAATTCTGGAAATAACCCGACATCCCAAGACTGCAGTGGTCCAGCCCCTGTGCTTTTTGTTTTTCAGCAGTGCTGCTGCAGCTTCCAGAGGGTGGTTCACTAATGTCACTGAAAAGCTGCAGCCATTGAATTCTCTGGTTGTTCATAATTAGCTCTAATAGCACGTTTGAAAAGAGGTGGTAAAGCGATTGCCATGGGCGAGGGGATACAGAAAGGCAACAGGCTGCTCTGCTTTGTTGAAAAGGGGCATTTGTGTAATTGAATTACCTAAATCTTCAGAGCCAGAGGCCGTGTCAAAGTGGGTGGTGGGATGGTATTTTGGAGCAGAGTCTGAAAACAGCCCTCTTCCACTGGAAATGTTTGCCTTAAATGGAGTATGTTCATAACATAACAGTTATGAAGGAGATCAGCAGCATGATTATAATTTTAATTTCTACCTTTAAAACACATGAAGACACAAGTTTTCCTTGCAGAGGATGAGCAAAATTGAAACACCTTTTTCGCCTAAAGATAGAGTTTTTCCTTGCAGTGTTTTCTCTGGCCCTGGGAAGGAGATTTTCTGGGGTCAAGGGAGGGACTGAATGCAAGCTGTGCAGAGCTGCACAGGGGCTCAAAAAGGAGAGATCTGTGCCCTGGTGCCAAGGCCCCACGTGGTTGCTCATCCTGTGCAGGGTATAGGGGGTTGTGTCTATATATATATCTATCTATCTACTGCAGATATACAAATTGCTAGCACAGGTTTAAGAAAGATGAAGAACATCATGGTACAATAGTTGTCCAATGAGAGAGAGAAGGACAAATAGCATCTCCCACTTGTAATGTCAAAACAGTAGACCAGAGACTCTCCTCCTGGACTTGCTGTGGCTGTGCTTTGTTCCATTTGTGGGTACTCCTTACTCCAAAGTAATAATCCATGTGTTCCAGGCTTGCCTTTGGGAATGCACAGGAAACTATCCTGGAGTGGTTGCCACAGCTGAGCTTACTCTGATAAAGCTTTTCAAGCCTATCTGGCCATGCGAGCAAGCCTTAAATACTGTTCATTGTAAGTGGAACTGTATCACTTGACACACAGGATAGTTAAAGGCTGTGTACATATCTATGTGCTAGAGTAGCTGAGTTAAAATTGCATCTAAATATTTTATGATTTTTAAACTGCATCATTGTGCAGTTATCGGTGTTATGGTGATAATTTTCTGTGCTTTCAATTTTTTTCTGAAAGGACGAAAAAGGCTGTAACTGATGTTCAATTTCTGTCTGCTGACTTTTCACTTTCCTAGTAAAGGTGCAGAGCACTGCACTGAGACTTTAAACCTCTTGCCAGCAACTTCCCAGTGGTCATCCATGGACCCTCGGGGGTTTGAGAGGGAAACTTGAGACTAAAGCTGAAAATCATCAGCAGTAATTTTGATGAAAAGCATTTAGTGTCTGTGCTGTCTGCAGAGAGCATTGGTGGACTTTTGGTGACAGTGTTGGATTTTTATCTTGTACCAATTCATGCCAGGCTACCCAATCATATTTATGCACTGAAGTGATGCTTGTCAGCATGATATTTTGAGTTAGATGGATTTTTTTTTTTCTTTTTCTTTTTTGTTTGTTTTCTAAAAGACAAAAAAAAAAGCAAGAGGAGCATGGTTGTCTCCCCAGGTTGTCTCTTTTCCTATTTCCCTCCTCTGTTTGCAGCTAAGGCACTGTTGAGTCGGAGAGGGAACGTGGAGAAGCCATCCCTTGTAATACCTTCACTCACGTCCTCATTGGGGATTAAAAAAAAAAAAAAAGAAAAAACCTTTTCAAATGAAGACAATACAAACATAATAAGTGGCAGGGAGGGTTCATCTCCCTCATGACTCAATCCTTCTCAAACAACATTATTATTGACTGGCCTATTGGTTGCCAAAAAGGAAAATCAATTGTACCAGAAGTAGTTGCTGGGCCACAGATCACGGTACTAACCCGGCGGAGACAGGTTGATTTTTATCAACTATCCAAAGACTAATTTCCACCATTAGCTAAAAATGAAGTAGAAATTATGGATATGTCGAAGATTGCTAAGATTGGTGGTCTGTTGGTTTTGTTTTATTTGTATGTTTTTACTGTTTTCCTGCCTGACTCTTAAAGGGATTGTGTCTGAATAGGATAAAAAGGAGCAGGGAATAGTCAGGCTTGCCTGCCTGTTTTTTGTTCTTTTCAGCCTTGTTCATTTGGATTTCATAGTGAAAATACAAACTGCTTCAGACTTTGCACTGGGAGTTGGGCTTTGGAGGCATTGCATAGACATTTAAAAATGATGATGCTGCTCTCAGCAAAGGTGTGTCCCTTCCCTGCCTCCTGCACTGAATATGCATCATGCCCTCATGTTTCTGTGTCTGTAGGGAGATGAGGAATTTGGTGTGGGCATCTCCACTGTTCTGACTGAGGACCAAAGGCCACAGGCTGTATCTACACACCTTTGCCCCTCCCCAGTGATGTGGGGGTGTGTCCACGCAGCCCACCACCCTTGCTGCGAGCTGGTGGGTGCAAACACCTTGTGGGTAGGACTCTGCTGTTTGGACCATTCCCTAAACCTGGCTGGGATTAAAAAGGAAAACATCTGAGCCTTGTGCCCTTGTAGTTAATGTCCCTAGTATCCGTTTCCCCCTAAATACACTAAAAGCCTGGCTCATAAAGCCAGGAGGGGCCCAGTCCTGTGTCTGACGTTGCTGCAGAGGGTTTGGCGTAGTTACGCTCTCAGCAAGCGGAGGATGTCGCAGGTTCTGCTGAACTGACCGTTGTGTGGAAGGGAGGTAGTGTGGCAAATGGATGAAAACACCAAACAAAGATGAAAAGCAAAGCTATAAGAGCAGATTTATTAACTACAGAAGTGTCTTTTTCCCCTTAACCGTCCCTTGTCCTGATCCCTGTCCCCGTGTTTCTGTGTCAGCTTTGTCAAACACATCTCCAAAGACTCTGCAGGCTGTACACCTTCAGTCTTGACTCTGTTGCCAATGGGTGTGAAAGCCATTAGCCAAAAGAAAGGAGAGATCTGCTTAGTGACAGAGGGTAGCATTCTACATTAAAGCATTGACATGGTGCCAGTCACACAGTTATTACAAGTGGCACAGCTCCATGTCTCTCCTGCGGGTCTCTCTATGGAATGTAGATTGGCAGCAGGTTGAATGTTAAATGGTCACCACTCAGCAGATGCTGATTTTACCTACTGGGAGAAAAGTCCCTTTCAGCAGAAACATTTGCAAAATATTTTCAGCTCTAAATACATGCTGGGAAAGGCAGAGATTTACCCCCAGTTTGCCCCTCAGCTTCTGAAGACACCTTAAGCCTTGTCCACACATACTGTAGGTTGTACAGATGATGAGATGTTCCCTTCAGCGTGTGCAGGCTGGGCTTTTTTGCGTTGTTTCTTCCCATCTTCCAGCTTGATGTGTCCAGTCTTTGTTCCTTCTGCTCCCTGAAGGCATATGAATCACTGCTTCATGGCTGGTGCAGCAGAGCAGTTGGCACCCTTGCTCAGCCAAGCACACGTGCAGTGTTGCCTGCAAAGCAGGCTCACCAGCCAGGAATGCTGCTGTAGGCCCCTGTGTTGTGCAAAACCAGGGTTGGAAAAGTGAAATCCAAGAGCTGGTCCTGAAAAATTTAGCAGTGGTCTTTGCTGCTTTACCCTCAAAATCCAAAGCTGCTTTCAGGGCAATCAAAATGCAGGGTTTAAAGCCGGGACTGAGGACAGCAGCATGTTTTAGTGGCTTGCTGTGGGGCTGTGTAGCTTGTGGGCATCACCCTGTACTGAGGGCTGTGCTGTGCAGAGGGAGGCACATCCCATGGCCAGTGCTGGTGCAGGAATGCAGTCTGGCAGAAGGCACATAGTTTTAGCTCAAGGAGCATGAACCACCCTCTGCATCAGGGAGCCTTGTGTTCTGCTGCAAAGGGGAAACTCCCTACTGTCTTCATACCTCCTTGCAGAGGCAGGAAAGAGCCTTACCTTGAATGCCTCCCTATGAGGGTAGGGGATGATCCCATGCCCCTTGGTCTCGGGGTCATCTTTGAAATAAGCACGTGTTAAAACACCTGTAATTCCTAAAGTCATTGTTGGAAATGCTTTAATCCCTCATTAAGGTGTTTGGTTAACTGCGCAAACAGGATACCACTGGCAGCCGAGCTGGTTCTTCAGGTGAGCACATACACCCTAGGAATGGTCTCTAATCACCCTAGGAATGGTCTCTAATCACCCTAGGAATGGTCTCTAATCACCCTAGGAATGGTCTCTAGCCTTGCTTCATTTCCTATGGCCTTGGTGTCACCTCTCCCTGCCAGAGGAGCCACCTCTTCACTCAGGAGAGATGGTCCCTAGAACATCATCTTTTGAGTTTAGCCCCTTGGAAAAGCTTTCCCTGTTTTGAAGGGGTTACGTTCTGCTGCTCACCTTCTCCCTGAGGACTTTCCATTTGAGAAAGCCTGGCTTTACTTTCCAAACAGAATTTTGTATTCATCTGTTGTCAACAGTTGTCTCTTCCAGTTTCTTCTAAAAAATCCAAAACTAAACAACCCCACCACCACAACAAAAACCTACAAAAAACCCGATTCCAGTTGCATCATTGAGGCATCTGGAATTTGCAGTCTTTGGTACAAAGTACTTTTTCTTTTAGTTTTCCTAAGTCAGATTTTTCTAATGATTTAGATGTTGGGGCAATAACTCTTTATGCTTACTTTGGTTAGATCTTGAGTAATATTTTTAATGATTATAGCTGTCTCTTGGTTCCATGGATCGTAAGTGGCAAAATGGCACTGAAAATGGAAAGCTAATTTAGGATGCTTCTGTCTCTCAGCTTGTACATGTTAGTTCAGCATCCATGAGAAGGGTGTCAGTGCATAAGAGTTTCTAGCTTGGCATTGTGTCTCCAGTGGCAGGGAAGAGTGAATGCTTAGGAGACAGAGTAAGGTAAGGATACAGTGATAATTTCATATATTTTCCCAGAGTCTGTGGCTTGGAGGCTTCCAGAACCAATTCTTTGATAAATTTCTCTCATCCTTTTTTGGATTCCCAGGCTTTTATGCCAGTGGGAGTTGTGTACTTTAACTGTGCATTGGCTCTGCACTTGCCACAATCTTTCCATGTGAGAGCCCATCGTTCTTGTGTAATGAGAAATAGTAATTGTTCCCCCAGTTACCTTCTCTGTCCTGCTTTAGACTTTATGGGTCTCCTTGATTCCCCTTGATCACTTCTTTTTCAGGCTGAGGAGTTTCATCTCTTTAGTCCTACCCCATTTGGAAGCTGCTCAGTAACTTTGCTCCTTGTCATTCTTTGAGTCATTTCTAGTTCTTCCTTATTTCCATTCAGATGAAGGGAGCAGCACTTCTCCCAGTGCCCAAGCTGTAAGTGCAATATGAGCTTTAATGAAGCAATATAATTATGTTTTCTTATTTTCTCTTCTTTTTTTCCCCCCAAATGTCTCCTTGTTGTTTGCCTTTTGCTACCTACCACTCAATACTGAGCTGGTGTTATAGAGCTGTCTATAGTAACTGCTGATCTGTTTCCACAGAGGGAATAGCTAGCTGAGAGCCCATCGCTCTGGATTTAGACTGAAGATTGTTTTTTCTCATGTGCATTACTTGCTGTTTATCAGCATTGAATTTCACCTGCAGGTTTTTCACCCTGTCACCCTGAGATTCTTTTGTAGCATCTTACAGCCAGCTTCTGGTTTAACAGACTTGGGTGCTTCACACTCAGCCTGCTTCCCCTGTTCACTTGTGTGGTTGAACAACCCAAGCCCTTGCCACAAGTCCCTCAAAGGCTCCAGTGATCACCAATAATTGTGCAAGCTGGTGGTTTAGTCCTGTTCAATCTCTGCTTTTGTGTAATCAGTTCTCAAGAGGTGCAAAGACCTTCCCTTTTGCTCTATGACAGCATCATTTAATAGCCTTTAGTGAGATGGTGTGTCCAAAGGCTTTTGGAGGTCCATGCGGACAGGCATCCCCACAGCAGAAGTCTTGGTGGTGCTTGCCTGCATCGGGAAGCAAATGCTGGTGCCATCTTCCCTCTGCCTGTCACAGAAAAACTGCTCAGTTGCTCCCTTTTGCAACAAAACAAGTAAATTCTATCCTTGAATAACCTTCTAGTTTATCTAACAGACCAATAAACTGTCCCAGCTTAGACATTCCGAGTTGAAATGGGTCTTCCACCCTCTTCGACAAGGCTCAGCTTTGCTGGAATAAAGGTTTCTTATAAAACAAAGGCCTGAACTTACACAAAGGTGCGTTGAAGTTGTCTGTGGTGTTTGTTCTCAGGTTAGGAGTTGGCTGTCTGCAAGCTGGGTACCACTGTTGGAGGCCCTGGTAAAACTTGCATCATCCAAATCCGTTTCTGCCGTTCCAGCCAATTAAACATTAAAATGAGCATGACAAATAAGTGTTCCTTTATGGGTCAGTAGCTCCGTAATATGGCTGTGACATGGCTGGCCGAGACAATCCATTTCATACAGGCCTGGGCAACCCAACATCTTTGGGTATGTAATTGCTTTTGTAGGGAAAGAGAAGCAATAAGGATAATGTAGCCGTCAGGCCTTGACTCGCTAGTTCGGAAACTTCGCCTTGCCAGTCAAATTCCTTTGGTATTCAACCCGTTTTAGGCTCGTTCCAGAGGCATTATGGTGATGTCAGAAAATGTCCTGATGGATATATAGCATTTTCTCCAGTGTTAGATGTTACCTTCTGGAAGACACTTGTTTTTGTCCACCAGCCAATAAACTATCTGTACAGAGAGCCCTCAGTGCACTCTTTATGGCAACAGACAGGCTTGTCTTGTCCCTCTCCCTCCCTTCCCCCTCCCCTATTAAATATATTTTTTTTTCTCAGCACTATTAGATTATTAAATGCTTAATGACTATTCCATTCCTGCTAACTATACTTTTGATGAGCTGCAGTAATAAAACTTTGTAACAGCAAAGTGTGTGTCTGGTTCCTTTATAGGAAGGGCACATTTGGGGAGCTGAAGTAATGGGGGATAAAACTCAATTAATGAATAGAAATAAAAAGAAGTAAATGAGGTAATCAAACTCAGAGAAATTAGTATTGGCAGGCCCTGAATGATGCTCTTGGATGAACAATCTTTCAAAATCCTTCCTTGTATGCTGCTGCTGTCTCTTTATTTATTATTAAAATAACATGATCCATGAGGCGCTCGGGGTGACTCCCAGCCTAGCTAATTCTAATTAATCCAGTCAGGGAGAGCAGCAGGGTAAGTGGAGCAGTCTATCGGATTGAAATTCATAACTTAATTGAGGTCAAAGTCCCGGGTTGGGAGAACAAAAGTCTTTCGCTGGGACCAGGCAGATCAATAGCAATAAATATCTGGCTTGGATGCAAGTAGCTTATAGTGACGGATTATCTGACACTGGCCAGAGGTCTTGGTCTTGTTCAGGGCAAAGTCCTGTGGCATCTACAGTGTAGTGTGACTTTTGCCAGTGTTCCCTCCAAAACCCCGAAGAACCCTTAAGGAGGGTTCTTGGGAGCCACAGGAGAGGGATGTCCATAAAGAAGTCCATGTGAGTCATGCTCAAATTTGGATTTGGTTTCTCAGGGTGTGGGTGTCTCATCGGTAGCACAAGGGCAAGTGTCCCATTAATGCTGATGGAGGCTGGAAGAGGTTGCTCAGGCTTACAGGAACTTGGAGCTAAATCACATCTCGTCCAGAGAAAGACCTTTAGGACCTGAGGAAGCTGAGCAGTGGATTGATGGGCTTTATGCCAAGTCTGTATTTATTGTGTGTGTACATAAGAGGAGAGAGGAAGGTTGGAAGAGGGAAGTGTAAATAATCATTAAGGTGGGTTTGTAGTGTGAGAGAAACCAGCAGAGGCAGATGTGGTGTTGCCTGTTCTTCAGCAAAGCAGCCAGTGGCTCTGCTCTGACCTCCAGAAAGTTGTGTTCAAAGGGATTTGCATGTGCTAATGATGGCTGGTTTCCCAAGCACAGCGTGGCTTTGGGTGTTGACTGCAACACTGATCCCTGAACTCCCAAGCCAGGGAGTAAGCATGGGGTCCTGGCCTGGGATCTGTGGCATTCCACTGTGCAGAAAACCTTCCCTGGGAGTGGGCACTGAAATATTCATCAGTTCCAGCAACTGAAGAAGCTTCTCTGAACTTTTAAATAAGCAGGTACTTCAGCTGTAGTTCAGTATTAAAATGCAATCTTCACCCAGCATGTTATTAATGCAATGTTTATGCAGATTTGACTGTTCTGCTCATATCCTCTTTGCAGAGGACAAATACTGCTGTGGTCAGCATTCGATACATCCCTGATGGATGTTGTTCTGCCAATGCACTTCAACACAGCTTGGAAGAGAGATGGAAACCGCAGCTTGGACACGGCCAGTGACTTAGTTTGACATACCTGCTCCTCCCATTAACACTGCATAAGTCTAAAGCATCTGTTCATGTCCAGCTTGCCAAAATAGTACAAATGATCTCTTCAGCTCCACGGTTCAGATTAGAGGCGTAGGGTGAACACCTTGGCTGGTCAGGTGTCAGGTTTTAACGTGACGAGCAACTGTTGGTATTTCTGTGTGTATAAATGGTACTAATGGTGCTTCTGTACCCTCACACCCGTTTGAAACTGCCTCTGGAAAACACCTCTGGTTTTCCACCTGCTGAATACGGTCAGAAAGCTGTGAGCAAGGCAGCTGTTCAGTATTTGTGTGTGTGTGTGTGTATATACAGTTGCTGTTGCTGTATACCACTGTTACTGTATACTGATTGCTATTCTACTTTATACTGCTTTCCTTATTCATGTCTCGTCCATTGCACAACTCGACCTCCTCCTTCTAAGTTGTTGGCTTCACTCTTTAGGTTTCTGTTGCATTGTTGGTGCACTCCTGCTTCATTCCTGCCCAGCCCAGACAAGAGCTATTCAGTTCCTGAGGCTGTTAAAACAGTGCAAATAAAACTGCATAGGCAACTGTCATCAGGGGAGGAGTGGGGCTGAGTGATTCATTTTGTTATATGGAAAAACTAGCAGAAAAATCCGGGTGCTGAACAGTTCACCGCTTAACACTGAGATGCTGGTGAGCAACACATGTCCCGAACGTACAGAACTTTGAGATGGGTGTTTTCCTTTAGCTTGAGTGATGGCTCTGCTAAGGTTTAGGAGAAAAAAATAAAATAAAATATGAGTGTTACCCTAGAATCCCTGTGGATGCAGTGAGGAAATTCCCCTTATAGCTCCTTTCAGAATCAAGTTCAGGTTTCTAATTGTCCAGTTTTGCTACAGAATCCCGGCGTGACCTTGAACAAGTCACTTGATTTCTTTCTGCTGTGGTTTCCCATTTGGGAAATGGTGGGGCAAATAATCGTTTTTTATCTCATGGATATAACGAGATTATAAAAATATGGTACTTTTAAGAACCTCAGAAAACTGATGAAATGAAATTAAACGGATCTTGCAGTCCAGATAAAATGAGATGAAACAAGCATGAAACTATTAGTGAAAGAAATGTTTCTTTATCTTCTACAAATAAAAATGCAAAGTGATTAAGTGGGTCTTTTCTAGCTATTAGCAATAGCAGCTCCAGCCAGCTGACTTCTGCCACCCTTGTAAATTAATTTGCAGGGTACAATCCTGAATTTAGTATGCTCACAATAAATACCCCTAAAAATGTTGTCACCTTCTCTGATGCACGATATTACTGCCACCATAGTACTGCAATTACTTGCCCTGCAGATAAAAAGTGGCTGCTCTAAAGGAGATGCTCTAACACAATGGTTTGCAAATTTCTTTTCATTGATTTCCCCCCCCCCCACCCTGTGATATTTCCTTACTTTACTGTACATCCAGCAGTATTTTTATGAGGCAGGGGAAAGAAATGGGAATAGCATTAAAGGTTATTCTTATCCAGGACTGGTCTGGAGGTCTTGACATGTGCTTGGCCTCAGCCAGTGGCTGTTTTACCTCTGTGCAGGACATTTCAATTTACTTTTGTTTTTGTTTTTGTTTTTTTTAAACTCAAGTTTTAATCACGTTCAAACTGTGCAGATGAAATCTGAGTCAGAAGCCAGGTCTGCCAAAGCTGCCTGGTTCCCTTCTCTGTGGAGCCCTATTCCTGCTGCTATTGTCAGGATATTTTCAAGCGGTGCTCACAGATTACATGGTAATTTGGCTTCTGAAGTGGTATGAAATTGAGCATTACACTTTGAATTCCAGTGGTCAGACTCTGAAGAGATTTGTAAAGTTACGGCTCAGCAATTGCAAATGATCAATTTTCCACAGCTTAATGACCAACTGCTTGTTTTTGGAATGATGGGAAGTGATCACATACCCCCTTACCTCCACTGCTAATTGCAGAGTAAAAGAGGTTAATTTAAACCATGAAGGCAGTTTCGATCTGGATGTTTCACAGCAGCAGGAAAACTCAGAGCTATGGCGACTTTAAATCATTCATTTCACTTCTCAGGTGGAAAAGTTGAGTGTGGATGTGGTCAGTTTGCTAAGCACAGTCACTTGGGATAAACCACATGTGAAGGTTATAAATGTGTATTGAGTCGAAGATGGAAGATTATGGTTTAAATCATTGGGTTTGTTGGGGTTTTTTGCCTCTCAGCTCAAGGGTTCCTCTTGTGCCTGTGTAAATTATAAGTCAAGGCATCAAGCAAGAGCAAAGACCATCCCTGCCCCAAAGAAATCATTTTGGCATCAGATGCAGCCCAACAGCTAGTTGGAAAAGCTGAGTGAATGGAAGTAAGAGAATAAAACAGAGATCAGCAGAAAAATGGTATTCTTGGCTCCTGGCTTCCCCAGGTGATGCCAGACAGTGGTGACACGGAGGGTCATGGCAGAAGGAGTCTTACTGAGGATTTAAAGGATGGTAAGGTGTCATTACTGAGGACTTCTGATGAAGGATAAACATGTGAATTCCCCACTCAAGTCAATGGGACTTCTGTTGGCATTTATCTTAGGGCTGAGTGTGTCCCTTGCTGTGATCAAAAAAACCTGCATTTTATCAAGTCCATTGGGAGAAAAAAGTCAGTGATGGGGAAGAGATGGGAGACTTTTCATAGAGCAAAAGAGAAAATTGCTTCATTTGCATAGGAATGTTCACAGCTGTACCCCATGCAGAAAATGTTTCCTCCTGGGATAGGGTGGTTTAAAAACACAGTCATCCAGCTGCAAAATTGGTTGTGATTCAAGCAGACACTGGCACAGCATTTTTGGCTGGGTGATGCTTTCAAACCTTCTGCCCAGCTACTGAAAACACCTGGTACGCTGCTGGTCTCCAGGGTCTCATCTTCCACTTAAACAGTGGAGTTTGCTGTTTCTAAACAGAGAATATCTCAGCAATATTCCCTAACTGGACTTGTCAGCCACAACCCACCTTGTGGCTGCTTGTTGGCTTCCGTGGTGGCAATTCCTGCATCGTCAAATAGCATACAGACATCCAGCTCGCTGCTTTTCCGTCATCATCTGGTCTTTGAGACACCTGGTTTGTAGCTGGTGCTGAACTCCAGCGGGTCAGCTGTGTGTCCTGGGAATCTGAAGTTGCAGCAAGTCACAGGTGGTCCAAGAGGTCAGAAATACAAGATTATGTTGGGGTTGTCTGGTGTGCTTTTAGCAACGCTCCTCGTTTCCCAAATACAAGCAGATTAGTGGTTCCTTTATCGTGTTGGCTTTCAGTGTGTTAGGCGGGAAAGATTGCTGCAGCTCTGGAGAGGGAAGAAAGCAGGGAAAAAAGGAGGGGTTTGCCATGTTTTGGTGGCTAAATAAATTCTCGTGAAGATGTGAGTCCTAGGTATTGTTGCTGCCACCAACTTTACATCCTACTCTGAGCCTAAGGAGTTATATTTGAGATGCAATGTCTTGGCCAGGCGTGGTTTTTCCAGCTGTCTTCCATTTTAGCAAGGTCTTTTTTGCTTCTTCTCTTTTTAAAATAGCCAGTTTTCCCCCTCCATTTCTCTCATGTGTCCTTCATAGCTACTGGGCAGCTACAGGTCTACAAGATGTTGGGTGTCCTCTCTTTGGTCCCATCTAGGAAAAAGAGAGAAATGCAGTAAATTCCAGATCTTTAGCACTGAGGGTTCTGTTCTGCTGCAAAAGAAAAAATCCCGAGCCGTGGTTTAGCATGAGATTCAGGAGGTTTCAAAGAGACATCAGTTAAACCTGCCTTGCTCAGTGAGAGCCAACAAGTGGATCTTTCAGATGTCTGAGTGTTCCCTGGGGGTTCACATTATTAATATCTGCCTTATGACAAGGTGGCTGTGCTGATGCCAGGCTTTTTTTTTTTCCCAGCCGGCATGATTAATTTTTCCTTCCTTTCTTAATATCTCCAAGCCAGATGCTTCTAAATGTCCTCACAGAGGTGTATTACTGTTCTTAGCTGCTCCTCCTTCCCCCCCCCTCCCCAACCCCTTTCCAACTAATTCGTATAATGGCTCTGGAGATGCGTTTTGTAGCGTCACAAAAAGCAAAAACTTTGAAAGCCTCCCGAGGTGACGGGCGTGACACGCGCAAATCTGGCCTCCCCACGTTCCCGGAGGGTTTGAAAGCTTCCTGCCAGCTAGTCTGTCAATAACGTTCCCCAATTCAGAGTGGGGCTGGTTTGCCTGGCACTTTGCAAATTGTATCCACGCAGAACTGCTGAAATGCAGGTATTCCTGGCGGGGAGAGTGACAGCGGGGCGTTTGCGCCGGCGCTCTGGAGAAAAGGAAGTTTTGGCTGAGGAAAAGGAGGAATGCTTGTATTATTTATGGAAAGTGCTGCGCATCTTCAAGCACTGATTTATTTTAAAGGCTTCAAAACATCGTGACGCTAAAAAAGGGCTTTGTTCTGCAGGCAGAAATTAATTCTCCTTCAGAGCTCTCGTTCCAGAAGTGCAGCTCCACAGGTTTGAGCGGCACCAGCTCGCAGAGAGAAGACCTTAGCAAGCTCTACAGCAAACAGCTTGTTCCTAAGACCTTCCTACAGCCATATATATCCATCAGTTGCCTCCAGAGAACAGATTTGTGGGTCTTCTGTGTTTATCCATGGGTGTTCTCAGTCACTAGTGCACTCACCTGCATGTCAGGGGATTTTTCCTGGAGAAAGCAAAACTCAGAAGGAGAATAGTTAGAGGTAAATAAATTAGGATTTAGTTGCTTATTTTTGTATGTGTTAGTATTTTTGTCTGTGTGAGGTAAATCACTGGAATTAATGATGAAAGTCTTAATTCAAGAAGCCTAGAAAATAGTGTTTCTTAATTTCTTATGGGGCAGGCTAAAATCTCCTCAGATCTGTGAAGTTCTGGTGTATTTTTTTGCAATTTAACAGTGAGAAAAGGTGTGATATACAGCAATGGATTTGCCAGTGCACACAGATCTGTAATTATGGGAATCAAATCTTTACTTTCAGTCTCTTTTTTTGTGTCAAGATGAGCATACTAAGAATATCCTCAGAGTAAGGATGCTCTTAAGAGTATCCTAAGAAAAAGCCAGGAGGACTCATACAGCATTCCTTTCCATAACAGACAGCTGGCCATTTAGCTATGTATCAAGCAGCCTCAGACAGCCCTTTGGCCCACAGCAGCGTGGGAATTAAGTTAAAATTAACCTGAGTTTGGAAAACAACTAGCACCACTTTATTTGTCCATTTAATTGAATTATATGACGCTGTGTAAGTATGCTGACCCACAGACGTAAATTGCTCCACCCTTCCCATTTCCCTCCTTAATTCTTTCATGCTAATGGAGCTGATGGGGATGTTGACTGCACAGAGAGAGAGAGAGAGAGAGAGAGGGAAAGAGGCTGGAAATAAAAGGGACTGTTCCAGCCTCGTGCAGACCTTCCCCTTCGGTGAAATGCTCCGAGTGTCACAGCTGCAGTGACTGCGCTGTGATCTTTGTTGCCATTAAGCTGATTATATCCACTGAAGGATTCATCCAACTAATCCCACAATGCTGCAACTGGTTGCTTTATATTTAAACACTATTTATTTTATTTTTTTTCCCTAAGAAATAAAAGTCAGCTCACTGGACTCTCAAAATGGGTCAGGCTGTTACAGGGACCCACTTTTTTAGGTTTGGTTAATGCAGGAAAATAGGACATATTAATGGGCTCCATGCATTAGTGGATGTGCTCAGTTTGAGAGAGGTCTGGGCACACATTAGGACTCAGGAGAGTCTGGTGTAATTTTGGGTGGGTGTGCTGGGAAGGTGCTGTGTGTGACTGTACCCTTGACACTGCATCATTTTGTGGTTTGCCTGGGTGGGTAGACCATATAGGCAGCAGCTTTGCATCTAAGAGTGACTCTAATGAGGGAGATTCTGACAGGTTGGATTGATTTAATTGATTTAATAATCAATTTAAATCTAGTTCTTGGTTATTTTTCTAAGGAAAGGTTGATTATCATTGGTTAGTAGTCATTAAAATATGTTCATTTGCAGCTAAATATAGCCTTTATGGTAAATTTAGTTCTTTGGTTGCTAATCAGATACACAGTGTCTGTCCATGTTTGCTTAATTATGTAGTTTAACCCAGTCTATTCACATTCTTAATGTTTACATTTGAATCAGGCTGGAAAACGGCAAATGAAACATTTCTTCTCTGTTAGACTATTAGTTGTTTTGTTTTGTCTTGTGCCCAGGTACACATGAATGGAATTAGAATTTTTAAAACTTTTACAAGGAAGTTTTCAAATGCTTCTTAAAAATAAATTGAAGTCACATCATACATATGATGGGTTTGGTTTTGAAGAGAAAAACTAAATAGAATTTTCTTTGTATTTATGAATAACGTGCTACTTAAAGGAGATGATGGCACATTCAAGTAGTCAACTTTCCCCCTCAAGTTTTGTTAACAAAATCAAGAATTTTAGGAGTAAAATGAAGGAGCATGATGGCCTGACATAGATGCTTTAATTCTGTCATTAAGCATTCAGTGTTTGATAAAGTTTTATCCTCTTTTTTCATGCTGTCTGTTGTCTGCCCTGAGGCTTTGGGCTGGATTTTGGCTGCCTAAGCAGACACTTCCCATGTTCCAGGCCAACTGAGAGTGGAAAGAACATACCGTGCATCGAGCAACATAAATTATGGAGAAGTGTGCCTAAAGCCTTGCCATGACTTTCCTGCAGGGTTCTGTAGGGTTCTCCCAATTTCTTCTCTTCTAAAAGCTGTTCCTTCAGATTTGGTGGGTGTTTATCCCTCAGATACTTTGCCTTTTTACAGTTCTCCCACCCTGCAGGCACGGCTATCATATACAAAAGGATATGGTCATTCTTTCCATTTTCTCAGGGTTTTAAAGCTAGTAGATCTGTTGTCTCACACTTAATTTTTATCCATCAGTAGTCCAAAGCGGGTCTTAGAGCTCAAAAGAACAGTTATAGGGTGACTTAACCTGCTCAGGAGGTTTGACTTGATTTAGAAAGTAGGTGTTAGGTGTGTGCTGCTTGAAAACATTTATCCTTTTTCATTGAACTGCAGGTATTTTATGGAATTATATTCTGTTGGGCTGTCACTTGGGGTGCCCTAACTTTGGATATATCAGGGGAATGTTTTTTATTTTAGCAGGGAAAAAAAAGGCATTGAGTTTCACCCTTCCCTGGCAGTGATTATAACCAGCATTCTTTGGTTTCATAGGAGCTTCCAAAAAAGAATTGCTTCTCAATTCCAAGTACAACTTCTTCTGTAAACTTTAAGGTCCCATTAGAACTTACGGGACAAATTACAGCAATTCTTTTTAGATTTTTGTCTTTAACACGTAATCATTTCATTGACCAAGACTTGTAAAGCTGCCTGAGAGTGGTCTTGAGCAGAAGTGGAAGAAATCTGAGAATAACCATCCAGAAGGCAGGTGCCAGCCCAGTCATAGTGGGTCTCCACAGCAGCTGGGGGAGTCTCAGTTCTCAGATTATGGTTTTCAACTCCACTGTTTCCTTTCCATATTACTAAATGAAGGCAAGAGTCTCACTAAATGCAGGCTTAGATGAAGACAGATCTTACAAGAAGAGGGAAGAAAAATTGTGGAAAAGGGCAGCATGTCCTGATAGTCAGTCACAGCACAGCACTGGGAGCTCAGCATCCTGAAACTAATCCTGACCATGGGCTGTGCTCCTCATTTGACCTTGAGCAAGTCAGACCGTGGGGGTTTTTTTGTGTATCTCAGTTTCCGTAACTAACATGGGAATACTGTGTGCACATATCCCTGGGTCTTGCCTAGATTAATAAATCAATATTTGTAAAGTAAGGCTTGATAAATGCTAACTGTGTTAACACGTGTACTTCAACCTTGCGCAGAACTTTGCGAGCGTGCCTGCGTTTCCTCTCTGTGAGTGGGTGAGGTACGTGGGGGCTCTGGGCTGGGGTGGTCAGCACTGAGAGAGACAGGTTTGGGTCATTCTCTTCCTCCCAAGGGGCTGCCTGTAGCACATATCTGCAAGAAGGTCTTGAATACAACTTTTCCACTTAACATGCTCCCCCATCACCCACAGTCAGCAATGAGATTAAATTCTGTGCGACTGCAGAGGACGTTGCATGATTAAAATCCTCTTTTAGAAATTAATATGTACCGTCGCTCCGCAGCGCTGTGCCTCCTCCCGGAGAAGGGTATTGTCTCCTGAGCACTCAAGGTGTAAAAAGCCACCCAGGGAAGCTGTCTATATCTTTGAATTTTATGCTGTTGCACAGTTGCTCCCATGGCAGGCTGCAACTGCATAAAAATCATAGGGACTTCTCCCTTCACGGGGTCACGGGATGTGGGGTGAGTTTTGCAGAACAATTAACGGAATACAGAAAGGAGTGTGGGGAACTACAAGTCCTGGTTACTGGACTTCAAGTTCTGTGGAAGAGGTTTGTCTTAGAAAAGGTCTCCTGAGGGAGAAGGATGGTGAAAGTCAATATTCACCCGTTCTCCTTAGGAAGTGTCTCTCATAACTGGGTGTCCTGGAGAAGAAAAACAAACAGAACTTTGTCCTCAGATATTGCCCAGCTCTTCCTTACCTTGCTGCCTGTATCAGCTCAGAGAAATACAGTAATCAGTGCATTTGCAGGTGCAAATTGAGCCTTCATTAGGCATCAGACAATGGTGCAGCCCACAGAAAGGCTTTACACTTGCCTAAGCTTAGCAAATTAGGTATGCAGGGCTGCTGCGTTCGGTACAAACTGAAGCTCTTGCGCCATCATTTCCATTCTGCTTTAGATGCTGGGAGGCTTTGTGGCATGACCAGGAGGTGCAGTAAGGTGATTTGTCCTGGATGGAATGATGGCTTTCTGGAGGAGCTCTTCTGGAAGCAGCGTAGTTGAATATCCATGTTTAGCATGAGTAGGAGGCTTCCTGTTGCTTTGAGGGGGGGCTGCAGCAGGAGTGGCTGACTTTGCTGAGAGATCTCCCTTTCCACTCACATCCTTGGTGGCTGCAGCACAAAACAGCCAATGTCAGCCCATCCCAAGGGTGTTCCCTGTTAATGGACACCTAAAGGTGATTCCTGTTAATTTAAAGCAGGCAGGTGCTCTGGATCCCTGCTTCAGGCCTCATTGGTAAGCGCAGGTGTATTTGCTGGTGTCAGTTGTCCCCCAAATGAGAAAGTGCTGGTGTTCCCTGAGTTCTCCTGCAGCTGCAGGAACACCCTGCTGGACAGGGGTTTGCCCTACCAGGCTCTGTGTCTCTCCTTAATTAAAGCTCTCCTACTCCCAGCCCTTGCCAGCTGGGATAGAAAGGGAAAATAGCAACTGTGCTATTTTTTAGTGCAATTCATATTTTGTTTTAGAGCTGGCTTGGTGGAGACTGAAGGATGTTCTCAGGTTTGTTCAGGGCTCCTTCAGCTGCAAGAGATTGGTTTAGGTCACCATTAGAAGGTGGAAATCAGTGTGGAGGATGTTGGTCCATTCCCCTTTATCATTCTTTTATGGTACATAAAGAAAACTTTGAGATTATTTGTTTATTTAAAAAGGAAGGGGGAGAATTCATCTTGTTTAAAGACAGAAGCTGTTTTTATCTGGGAACTTTTTCTAGCATATATTTAAGAGTTCATAAAAATATGTATTTCAGATATCAAAAATGTCATTTAGTGGGATGGTCTTTCATTTGAGAGCGTGTAAAACTGGCTTTACTTGCAGTAACTGTTTGCCTGGCATTTGACTTTAAAATGCTGTTGTTAGACCACTCTTCCACATTGCCTTCAGACAGCACTCCCACTCCTGTTGCCAAGGCTTTCAAAGAAGATTTCCTGTGAAATTAGGTTTTATCAGGTTAGACTTTCCTGGATTTTTCTAACTTAAAAAAAAAAAAAAAAAAAAAAAAAAAGGGCAGGAAAAGTCTTTTAAAAACATAAAGGTTGCAAATGTTTTTCTTCCCTCCATCAGTAACAGTGAGCTTTTTAAATATTGATCTTTTTCGGGACTGTTTTCCCTGCCAGCCTCGCACTGTGTTTGATTCCTCTTCCTCTAAAGTCCTTACTCCCTGTTTGGATCTGATAGGATCTTGGGAATCAGATTCCCTTCCTGTAGTTTGAGACACGGGGAGAAGTGCCTCAGCTGGAGGGCACATGACATGTTCCTGCCTTTACAGGTGGGGAAACCAAAGCGTGGGGTTTGTCCATTCTCTTTGGCGGGGCTTCTTCTCCCCACACTGTGCTTTCCCTCTCTCCCTAGGGAAGATGGGCCCGGAGCTAAGACTCTGAACACGGGTACTTTTGCTGCAGGGACTGGATTATGTGGGAGGCTGGATTTGTGCTTGCTGCTTCATGTTCTGAGTGTGCGTTCCTGCTAAAGCCTTTCCCTGGCTGCCGGCAGGCTCCTGGCTTCCAAGAGCTCAGCCCCGTTTTTCCTTCAGAAGACAGAGGGTGCGGGGGAATTTCTAAGGGCACTGACTCAGAGCAGACACGTGGCCTCCAAAACTGAATCTGGCTTTATAGCAGAAGGGTTGATTTGGGTCAAAATTAATGCAAACACTTGCGTAGACCATTTAACGTTTAGTTTATGGACCTGTTAAGGCAGCAGGATAATCCCTTTAGATTACCCGTGTAATTCCTAGTGAATATTTATTTTAAAGTGACTTCAGTGCCCTTAGTCATTAGTGGAGAAGGTTAGTAATGCCTCTCACAGCTGCCAGGCTCGGTGTGACAGCGTTTGTCAACGGGAGGGTTTCTCCTTTTGTTCCCTTTCTTGTTTGTTTGTTGGTTTGTTTGTTTTTTAACATTTGTCCAACTCTTGCTGGCTTAATCCCACGAGCTCGCCTCTAATCACAGGGAAGCACCCGAGCCGCCTTTGCCAGCGTTGACTTCCACTTGGGCGAGCTAAGGAAGGTGCCTAATCCCGGGCTTTTCTCCTGCTGTCTGCCTTGGGTGTTGGGTACACAGGCTGCGTGGGCTGCGGGGGGAGGATGGAATATTCTGCGGGTTCAAGGACACGCTCCCGCTTTAATGTGCGCAGACATGCTCCCGCTCGCTCTCTGATTGGCAAGGTTAACTCGGAGAGGCTGCAGCTTTTTAAACTGATTTGATTAGACCCACTACTTTATCCCATTCCCTCCCCCACCACTTGGCCCACCACCTCCTGATCCTTTTAACACAGCCCTTGGTCCAATAACCAGCCAGTCTGAATTTTTTATTTTTTTTATTTCTTCACCCCCTTTTTCCAGTTTTCGTGCTGAATTTTGACACTTTGTAAAATAGATTATGCGGCCCTGCTGGGAAGATCAGGAGGCAGTATCTTAGTCTCAGGGCTGGGTTTTATTGTGAGTGGTTGAGAGGCTGGGATGTGCCTCCTCTTCCTCACTCTCCTCTGCTCCATACCTTTCCCAGCTCTCAGTGCACATATGTGAATTCCGGGGCATAAGGTTTAAGGCTTGGACAGTCCTTGCCCTCCCATTCCTGCTTTCTCTGCAAAACCAGGGCTGGGGAGAATTACATGCTCAGCCCAAACTAACATGGCACCCCAGGTCCTCTTCTGCTGTGGTATGACATGTTCACTGTCTTCAAAAACAAACATGGACAGCGTGGATAGAAAACTCCCATGTCCTGTAGGAGCAAAATAACGGTGTATTTTAGTAGCAAGCATTACTAGTTGGGATTACTTTGGGAGATCAGATCACCCGTAGCTTGCAGGCTGGCTGACAAGTGGGATGGGCTCTGAGGGGCCATGAGAAGCAGTTTTGGCACTAATGCCCTCAGCCCTTGGGACAGCAAGGGTGGAGTGGGCAGCAGCCCAGCCTTCCAAGGGTCTGTTGGCCCCGTTACCATCTTTAGCTGTTGTGCTTTAGCACGTTGTGTGCTGCCAGTTTGCAATCCTGGGCTCTGCCTCTGGGACTCAGCTTATGTTTGTCATATTAAATATCTCAGGGGAATTTGGAGCCTTGTGCACATAGGCACCTCTTGCCAAGTCTCTCTAGTCCTCCTGTAAATAAGTGAATAAATCACAGGTTCTCCCAAAACCAGAGAGCCCCATCTCGCAGAACAAAATCACGGGAGAGGGACCAGCACTGCTGAATTTTTGGGAGTCCCAGACTGGTCCAGGGGAAGCTTCATCTCGTCTCGTTATCACTTGCCTGTTTGTTCACCAGACCTGGTCTAAAATGGTGTGGTCCAGTTGGGCAGCTCGGTGCTGGCAGGGTCAAAATCCAGCGACCGGGACCGACCCCGTGGAGTCACCCTGGTGAAACAGCACAGAATATAGACAATCCCCTACACACAATGTATTAAACCTTGACATGCTGCATTACTTAAGAGGTCTCGGGGAAAATTAAAACCCTTTTGACTGGGTTTTGCAATGCAGGGAAAATTTTAGTGACGTTTAAAAGGTTTCTCTTGTGTTCCTCTAATGGGATAAATAAAAAAAGGCTTGTTTTAGGCCAGCAAATGGGGGGACAATCCAATTTCCCTGATTCCATCAAGACACTCTTAAAGCATTAGCTTGTGCAGTTTTAAAAAAACCCACAACAGACTGACCCCTCTGCCTGATGGCTTTGAAAAGTGTCCTGATGTGGAGGTATTTATCCTATACCACATGCTTCATCGAGGCACTCCAGCAGCACTTTGAAATATACTCCTTTGTTATTAAACTATTTAGGAGGACAGCATGCACAGGAGGAAACTCAAACACCAGTTTATTATGTACTGCAGCCATCCACACTGGGGCTGTGCTCAGAGACTAATGTGTGATGACACACTCTTTAAATTCAGTGCTTGGAAGGGAAAAAGGATGTCATTAACATTTCTGATCAGAGACTGAAACCTAAGTGTGCCCTTAACTTTATGTTTTTAAGCGTAGTTTTGCCTCAATATAAATAAAGATTCCCCTGTGGAATATTATACTTGCAGTTTGTTTCCATCAGTCAGAAAGATTAATGTATCAACACTTACTCCGGAGGGGGCTCTGGGGATTGATAATGGGAGATAGGAAGCCTTTCACCTCGAGGTCACTGGTTCAGCTCTGCCCCACGTTGGCCACCACCACCAGTACCTGCCATCTGCTCCTCCCCAGGATGGAATGGGCTGGGCCCAGTTCTGGGCCCAGCTGGTCCCAGGAGGCTCCCTGGGCTGCTTTAGTAGGAAATGGGATGGACCTGCTCAGCTCAGCCCCAGATGTGACGGCAGCCCCAGCCCTGGGCTCAGACCGAGCACCACCAGGGAACTTGACCTTCTGCCACGCTTGTACAACCCATGAATGGTGAACCTGTTATCCCTGCCCTGTGCAGAATAACTCATTCAAAGAGCAGGACATCCCTGAACATAAATCTGTCTGTTATAAAGTTGGCTGCGGTTTTCCCTGGTTGCCTTCAGCTCCTGCTGAATTTCATTAGGAACACCTCTATTATACAGCACAAGGAGGGAGCAAGTGCTGCCTCTAGACTTTGAAAGAGCCCTTTAAAGTGAAGATCAATTTTGCATCTCACTAAATAAGTAATGACAGACCAAACTGCAAGTACTTAGTTCAGCTGTATTTTAATAGCACTGTGGCTCCATCGAGAAATTCTAGTTACTGATGTAGTTTGATGTCCTGAGGCTGTTTTCTCCAGACATTTTTCCTTTTTTTTCTTCAGTATTGGCACTTCATTAATAGCTGTTTGGAAACCTGGCTGTCTGTGAATAAGCAGTACCAATAAACCTTTTCCCTCACTATTTATTTCTACTTTCTTCCATCGGGAAACAGCCCCAATGATCATAGACTGAGTTTTCAGAGTCTGACGTGTAGTTGTACACGGTGGTGGATGAGCAAAGGAAAGAGCAGCTTCGTGCCTTATAAAATAACAAATGGTAAATCAGCTACTAATACAATTCACAGAGGCTGCTAAAAGGCTGCTGAATGTCACAAAAACAGCAACCCTTTGAGGTGATGAGACGGGAGCTTCTTAAGTCGGCACGTGCAGTCGGCTTCTCCCTGGCAGTGGTCCACTTCGGGGCAGGATCCAGGCCCTGCTGCCTTCCCCCTCCGGCAGACGGCTGTGAGTGTGTGCAAACGTCCTCTCTAATTCCAGATTAGCCACAAAGAGGAGTCCTCATCCTTAAGAAACACTGCTTGGGAAGGAAAGGCTGTCTAGGGGCTGCAGGGCACCGCGCTGTCCTGGTGTGCTTTGAGTTGTCTGAGCAAGGCTCCTGGCACTGGGTTTGTCTGAAGGAAAATTTAAAAAAAAAAAAAGTGCCTTTCAGGCTGAGGCCTGTCATCAGCACGATACCACAACGTCCCTGACAGTGCTCCAGCACTGCCGTGGGATTTTGGGCATTTCAGCTAACCCCGCTTTTGCCCAAATCGGGGGGATCGGGCTCATGGGTTCAGACAGGCACTGCTTTAGCCCACACAGGGGTGGCTTCCCTGCTTGCTTTTGGATTTCTTCCTCTCTAATGGTCACTCAGCTGTTGGCTTTAAATGACAGTTTATACAAAGAGGACGCCCTGAAATGCAGAGTGGCAGCACTGAGGCTCTTGAAGATGACAATTAAAAGTGCAGCACCTCCTTGGTCACCCAGGGCTGCTGGGTTCAAGCCTGCAGAGGAAAAGAGGTTACTTCCAAAGCCCTGAATCCCTTTAAATAAATATCAGCCAGCATTTGCCTGCAGTCAGCAAGGACTGAGGTGAACCGAGCAGTGGAAGCAACTCTCTCAGCTCCCGCTGTCTCCCGTCCAGCCTGCTAAATTTAGCAGCCTAATCAAGCTTCCTTCTCTCTCTTTAATCAGGTGGAGCAAGTGGCATGTTGACTTGCGGGTTGGCGCTGGATCCCACCCTGCTCTCGGCGTTCCAGCCCTGGCAGTGGCCGGGGCAGCCATATGTGGGGGAGCAGCACGGCCGACGGGCAGCGCTCCCTCCTAATCTCCTGCTCCCACCCACACGTGCTGTCCTGATATCCGACAGCCGGTCCCACGCGGGCACGGGGCCAGCAGTGACTTTACAGGCTTTGTGGCAGAGATTATTTAAAGGAGATTAACCCTTCTAAACCCCTTAGATTTTAATTATTTCTGTATGTATTTATAAAACCTGCAGTCTGCTGGTTCCAGGGCACAACTGCCCCAGTCCCCATCCTTAACCTGGATTCGTGAGTGTACAGCGCAGCCATGTTACAGGGCAGGGGCTGGGCTGGACAGGGCTCACTGGACTTATTTATTTATTGCCATTCTGGAACAGTTCACATCTGGGATGAAAATGAAACATTATGGTTTCAAATTGTAAAAACAGCTAATAATTTGGATGACTTTAAAACATTAACAGGGCATTAATTGAATTGTTTGAGTCAATGCAACGTCTCTCGCTAATTATTTTGGTTAGGGTAGCTCTGTGAACAGGGCTCTCTGTAAGGTTGATACACTGGAAGCCAGGAGAGGGAAGGCCTGTTTCTGTCATTCAGTCTCCTAGCAAGTTTTTTTATATGTATAAAGATGCTGTGAAGTCATGAAGTCTGGAAAACCTGTCCTTGCTAGCAGGTACTGGAGGGGGAAAGGGAGGGGGGAAAAAGGGTGTGCACCTCCATTCTCTCATGCTTTCTCTCCTATTAGTCATGTTAATCAGTGCTGGATAAATTAGGTTGTTGGAGTAAAGGAGTGATGGAGGAAATGTTTCCACTCTGCATGCGAGCAGTAAAATCTAAATGCAAGTGGAAATATCTTATTTCTGTTTCACAGCACAACCTGGCTGATCTCAGGCGATGCACACCTTGCAATCTTTAAATGTACAGAGAATCATAGAATCCTAGGAAGGGGTTGGAAGGGATCTTAAAGATCATCTCATTCCAACCCCTTGCCATGGTCATGGACACCTTCCACTGGATCAGGTTGCTCCAAGCCCCATCCAACCTGGTCTTGAACTCTTGAGGGGTGGAGCAGCCACAGCTTCTCTTGGCAAACTGTGTCAGTGCCTCACAGTAATGCCCTCACATATCTGCCTGTTTTATAAATGCAAGCATAAAAGGTGGCTGTTAGAAGGAAACAAACCCCACAGCATTATGGATGCCAGTGATCCAAGAAAAAAATAGGTCGTTTTGAATGCATTTCTTAAAATCAGATGATTTTTATTTATTCTTGTCTCCCAAGCAAGGAAATAAATGCAGACAGTGCCAAGGAGTCCATAAATAATTTTTTTTCTTGGAGAATCTCTTTAATATGCACACTGTCCTGCTTCTGTAGTAGTGAACATTTGACCAGTAGCAATTAATTTCTTATCACAGTCTTTCTATGAGGTAAGAAAACATTAGTGTCTCCATTAGGAGGTGGAGAACAGGAGCTCTCCCGGAGCAAATGATGTGCCCAGCTTTATTCCTCTGCCCCAGGGCTTGCCAAGAGGTGCTGGAGGGAGAGGGCATTGCAGGGATGCCTCTCCTGCAGCCTGGCTGGGTGCTCCTCTCCCGGCAGATCCATCCTCCTGATCAAATGATAGACTCGGAAAACGTTCAATATCTGTATATTTCAGGATGAATGTCGCTAAGCTAATGAATTTTCAGCAGCTTACTGTGAAGCATACAGTATTTCCTTTAATGGCAGATGGGAAAAGGGAGAAGGAAAAATAATAAAAGTCTCTGGTATAAATCTTTTCCGCGTAGAAAGGATGAAAGGAGGGTTTCAAACTGAACCGACCTTACGGAAAATAGCGTGTGATCCCGTGGCACGTGGATTATTAGGCAAAGTGTCCCGAAGGTTAATATATCTTTTCTCATTAAAATGGGTAGGATCTCCAGCTGAAAGTGCTGAACCCGTGTGTCCAGCCCTGGGGAGGGGGAGTGGGAAAGCAAAGGGTTAAATTTCGGGGCTGTAGAAGCAGATTGTGTTTTCCTTCTATGATGTGGGCTGACAAGACATCAGTATTCTATTCATCTGTTGGGAATTAGGCTGTTAATCCAATCAATGACTCTTGAGCTAGCTGCAGCCTGCCTCCCCACTGGGGAACAATCGGATCAGACGGGAGATTGTTTAAGAGCACAGAGCGGTCCCGGTGTCAGGTGGAATTTCCAAGCGTTCCCTAGTGAATTGGGGATGGGAAAGCTGTCTCAGCCCATTTATCCTGCCCCTTAAATAACCAGGTATCTGCCTCAGCCACGCTAGAGCGATAAAGCCGTACAGGAGCGACTAACTTTTACGCGAGGAGGGGGCAGGGAAGCACCTTGGTAAGAGAGATTTTGGGATCTTGCCCTTTGGAATACCATCCTGTTCGCAGGCTGGGATCACGTTTGCATGGTTTGTTGGAGTCTGGCTTAGCCATGGCGCTGTGACACTTGTTACAGCTTTAGGCACTGACTTTTCCAAACACATTTTTGATCCCCGCAGCTTCCTGGCAGCTTTTGTGTTGCACCAACACACTCATTTGATGGCCAGTGAGATGCCTGGTGCTGGAAGGAACAGGCAGTAGCAAATATTCTTTGGATAGCCTATAAATATGTCCAAATACACAGCTGTGCACAGAGAGCCGGCTGCAAAACGGGATGAAAATGCCCAACAGCCAAACAGGCCTGAGAGTTTCGGTGCTGCTGCGTGAGCCGCTGTGTGGATTCAGAAATCGGTTTGTTCTGCAATTAAAGACAGCCATGTCTGCACTGGGATATTGAGAGCCTGTGTCTGTGCCAGCAGCACTACATGCTGATCATGGTAGATGTGATAAATCCCACTGAAATTGCACTTGGAAATTTAGGGACGGCCCCAGTTAGAAACTAGGGCGATGAGGGATTAGCGTAACCCTGGCACACTGAACTCCTCGGGCTGGGGGCGTTTGGGTGCATTAGCAGATGCAGACTCCAGGAGGGAGCCAGTGGTGGTTCCTGGGCATCCTGTTCTCTTTGAGCTTTCTTAGAGCTGCTTTTAACTCCAAATTAGTGCTCCTAAATGAACCACGAGTATGAGCTCTGGCAGCGAATACGAATAGGGAGGTCCCCAGACAGAAAGATCCCCAGCTCGTAGGCTTGGCTTTGAAGGGCTTCAACATCCCTCTTCCCTTGATCATAATTTTGAATCAAACAAAAGCTAATGCAATTTTCCTTGCCTTTCAGTAGCAGATTGTGCTGTAAGGGTTCATGCCATTAGAAATGTAATAATTGCTTCTCTATGCAGATCTAATTTATCTGTGAGGCACTTAGAAGATAGGCCAAATGATAGCCTGGCAGTAGACTTTGGAGAAGGGCCCAAGAGGTGATGATAAAACTCTGTCTAGCACTTTCCATCCTCAGGGATATCTGCCCAGCACAGTGCAGGAAAAGGTCTGAACTGGGGGAAAGGGGCAGAGGAGAAAGCCGAGAGCTCTTGGGGAGGGACACCTCAGTAAGAGAGGGGTCCCTGCCAAACCTACCCACGTGCAAGGAACCAAACTTTGAAGATCCCCAAACCCTGCACTTACCAGCCTGGGCTATCTGAAATCTCCAAATAATAGCAGTTCATGACCAGTGCATGGATTTTGGTTTTGCTTCTGCCAGAAATATTGTATGTCCCATGCTTGGGAGTGCCTGAGCTGCCTTCTAGCTGGGACCAAAGATGCACCTGGTGATGTCTCACAAACATCTTAATGCCAGCATTAACAACTATAACCTTACAAGCCCTTCACAAACACCAGCCAACTAATTATCCCCATATGGGCCACCCACTTAAAACAGCTGATGCAGATGAGCAATCACAAATACAATTTGCTTTAGCAAAACCAAAAGTGGGGAGAAAACATAAAGATCTGCTTTATTATTCTGGGGTCAGAGCTATTTGGGATTCTAGACTTTGGCACAGCTGTTGGATGGTCTTGTTTCTCAAATTGCACTGATGCTGGCATAGCTTTAAGGCTCAGAGGCAACTAAAAGCACAGCTCTGTGTGTATGTGGGTGCACACTGTCCCAAGATAGGGATTTTAAAAGAACAGGATCACATGTCAAACTAAACCATCGCTCTTCTATGCCAGCATTTGCCACTCCTCTATCTGCTTCACTTGGGCGAGCATTCATTTGACATGTATTAATGTACATGTACAAACCCAGTCTGCTGCATGCAAAAGCAATGTGAAAATGAATATAAAGGCTGGGTTAAGGCCACTTACTGAATGGTTTGGTGGAGTTCAGACTGGTTATTTTGGCCCCCATTGCCTGGTTTTACGTATTTGTGGGTATTAAGATGTAAATTCTGGTGAGCTTTTAGCTGTAGCCTCACCCTCAATCTTGTTGGAGATAAAATTTCAGAGAGAGAATAAGAAGATGATGAGGTTAAAGTAAATTGTTGGGAAGTTGAAGTCTAAAGTGGAAATAAATGAGAAATAAAACCCTTTTTAAAAGTGGAGGGAAGTATTTTCTTGCTATTTTTCATCTCTCTGGCTTGAGTGAGTGTGTGTCGTGAGGCTGCAGAGATTTATATTACAGCTCCTAAGCACCAGTGCTTGTTCAGAGGCTGTATTATTCTGGCCCTTTTTATTCACTCACCTTCTAAAGATGTAGTGTAAATATTTATCTTCCCTCTGGCCCATCCGTGCTGCCCAGGACCCAGTGCTGTTAAACACTCTTATCACCGCATCGTTCTTATCTCCTGCGATCCCTGCCAACATTCAGAGTCTGTCAATGGGAACGAGTGTGCACCTTACAAGGTGACACAAATGAACAGAAAAAGAGGTGACATGGGGGGGGGGGGGGGAAATACCTTAAAATGAAAAGCACAAGTGCTGTCTCTCAAGGGGAGTGTAAGATGTTTTCTGCTGTGCTTTTCACGGTGCGCTCATGGTGTCTGTGCTTGGGGATGTGATTGAAGGCACTGAGATGAGGTCTGTGTGAAGCAGCACTGGAGTCCCCTTCAGACCCTCGTGCTGGTGTGGAGGGCTGTCCAGCCCCAGCTTCATCACCTTCATCACTGATCAGGCTGGACCAAAGCTCACCCAGATAACCAGCATGGACTTGTTCTCCCTCTTTCTCTACTAAGTGCTAAATAAAACAGGTGAGATGCAGAAGAGGCGATGTCTGCCTTAGGGCCACCCTGCCTCTCACAGAGATTTCTGCACACAGCTTGTAATGAGGCAGGTCTGGACAATCAGTATTTATAGCACACTGTTTAAAACTGTCCTGTGAAGCCACAGTCAAACACCGGCCAGGCAAGGCCTGCTTGCAACGGGAAGAAACAGCAACTGTGTTTTATAGAGTGCACAGCACCTCAGCAGGGCTCAGCCGAGCCATTTCCATGTCTCTGCCCTTCAGTCCAGAAGTTGTGTTAGGTTAAGCAGGGAACAGAAATTCCCAAGGAATGAACATGGGATGGCAACACCGATATAATCCTATCACTTATAAGACAAAATTGACGTGCAGTAGCCATAGTACCACTTAGCGGATAAGACAGTTGGTCCATCTGCGCTCGGTCCATCTTCTCTCATTTCTCTTGCTTAAATTTCTCAGGAGCAGCACAAAATCCTGTTATCCAATAAGTTATCCACTGGTAGTTGGATTTTCATTGAGTGACATCTGTCGCAGACCGTTGGATGTAGGAGGTACTGCTGATTTTGTGGCATCTTTTGTTTTGATGGGTTTGGTAGACGTGGACATTCGGGGTTTGGTTTTGAAGTATTTGGAAGTGCTCTCGTCTCCCTCAAAGCTGTGCAGCTTGGCTGTCATCCTGCCATGGCCAGATGTGCCAGGAAGCTGCAAAAGGCACCCAGGATGGCACTCGACATTAGGAGGCCAGGGGAAAGCTTGGAATCAGATCTGTTGTTGGCCAGTAACACTCATGTGTGGGACTGAGCACTCTCACATTTGAGTGTGTAATGGTCTTTCCTTCCATTCTGATCGTTTTCTGTCTACCTGTGTGGGTTTCTGCCATTTCCATGAGTTCCTCCTTTCTAGAGAGGGAGCATTCTCCCCTTTTGTGTTGAAGTTTGCTGAATTAGAGCAGTTTTCCTCCTTTTTAACCTGTCACATTCCAGCTAACACGTGATGATGAAACGGCGTTTCTCAGAGGCGTCCTGGCACAGAGCAGAGCTTGGCATTGTGCGTTGGCCCTGGAGCTGCCCATCTCTTCTTCTGCACTCCCCAACATCAGCTCCCCTACTCAACACCTTCTCTTTGGTCCATCTGCTGAAACTATCCATCTGATCACAATCAGCATCTCTGTTCCTTGATCGCTGTCGGCATCTCTGCGTTCCTCCTGGCTGTGGAGGATGCGCTCCAGGTGCTCTGCTCTTGACTGGTGCCAGCGGGGTGAGGCTGCACCAGGTTGTCCCTGTCTGCTCACTGGGATCACTCATCCCAACAGAGGCACATCCTGGGAGAAGAGCACGCTGCACCTCCCTAGGATGCTCCAGAAACGGCTGCTTTCTGTCGCGTGTTGGGAAATATCCCTTGCATCAAGGCGATCTTAATTCATCTTCTGCTCACTGTGTTTCATTGCAAAACAAACATTTCCAGCTTCTGGCGGGCAATATTCATCTCACGTAATTCCCACAGTGGGAGCTGTAATCCTCACTTTCACAGCCCATCTTTGATTAGTCTCCAGGTGTGACCACTTTGCTCTGAAGGCTCAGCGTTGCCATATCTGGAGCAGCCGGGCACGTCGGGCTGCGATTAGCCACGGTGCTCCAAAAAGCCAAATCAAAGAGGGATTGAGATCAGCAGCTTCCCGAGGGCATTTCAAGGCCTTTACTGAGTGACCATGCTAAAGCTTTTTCCATTTACCTGGATTAAAATTTGTCACAGAGGAAATACAAGCAAATAGCACAGCATCTGAGGAGTGTAACAAATAGCATTTGGCCAGCCGGAACGCTCGAAGGGGGGGAAAAATCCACAGCGTAAATAAAGTGCAAACCCTGTTTGCATAACATTGGATTAATAGTTCTTTTTAGAAACCACACTGGGATTAAAGACACGCATCTCCCATGCCAGGACTCGCGCTCCCTCCTTAGCCCAACAGATGCCAGGAAGTACATCTAAGAGAAATAAAAAGCCTCGTTAGATCCAGCCCGCTGCTGAAGCAGCAGTGCTTTCCACAGGCCTTTGGAAGAGAAACAAATGGCTGTAGTATACCTGGAGCAGTCCTGCGTGTTTTATGGGGAGTTCTGCAGCAAAGTGTTCCCGTGGAAAGGGGATTTTTGCTGCACAGCTGCAGTCCCACTCACCTGTGGGTTTTGTCGGCTGCGGTTTTGAAGGTGGCGATGCAGAGGGGAACTGGCTTCCCATCCTCCAGCCCACATATTTGACATCCTGCCTTTCCCATAACTCATCTGGAGCGCTGCTGCCTCTTCTTCCCCAGCCCTGCTCCGTATTTTGCTGAAGTCAGTGCTGGCCCTGTCACTCCTCCGAGCAGGCATGTGCTTAAGGAGCGCTCGGGGGCTCCAGCTCAGATCAGTTACCTTATTAGTGCGGAATAATCAATGGATGCCGTCCCCGATTCCTTCAGTTCTTTGGCTTGCGTTATCTCTAATGACACCCATTTGCATCGTGTCCCCGCAGTTTGGGCAGAAAGAGGCTCCTGAAATGAGGTGTCTTCAAACACTGGAGTGAGTTCACTGACGTGAATGGGACATAGTGGCACGTTCCTTTGCTTGGAAAAGACATGAAGTGGATATATTGGGGCAGCAAATGCCTGTTACATCTGGCTTTCCTTTTTGTCCCTGTTGCTGTGGTTGTTGTGTTGGTGCAGTGTCCCAGAGCAAAGGGTGGCACCTCCCACCCTGAAACACTGCCCTGAAACACTGATGATTCCTAGTTTCTCAGCTTAGCAGGGTTGATATCAAACAGAATAGCAGGTGGGAAAACAGAAGCTATGGGTGAGATTTCTACCTGTTTTCCTGTTCTCCTTTTCCCTTTCGCCTGCTCCAGAATCCACAACAGACACCAGAATTTGCACCTTAATCCCAAAGATGATGGTAATTAAAAACTTAAGTCTCCATAGACAGATGCAAATAAATTAAGGAGGTAAAGAACTGAATTAGAGGCTAATCCTGATGGGGTAGTGAAAGCAAAGTGGCCAGTAATTCTTTCCTTCTGTTATTTCACCTGTTCTGGTGGCAGGACGAGGCTCTGGCGGTGTGAGGTGTTGGATGTGCTACATGTGCTCTCTCCAGCAGAGCTTGGGGAGGGACACAGGAGCCTGGGAAAGGGACACACTTCCCAAAGCACTGCAGCTGGTGCAGTGGTGTCTGTGTTAAGCTGGAAGGAGGGGGCTGTGTGCCAACACCTACACGTCATGCGGTTTGCTTTGCCCTCGTGCTGCAGCTGTTTCGCAAGCGTGAGTTCGGCAACCTGCTCGTCCCTGAGCGCTGTGCCCTTCCCTCGCCCAACAGAACTTACCTGGGCTTTGGGTAGACCTGAATTCTGAAGAGCAGGAACCTAGGATTTATTCAGGTGGAAGAAAACTGGATTTTTTTCCCCTCTGTGTGATCATTTTCTGCTGAATAGGGCAGCACAGCGTCCCTGCGCTTCACCCTTCTCTCAAGTAGGGCAAGGCTGGGCTTGCACTGAAACACCTTGCACTAAAGCAGCAGGATTAGTGAGAATCCCCGAGTAAGGCCATAGGACTGAAATCCTTCATTTTTATGGGATGGAAATGATAACACTATGAACTGAATTATACTCACGTCATGACGTGATCCACGCACTCTTACGGGTGGATAGATATTGATTATCCGTCAATATGGAGTGATGGGTGGATGATGATTCAAATCCCAACTGTCAGGTAGCTGGATGTCCTGGCCTTTTTATCTAGTCAATTAAAACATTGCTGTGATTCAGCTTATTTATTTAAAACTGAGATTTACTTGTGTCTCCATGACATTGCCTATACCTCTAAAATCAAACTCTCTCTCTCTCTCTTTTTTTTCAGGATGGGGAAGGCCAGACTGCACTCCATTATGGTAAGCTGCCTCTCAGCTTGGTTGTTCCCTCTTAACAGGATGGATTTGCAGCTGGAGTAAATGCTCTATGCACAGAAAGCAAATTTCAGGAGAAAAATGAGCAGAGAAGCTGGATTTGATTACCTCGGCCGTCAGATCCAGCATGGTAGGAGTAGGAGCTTTGGGAGAAACAGCGAGAAAGACTGCTGTCTTCCCTTCCTTCTCCTCTGCAAATGTCACCTTAAAGCCTTCCTTTTCCCCCAGTTAATGATGCAGAATTTTCCTGTACACCTATGGGTCCCTAAGATGTGGTTGTGCCACCTCCAGACCCAGGAGTGGCCCTGATTAGGGAATGCCAAATCCCTTGGCCTTCAGGGAGGGTCTGTATCAGTTTTAACAGGTTACACAGGTGAGGGGAAGGGGATGGCCAAGCTGGCCTCCACCTCCATGTGTCCTGGTGACAAACCTGTTTGATTGCAGCCGAGAGAGCAGCAGCTCCTCAACTCCCAAAATCAGCAGGGAGAAGTCACAGTTCGTGTCCCTCCTACAATTACAGGCTAATTAGATACATGATTTTACAGGAGTCTTTAATTGAAAGGTTGTCCTATCTCCAAATGAGAAGAGTAGAGACTGAAGTGACGCATGTGGTGCTGATGTGTGGGGAATATGAAAAAAAAGTATCGATTTAATCTGGATCATAATTTTTTCCCAAAATTAAGACATAGCCAGTTATTATTTTGTGCTCTCTCCTGATGCCTGTCACTGTAATTAAGAGCATACTTGTCATTCTGAAGTGTTTGTGTCTTTCTCTCTCTCCCTGATGTCTCTTCAAGGACATTAGCAGGATGGCAAAATTGCTTTGCAGAGCATCAGTCCAAAGCACAGCATTTGGATCTAGAGCTAAACTCCCAGATTCCAGGGCCCCTGAACCAAGACTGTAATTACTGTAATGAGTGATTTCTCCCCATGTCATTTTTCCTGTAGGATACTCTATTTTTCAAATTCCTATCATTGTGATTGGAGTAGTGAATCTATTGCTTAGCACAGCATTGTCCACAGATTGACAGCACTTAAAATGCCACATTGCCTCCTTCTCTGCCTAATTAATTCCATGTTTTGGGCTTTCTCTCCCCTGGGAAGATGCTTTCCCTGCTCCCAACTCCAGGACTGGCACCTGCCTACAGAGGGGTGCACAGTACATTACTGTGGGTCATGCATAAAAGCACAGCACATATATAAGTTATCCATGAGAACCTGCTTCAAGCAAGGCCAATATTGAAAAAAAGGGTGGCTGCATCACCTGAGTGTAAATTCTGTGGAGAGGGATCCCTCTGGCTGGTGACTGAGGCAGCCTGCTTAACAATCGAACAAACATAACTGATTTAATGAACATGATTTCTCTCATCCACCCTGACAGCCCAGATATTTCAATAGGGGCAGTTTACCGTGGTTTTCTTCCCAAATGCTTTAACTGTTAAAATTTTCTCTTCCCCTTGAGTGTTATCCCACCTCTCCTTCCTGTAGATTGTCTTAGGGAAAGCCTCTTTGGCACACAGCTCCAAGTGTGTCTGTGGGTGCCCAGCTATTCCTGGTGACCATCACTGCACCCAGGCCATCCTTATTCCCTTACTTACTGCCTTACTTACTGACCTGATCATAAATCCCCCCGATCTTGGAAACAGCTTGTTAAACGAGGGACTGGTTTGGACTCAAGTGCCTGTTGGCCTGAATGGAACTCACTGAAAACCCCCTCGATACCATTTTGGTCAGCACTTCACAACCAAGCTGCTAATTGCAGCAGAGGGGCTTGAGAGCTCCTATGGAAGCTGTCTCTGAGCTGAGCAGTGCCTTCACAAGGCCTTCCCTTTTGTTGGAGGCTGTTCAGGGAAGGGTTAAATCCCATCGGCAAGGCCAGCGAGGCAGGCACTGCTTTTAGGGTGTCTGCATCCCTTTTTATGAGCCGGCGTGGCCTGACAGCTGTCCTTGTGGTGACAGCTCTCCTGATTACAGCCGGTGTCAAACTGCATCCTGCTGTGGGTTATAAATCCTGCCTCCTTCCGATGGGCGCCGACCCCAGGTTTAATCGGAGGTTAAGTGGAGGCCAGCCGGCAGCGCGGTCCGGAGCCACCGGATCGTGGTGGGACCCACCGCCGGGCCCGCTCTGCCCCGGGCTGGGGCCGGGCTGGTCACTCTGACCACGGTCTCCTCCGGCTCCTCTCCATCCACCCACTGGGAATGCTGAAATCATTGCTGCTGCCTCTCCCAGAGGAAATCAAGGCTTCTCCGAGCCGCGGTGGCCACGTGGCCGCGGAGTGGGCAGGCTCTGTATCCTCATGGGCGCTCCGGCTTCCCTGCAAAGCACCATCTGTTCGGCTCTGTCTGTGCTGTGGCAGGGCAGTGGGAGGGGATGCTGGAGGGAAAATAAATAATAAAAAAAAAAAAAATTCATCATCTGAACCCTGAGGATTAATGGAGTCGGGAGGCGAACTGCGCCGAACGGAAATTCATCTTCACCCGTGCCAGTGTCAGGGCTGCCGCTCCGGCCCTTGACAAATCGAGGGTCCCAGGGTGCCATAAATCCAGCAGCTGTGCTCATCCCCTGGGACGTCCCCAGCCCGCTCAAGGACATGGGCTGTGCCCGGCGGTGGCACCAGATGAGAAAGTCACATTTCCCCGTGTGGGCACCAGCTCCCCATCCCCAGAACCTGCCACCACAGCTTCCTTGGCATCTCTGGAAGTCTGCATCCTGCAGAGGGATGTGCCCCCCAGCTCTTCAGCTCAGCCTCACCCACACCATCACCTGCTTCCTCACCAACCCCTTCCCCCTTTTTTCCTCCTTGTTTTATCTTCAATATAAGCTCCAATTGCACATTTAATTTATTTTAATGAGACATTGCTGGATCAGTAGAGAATTGCAGAGTAATGCAAAAGACTCTCGAGTTACTAAAAGAGTCAGTCGGTTGCATTATAAAAGCACACAAAATACAATTAAAACCAATTGCTAACAGTGCAAGAGGAAAGGTACCACCTTCACAGCCTCATAAGGCAGTTTTTGCCTTCTCTAGGATCTGCTTTGCATGGGCTTAAGGGAAAATCCGGGGTCTGGAACTTCTGCTGATATCAGCCAAGTCCAGCTCTCAAGTATTAAGAGTTTTCCTGATTTCCCTAGTTCTTTTTATTTTTTTTAGCATCCTTAGGTAGGACATCCTGGGGACAGAGAAGAGCTCAGGTCAAACCTGATTCTATCTTGGCAGAGAAAATCAGGGATTTAAACATAGTTCCTGTTGGGAGGTGTGTGTGTGTGCCATTACCAGCTGTCCGAGGGCACGGACACGGTCCCTTGGAGCTGGTGCTCAGGGAAGGGATGGCCGGCAGCTAAAAACCATCCCAAGCTTCTGCAAGGAGAGATGATGGATGAAATCCAGGAGCGAGGCAGTACTGATGATGTCCTGCCTGGAATGTGCTGCCTGTGGAGCCCCGGGACGTTCAGGAGGCAGGTGAGGGGCGGGGAGTTCCGAGGCTGTTGTAGGTAAATAGATACATTAGATACAGATACAGATAAACGCATTTTAAATTGTGCAAAAGCAGGCAGGGAACGCTTTCCCAGGTGGCACTTTGGGGCTCTCTGCAGTGCTGCACCAGCACTCTGGGGCCCTTCCCAGGGTCGGTCTCCATTCCTGGATGCGAAGGAGCCCTAGCCAATATTCCCAGGCTCCCTGTGTGTCCCATGTGATGACGTGCAAACCCCTGGCAGCTCCGTGTCTGGGCTGTGGGCTCTGGGGTGCTGCTTGCACCAGTAACACCTCCCCTGGACGTCTGGCTTTGCTCTCGCTCTGTCTTTTCTCCTTCCTTTGCACTATTAAATCCAAAGTAATACATTGTGTACTGAACACTGCCCCGAAAAATGATCTGCTGCTCCGGGCCAGGTGCTGAGACGGCGTTTCGTGCCTCCGGCACACGCGTGGGAAGTCGCCAGCTACAGCCACCGCTCCAGAAACGCCCATCACCGCCGCCTCGGGGCAGGAGCCCCAGACTAACCCTTCCCTCTCTCCCTCCAGCTGCCACCTGCGAGTTTTTGGACATCGTGGAGCTGTTGCTGCGGTCGGGAGCGGACCCCGGGCTGCGGGACCAGGAGGGCTGCCTGCCGGAGGAGGTGACGGACTCCAAAGCCATCACTTCGGCTCTGCAGCAGCACGGCACCGGCGAGCCCTGACCCCGCGGGGGGACAGAGATGCTCTGCAATAACAGCCCTTCCCCCCCCTCCCCGCTGCCCTCCCCAAACGCCTCGGGGGTTCGAGGGGACCTTTAAGAGCGCAGGGTCTGGCCGGGCTCTGCAGCACGAGGGCCAAGCACATGCCCTGGGCAGGATGGGATCAGAGTTCTGCATGCTCTGACAGTTATCAGTATTTGAGGGGGAGGGGGGAGGGGGGAGAGGGCCTGGAGAAGGCCACAGGAATTATTTTAATGTATCAAACACGAGAACTGCGTTGGCTGTCTCACTGGAGCAGCCTGGGCTGACTGGTCGGCTCCTCAGTGGGGAGGGCAGGGCTGCTGGGCCGGGTGAGGGGTGCTCATCTCTCCCTTTCAGGTTGAACTTTGGTTTATTTCTTTTTTTTTTTTTTCCCCTGGGTCCAAATGAAACATTATAAATAAAAGCACAGTGTCGGGCTGGTGCCTCTGTGTGTTTGTTTTTTGTGGGGTTTTTTTCAGGAGACTTGATTCCTTGGAAGCTATAAGGATGGGAGGTAGCTCAGTGCTGCCAGAGCTCTGCTCAAGTTCTTGCCCTGTGGAGAGAGGTCTGCAAAGACAGGAGAGTCATACAGCTGTCTGTCTGTCTGTCTATCCCCTCTGGTTCTCACATAGCACACGTTGCTAACCAACCCTTCCAAGCTGACGGGGCTTTTACCATGTCACACAATCACTTTGTTTAATAAAATGATGCCTTTTTTGTGCTGTGGGACAGCTGGGAGGGAGGCTGCTGCGTTGGGTGAGTGTGTGGCAAGAGGAGACCGTGGGACATTCCCTGTGGGAGGGACACTGCCGTGAGTTTGCTTTTCCCCAGACAAGATTTACAGCTTTGGGGGGAGCGCAGGAAATCTCTGTTTCTGTGACAGGAAGCCACTTTGCCATCAAGTCCTTTCTGCAGCACATCCAGCCTCAGGAAAAAAACAAATGGGAACGTTCCCTTCGCTGAGGACTGGCTGGGCAGGAGGCACGTGAGGGTTTTGGCCCCTCACAGCGTCTGTGGCTCCTGCCAGCGCTGACAAAGTCACTGCACTGGCTCCAGCACCGCCACTGCACCACACACGGCACGGGCCAGGCTCCACAGTGGGGAAAACCAGCTTGGAGAGTTATCTTCCATTAACTTAGTGTTAAGCAAGGGCCTACAATGGCTTTTCTGCTCCCCTTCCCCATGCCCAGGGGACCCCCAGGCTGGCAATGCCTGGGCTTTTCACAGCCTGTAGCTTTGGCACCCGGGTAGCAAAGACCCAACCCAAAAACTGGGGTCACGCTGGCTCTTGTGGTGGTGGCATCAAGGCTGGGGACAAGCGAGGCCACCGCTGTGCAGTGCCATAATGCACAGCCACTGCCTGGCTTGATGGACACGCTGGGTAGTAAAAACACTCTTGTTAAAGCCGGGATGGAAAGCAGCAGCCGCGGTGCCGGTGCTTTCAGAGAGCACATTTGGGGCCCGAGCGCTCAGCCCCGGAGATGTTTATAGCACTTTAGGTCTGTTTGTGAGGTTGGAGCCTTTCCAAAAACAAAAAAAAAAAAAAGAAAGCGGGGGGGGGGAGGAGAGAAAGACATATATTATTGTTTATAATCTGCTTTATTCAGCCAAACCTTTCCCCAGCAGCCTTGCGGATTGCTGTTTAAATCCCTTGGTGCCTTTAACTACCGATACAGAAAGTGGTTAATGTGCATTCGCCCTAAGCTTGGCATCTACTCCAGGAAATCACTTTAATTGAGAAGCATTAAATGTTAAAATGATTAAAATATAGAAAGCCAACACACCGGTGCCCACGGAGGGGTTTGGACCCCCGTCCCGCCTGGCGTGGCTCTTCCATCTCACCTGTGGTGGCACAGCCGGGCACCCACTGCCACCACTGCCTGGTGGCAGGAAAGCTGTGGCACTGATGGAGGTGCCCACCCCAAACCCGCCCACCTCTCTAAAAAGCCGGGGCGCCACGACCAGCGTTCCCCTGTCCCATCCAGGAACGCCAGGGATCCCGACCCCCGAGCAGCCAGGGGTGCCGGAGCAGGGAGCGCCGACGGTGACCGCGGCCCCTCCCACTGAGGAAGAAAATCCCAAAGACAGCTAAAGAGCATCCCGAGTTTATTTGCCATCGCTTTCCCTCGCGGCGGAGGGGGTGACTGTACACATCTCATGCCAACGCACCGGAGGCAGGGAACAAAAGCAACGCCCTGGGCCCGAATTCAGGGGCGCTGGGCGGGATCGTTTCTCCCCAAGACATGGCAATAAATAAGGTTTTATTCTTTGAATTTTTTTTTAAATTGTTATTATTATTTTTTGTTGGGTTTTATTTTTTTTTCCTTTTTTCCCCCCAGGAAACAAGACTCTCACTTTCTGGAACTGTACAAAATTTACACAGCGAGGGGAGGAGGAGGCATTTGGCCTTGTCGAAGGGGGATGGAGAGCAGCGGGCACGGCTCTCCCCCGTCCCCCTCCCCACCAGTGCCAGCAAGGCCAGGGGCTTGGCACAAAGCAGCACCCAAGGCTGGGGAGGGGGGAGGCACGTGGATGCAGCTGGGGCAGCTCCTGCAGCACCAATGCACCCAGCTGGGAGGGGCAAGAGGGACAGGGACAGAGCAGTGATGTGCTTTCTTCTGTGGCTTTTTTTTTTTTAAATTCTTTTTTATTCTTTTTTCCCCTTTGCTGTCAGACCCCCCACGCCCCTGGCAACAGCCAGCTGAGGGGATCCACCCCCAGCCCTCCCTGGTGGATGGCAGCCCGGGATCATCAGCATCACCCCAGAGCTAGAGGGGATGGCAGGGACCCGGGGGCTGGGGCATCCCTGTGGGGTTGGGACAGAGCTGGGCACTCCAGGCAGAGAGTGTGGAGCTGGATTTTATCCGTGGGGCTGAATGTCTGAGGGTTGGGGGTGCGGGCTGTGCTGGGGGAGAGAGGCACATGGGTTTTGAGCAAGGGGCTGGTGCTGGGTGGGCCTGGCCAGGAGCAGACCCCATGGGGCTTGCAGGATGTGCCAAAGCCACTTGAATCCTCCCTGGATGCCTGCACCCACCCTAGGTGCCACCAGCCCCAGGGCACCAAAGGACAACGTTGGTGGCCTATACCAGGGACATCTCACACCCCAATCCCATCCACTCCCCACGATGCAGCTGCTTCTGCAGGTGACAAAACACCCTTTTCCCCCCTTTTCGGAGGAATTTTTTGCAAAGCCCTCAGAGCAAACATTGCCCACCTCTCCCACCCACCCTTCCAGCAGCTGCTTTCCAGTCCCAAGCATCCCTGCTGGCTCCACCACAGCCCAGCTTGGCCCGTGGGCATCCCGAGCTAGAGGCATTTTTTGTTTAATTCCTCCCCATCGCGTGACCATGGTGAAAACGCAGCGATGCTCCACGAACACTCCTGTGTGCCCAGGGATAAATCATAGCCCCGCGGCCACCAGGCCAGGAGCAGGCAGGATCTTCCCCGGCAGCATCGCCCCGGGCAGCGGGACAATGACCCCGCTCGGAGGCGTCCGCGGCAAAATAAACCCTTCTACAATATAGATTTCTCTTTCTGCTGAGGCTCCGGGCGGCGCCGAGTTGCATTTCAGCTCCGTATCGAAAAATAACTCTTGAAAATAGCAGCGGTGCTCGGCGGGGGGGGGTGCGGGGCTGGCGCGGGTGTCGGGACGGACTCTGCCATCCCCTGATTGTCCTTCTTTCCCTCCCGCTGTCCCGCACCGTGGCCGTGCCCCAGCCCTGCGCCGGCTCCTCGCCGCGCATCCCGGGCGCCGACAGCTCTCTTGTGCTTACACCCAAAGGCATCCGTGCCCCTCGCCCCGAGCACAAACGCCCCTAACCCACCGCCAGTGCTGCCCGCCCCTCCCTGCGGCCCTCCGGGGCCAATTCCCATGGGAAATCCTGGAAAGGTCAACCGCCGGCGGGTGCCCTCGGTGCTGAGCTTGCGGGCTGGGGGGGGAGCGAGGGGGCCGGGGCGGGGGGCGAGCAGCGCTTAGAAAGGGGGGTGATCCATGTCGTCCAGCCAGGAGGCCGGGCTGGTGGGAAAGTCTGGGTACCCGACGCTGCTGCCCGTGGAGATGTCGGAGGTGGGGCCCCCCCCGGCCATGGCCCGCAGCGTCTGACTCACCCCCTGCGCCCCGTGGGCCACCAGCCCCAGGCTGCCGTCCATGGCGTAGTCCAGCCCGTTCAGCAAGGGCGGGTGGGACGGCAGGGAGGAGATGGACGACGGCGACTGGGGGAGGCCGTAGGGACTCCCGTCCCGCAAGTCCTGGTACGATTGTCCCGTCCCCTCCATGGAGAAGCCGCCGTTCAGCAACTGTCCGCCCGCCACGTCCCCCACGGTGCCGTAAACCCTGTTGTTGTGGCCGAGCTCGGAGAGGATCTGGTCTTCTGCCGGGGAGAGAAGGGAGAGCAGAGGTGGGGGGTCAGCGCGGGGGGCGGCCCCGCGGCCCCCCGGCCCCGCACGGGCGCCCCGCTCACCGCGGAAGCTGAGCTCGCTGTCGCTGACACCGCAGTCCTCGGCCGAGCTCTCCTTCTCCAGCTTCCCACCCCCGCGGCTCCGCTTCACGCTCTTGTAGAACTGCCCCCAGCGGTGCCGCCCCGCGTCCTTCTTCAGCCGCTTCTCCTTGGCCCGGCGGTTCTGGAACCACACCTGGCGCGGGAAATGGGGACGTCGATGGCACCGCGGCACCCTGGGCACTCCTGCATGCCAGATCTCCTGCACCCAGCACCCATGGAGCCCCTACATCCCAGCACCCCTGCAGTCCAGCACTCCCGCACCCCAGCCTGCCAACACACCAGCACCCAGCATCCCTGCAACCCAGTATGCCAACTGCTGCACATGGATGCAGCACCAATGCACCCGGCTTGGAGGGCAAGGAAGGACAACAAGGAGGGACACACTCATGCAACCCAGCACCCCTAAACCCCAGTACCCCTGAACCCCAGCACCCCTAAACCACTGCAACCCTGCATGCCAGCACCACACCTTCAACACCCCCGTGCAATCCAGGATCCCTGCAGCCCAGCTCCCGAGCACCCACGCCACCCCAATACCTCTGCCACCCCCGCATCCCCTGAAACCCAGCACCCGGACACCCCGGAGGGACCCCAGTGCCACCCTTCTCTGGGAGCAGGGTGGAGAGCGGCACCCCCACGGCCTCACCTGCACCACCCTCATGTCAAGCCCCGTCTCGGAGGAGAGCTGCTCCCGCACGTGCCGGGCGGGCTTGGGGGAGTTTTTGTAGGCGTTCTTCAGCGTTTCCAGCTGCTTGGCCGTGATGGTGGTCCGGGGCCGCTTCGCGCCCGCCTCGGAGTCGTCTGCAAGTGAAGCAGGCGGTGCCATGCCCCGAACTGCCAGCCCAGAGCCCGCAGGGACACCTTCCCGCAGGAGCCATGGCCGGCCCTCGGGGTGCTGAGCCCCTCGCAGCCCCTTAGGGGTGCCTACCGTTCTGCTTGGCAGTCTCGTAGTCCTCCTTGCAGACCAGCCTCCCGTCCTCCATCAGGTAGAACTCATCCCCCGTGGCCAGCTGCCGGCTGCAGATGATGCAGGCGAAGCAGTGGAGGTGGTACACGAAGTCCTGGGCCTTGCGGACCACCTGGGTGGGGGGGATGCCCTGCTGGCACGCCGTGCATTTGGTCCCGAAACGCCTGCAGGGAGAAGCGGGTGACCCTGAGCCCCACCCCCGGGGCGAGGTGGGCTTTGCTGGGCAGAGATGGCACCGGGACCAGCAGAGGGGGCAGAGTTTAAACCAGCAATCGACCTTATTATGCATGACACTTCACACGGCGGGGGGTTTATCTTCCTCAGAGTGAGAGACCGGCCTAATGGAGCTGAGGAAGGTTTGATTTTAATGGTTCTTTTAACTAATGCTTATAGGCTGCCTGATTTTCCCCTGCAAGGACAGTACATATTTCATCCACATTAATACCAAATAAATTAATTACGCCGCCCCGCTGGCAAGATGAATCCCAGATTAATGCAGAATGATGGGGCTCTCACACCATAACGAGGGCCTGGCAGGGGCATTGGGTGGGCTGGTGTGGGGCAGGTGTTGAAATGAGCAAACCCTCCCTGCCTGGCTGCAGGGAGCATGCAAGGACTGTGAAACAGCACCAAAGGTGTGTGCAGGAATGGGACAAGGAGCGTGGAAGGCACACACAATGGGTGTGCGAGGAGTGTGCCAGAAATGTGGAAAAAGCATGCAAGGAACACGTGGAATGGTGCAGGAAGTGTGGAAGGAGCATCCAAGAAGGGAATTCCCTGAATTAACAGCACGAGGGTGACACACGCCATGAGGTGGTGGCAGCACAGGAGAAAGTCATAAGTAAGTGGACATTCCGCTGGTGTTTTCAGCAACAGCTGCTGTGGGATTGAGACGGGGCAGATGTCCACCTCCCACTGGCACCACAAGGGCTCTGCGGGGTCTCTCCTGCTCCCTGCACTGCCCCTAAATCCCCCATCAGCAGGACAGCAGGACCCCATGGAGCCATCCTGGCATTGCAGCTGCAGCCCGGGTCAGAAAGCTATTGGAATAATCTGTCCTCTGTGCCTTAACCAGCTCCATCTGCTTTGAAGGAGGCAGCCCAGGAACACCCAAGCCCTTTGGGTGGCATTCAGGGGTGCCCGGGGGGTGCAGCCATCCCAAGCACCTCTCACTGTCCCCCGAGGGCTGGACATCCCCTGATGGTGCAAAATCACCTGTGGAAAGCCAGGACACAGCCACCACAGCTGGGTCCTCGAGATGGTCCCCAGGGATGTCACCCAGGGATGGGTGGCAGGCACTGGGCATGAATGGTGCCAGCACTGTTCCAGGGTGTTGGAAGCAGAAAGTGAGGAGGAAAACCCTGGTTTCTCTCGTTTTCTGGGCTTGTATCCTAAAGGGAGAGTCCCTGGACATCTGCTGGGGAGACTTCAGCTGGGAGAGAAGGCAAGAGAGGGAGGAAGGGTAGGAAAGAGGGAGGGAAGAGATGGGAGCGGGATGGATAGGAGATGGAGAGAGGGAGGGATGAAGGGAGAGATGGATGGATGGAGGATAAATGGAAGGATGAAGGGACGGATGGATCGAGGATAAAAGGAGGGATGAAGGGATGGAGTGAGGCATGAAGGGATGGTGGGAATGGAGGGAAGGAGGAAGGCAGGCATGTACAGAGAAAGGGGTAGGACAGGCAGATGATGCTTCTCCACTCCCAAGGCTGAGCCGGTGCCTGCTCTGCAGCCCCCATCCTGCCTCTGCCCATCCATCCTCTCTCCCAGAACACTATAAAAGCCATTTTAACACCTCCTCCAGCATCCCGGGTGGGAGGGGAGTTCCACACCACCTGGGAATGGCCAGTCCCAGAACAGAGACACATGGCCGGGCACCAAGAGCTGCGATTCAGGGGAGGGGAAAAAAAAAGATAAAAATCAAGCAACTCCTGCATTTCCAGCTGCCCCTGAAGCTGGGCCGAACTCCTCACGTCCTCCACAGGTTCCCTGCCCCGAAATCAATGAGCGGTGAAGGAAAGGTGAGGCGAGTGCCCGGGCGAGCGCCGAGCTGCTATTGATTGGCACCAAATAATCCAGGCAGGACCTCATCTGAGAAAGTCACTGATCTTTCAACTCCAATTAACATTGATTACCCGCACCTTTTGGGCGACTATTTAAATGACTCGGAGATTAATAGGCTGGAAAATATCAGAAGTGAAGTGTTATTACCCAGGCTGGAGCAGCCACTTTGACCATCGCTGGGAAGGAGAAATTCAAGCTGCATCTTTGGTCCTGGTGGATGGGGAGGAGATGGGGGGGATGCAGGAGGCCCGAGAGCCCGGGGATGGGCAGTCAGGTAAAGTCCTGTAATGGCCATCGGTTGGTTTAGCTGGCTGGTGGTGAGGGGTGACAGGTGACCCTCTGCCATCCTTGGGAAAACTCCCAGATTTCACCGACAGCCATGGACCAGAGCATCCCCCCTGAGAAGTCCGTTTTTAACGGAGAACAGGTTGTCCTGTCTCATGGGAGCAAGGAAAACGCCAAGGCTGGGGCATTGCACAGCTCAGAGGCAGCTGCCAACGCAATCAAGTGAGGTTTTCACACTAATGGGAGCAAAAAATAAAGGATAAAAAAAAAAAAAAAAAACAAAAAGAAATGAACAAAAGAAGAGGTAAAAGGTGAAGGGAGAGAAACAGCATCAGCAAATCGCGGCGAGGAGACTGAAGGACTCGGGAGGAACAGGCAGCGTTATCGCTGCCTTGTGCGGGTTTCTCCTGCCCTCTAGCTCCGAGCGGAGCCGGGGCCGCTGCCGAACCGCCGCAGGTTGTCACCCCCGGGGCCCGAACACCAGCACAGGGGAGGCACGGGAGCACCAGGGACAGCTGGGGCTTTCAGATGGCTAAATCCCAACAGCCAGCATCCAGCTTGCGGCAGCTGTAAAGCACCAACACCCCCTTCATTTTCACAACAACAAAAACAGCAACAACAAAAGGCGTAGGAAGACTTTGGCGAAATTATTCTTAAAAGTGGTTATGCGTTTGGTTCTCAGGCGGGGAGACGCCGCTTTGGGGGGGGGGGGGGGGGCGGTGCCCCCGAGGGGTACTCAC